>JAHWFO010097609.1:0-20494 GCA_023313115.1 Rhysida immarginata
GCTTTGAAAGTTTTTCCTGAACCATTCTGGTTCCATTAAATCTGAGCTTTGAAAGTTTTTCCTGAACCATTCTGGTTCCATTAAACCACATTCCGTTATTTTACGTTAATATTCAATCATGACATGTTATTTCAAGCTGTTTGATATAATACATGTCATATGTTAGCATTGAATTTTCCAGTGGACCATAATTGTACCACTAAACTACATACTCTTGAACCAGTTCTGACTGATATTGACCATCAAGGAAGGCGACCACGTGTCTTCACTTAATTCACAAACCTTTTCTCTGCTTTAGCTATAAACTCTTAAAGGGAGAATAGCATTTGGCAATGCACAGGCCATTTATACATGGAACTGTAAAGTAAAAACGTGGTATCCTATATTATTGTTTACGTTTTGAACCGGAAGTACTTCACCGATTTTTTCCACCAACGAACTCAGTCCTCCGATTTCTTTAAGTTGTCGAATGGAGAACACGGAAGTCGAAAATTCGGAAGCGTTCGAAAGCTAGAGCACCAACTGACAGACGGACACGAGAGACGGACTCACATTATGAAAACATAAATACCTATCGGTCCTAATAAATAATAGCCGAAATTGATTTCAAGTAACCTAGGTTTACTGGAATCCTTATTATTCAGTAGAAATTTCAATCCTAAAATATGGCATGCATTACATCTAACAACTCTGAATGATGTTTCATAAATAAAGAGTCAGGCAACCGAAATTCCCAGGATCGATAAGATTTTAAAAAAATCGAGTACGAAAAGGAAAGCATTTGATTTCTATAGAAGCCTTTTGTTAGAAATTAGATGAGGTTGCAAAGAACGGATATTAGATGAGGTTGCAAAGAGAAAAGGACGAGACGCAAAAATTCTGGAATACAATAAATAATAGTTATTAAATAAAAATGACAAATAAAATAATAATTACCAATTAACAAAAGAATTAATAAATAACAAGTAAAATCAAAATAAAACTAGAAATATGTAATCAAATAAAAAGCTGACGTTTCGGATAGAGACAGACTCTCTTTTATCAAAGCAAAAAGAATAATGCTCTAAAGGCAAATAGAATATTAGAGAATTATCCTGAAGTTATAAAAAAGTACTAAAGGACGCCTTTATATGTAGTTGGCATAGGGAACAGTAAGACGGTATTGGCTGAAAAAGCAGAAGAGGAATTTGAAGACGAATTGGGTTAGGCAAGGAAGTAGGACAAATAGGAGATAATAAGAGGGCGACGAAAAATAATGTCATAGGATAACACATACAAAATTAAAATTATAAACAAGTTTAGGAAGGAATGCCTTCATAGTGCCTTCATAATCATATTCCAAGGGAAATACACTGAGCTAGAAAAGAAGCCTGATGTACCCACAAAGGTCATCCAAAGTATGAAAGAAAATTGCCTCCTCTTGGTGGACGAAAATTTGATTGACGACTGTCTAGACTAGTATTAGATAAAACAGGACCTATGAAGTTCAGTAATCTGGAAATAAGACATTATCAATGTCTTCAAAATTAATATCAAGTATATGCCTTGGATCACGATATCTCTTTCTATGCATAGGATGCTTTAAAATGCCCGAGACTAGCTCGTAGCTATGATTTTCTATATTGGGCAGCATGGATTCTATGAGCCCTTGAACGTATTTGCCAATATGAGTCATGTTGAAGTCATTATAAGTGGAGGAATTGCAAAAAATTCTCCGATAATTTGCGCAATAGTCGTAAGGGTAACGTTTTGGAACGTTTGCAGTTCTTTCCACCTAGTCTTACAAATTGTGGCCCAGACGGGCATACCATAGGTCAAGATAGTCCGCACAATGACCTTATAGAGTAGGAGTTTATTATCAATGTTTAGAGCACTATTCCGGCCCAGCAGAGCAATCAAGCTAAACTTGGCTCTCCTGGCCTTATTCAACGCATAAGTTGCGTGGGGAGTCCAGGTAAGTTTAGAGTCAATAACAACACCAAGATATTTATAAGTTTCAACCCAGTCCAGTTTTTTGCCATATAGTGTTAGAGAATCTAATGATCTCTTTCTCTTCTTGGAGACAAACATCGCCTTGCATTTGTCTACATTCAATTTTAGCCTCCACTTGCTAAACCAGCTTTCACACTCCTTTAGAGCCTTCTGCAGCCGCGAGACTACTACGGCTGGTTGACGAGCACAGGTCAGTATAGCAGCGTCATCTGCGTAAAAATAGAGCTTACAATTGGAAGGACTTGGAAAGTCTCGCATAAAATAATTGAATAATACTGGCCCCAGGACTGAACCCTGTGGGACATCAGCTTTTACTTCGTACATAGGAGATAGACTATCTCCAAATCTGGCCTGAAAGAACCGGTTGGAGAGAAACGAGTGTATCAGAGTAATTATGTCTTGACGAAATCCATCCATAATCATTATAAAAATAAGACTATCGTGCCAGACTTGGTCGAAGGCTTTGTGTACATCGAGGAAAGCGACCCCACAATACATAGAGAGATTAAGGGGCTCATTGATGTCCGCTGCGAGCCTCCATGTTTGGAGTTGTCAGGAATGGTTTGAGCGAAAGCCAAATTGTTTATCGCGGATGAAATCGTTGGCATCACAGTACTCAATGAATCTCTTGAGAATTGTTTTTTCCAGATTTTTGAAGATTGAAGGTAACAAGCTGATGGGCCTGTAACTAACAGGATTTGCAGGATTTTGTCGTGGCCTAGGAATGCTTAAGACAACTGATTGCTTCCAAGCATCCGGGAAATAAGTGTTTTTCGAGCAGTCGTTAATCACTTTTGCAATGTCTTTAATTGTATTTTGAGGTAAATTTTTTAAAGCACTGTTCTTAATAGAGTCTTTACCTGGAGCTTTTCTCGTTTTTAAATTTTTAATGATGCTTTGTATTTCATTTATATCAATGCCATGTTTTGGGAATTCATTGCCGTGAATATTATAGAAGCCAGTTTTGCATGATTTTACCTTCTCAGACATATCAAGTCCTATTTGCCGACCAACAAGAGGCGTGACAAACTGTTTTGAAAGTGAACTTGCAATAAGCTGCGCTTTATCATCATCATTCGTGATGAATTTGCCATTTTGGGCTAACAGGGTAATCAGTTATCTTCAATGATTGGACTTTTTGCCGGTGGAATGGATACAGCAAATTCGCGTGCACAACTCTCCAAACATAAGTGTGGTTCACACCGTCTTTAGTATCTGGATGGCTTCATCTGTACACAAGTATCCACTATTCGCCAAGGTCAGTTAATTATATTGTTTATATAATTTTAGCTAATGGGACTCCGAATAAGCTGGATGAAACAGTGGAATCTTTGTACTGTAGTTGGCTACACAGTCATTTTATAATAACACGTTATTAACAAAAGATGTTCACATTGATCCCCTCTAACGTTTTGCCAAGTTTGATGGTGTAATTTTGAAACACCCTGTATATATACATACTCCCATTTTTTATATATAGAGAGTTTTCCCCTGAAAAAAAATCCTCGTCGTCCTCGGCAGAGACCGAAGCTACATCTACGTGAATCAAAGCAACACCGCCTGACCAATTTTTGGGCTTATTATTGGTAGAAATATGATTAAAAATGGTTGACTAATGATGATGTAACAGTGTATGACGTTTCCGTTATCAGGCCTTCTGTCTAGGAGGTGTTGATCAGAGGAGATCACGCAACCACTGAGCCATCGAGGCCATTAAGGAAAAGTAAAGTCGTCTGCTAGACAGAGAGTAATGCACACGCAAATGGCCAGAGAGCGCCAGTGGAAAAAAAAATCACGCTTTAAACAATGGAGTTTCCCATCCTGTATTTCTTTATCTATGACCATAGCCAAAATAATTTTTTATGGTCTATTGTTGCAGAAACTTTGCTTTGCATTGAAGGATATGACATACATTGTTGGTCCGCGCTTATCTTAGGCTCATGTCAGACATCCAAATTCTACCCTTTCTCCTGACACTCGGCTCATTTAAACCTTACCCTGAACCTAACGAACATCTGGTGCATGTATGAGCTCAAAAGGATAAGTGGTTCAAAAGTTTTAAGAACATTTACAGACCCACCCTGAAACTGAAACTGGGCCGAAATTATATAGTCTTTCCGTTGAAACCGAAACTGGAGTAACTGCGCAGAAACCGGACAGCAAAAAACTTGCGTTTCCTGCCTTGAAATGTGCAAAAACTACTACACATCCGGAAGAAAACGGACGTTTTTTGTTGTCCTGCTTCTGCGCAGTTATTCCAATTTCGATTTCAAGGAAAAGAAAAGCAAATTCTGGCGCCATCTCTTGAGTAAACAAACAAACATAAACCAAGATATATGATCTTTATGCCTTCTCCCTCTGCTTTGGGGACATGTAAACCTTACTCTGGACCTAAAGAATATATGTTGCTAATATGAGCTCAATCGGATAAGTGGTTTAAAAGTTTTTAGAACATATACAGATGCACCCTGTGCCTGAATTTATATATATAAAGATTTACTTTTCTTCACTCTCGAAAATGGCAACAGCTGATGATACAGGGTGAGCCAATGAAACGGCACTATTTGGGAACGCTACTGCAGAAAAAGTAGAGGGCATGCGTGCTTGGGTCGTCAATGTAGTGAATCTAGAGAGCGTGAAGTTATATTGCGTTTCATTGCAACTTGAGTGTGTTAGAACAGTTACGGGACCGAATAACATGTAGTTGATCCAGGGCGCGTTCGATATGTGCACACTAAACTCACCTAATGACAACACTCAATGCAAGCGGTAAAAAAAAATGTACTGCATTTTGTGTGTGTCATGAAAAACAGGAAAGAGCACGAAAGTGGGATGTTCACCTCACCCGTGCTATCCTGAATAGTATGCGTACTGCTGAAATTAAAACTCAACATAATATCTGTATTCATATAGTAGGCCGAAATCGATCATTACACAGGTAGATTTCAATGTCAGTTTAAACGATAGGCAAAATTCAATTATTTTTATACCTGTTGGCTCTTTAACAGTAACTATAATTCCGAACTATCTATCGCTACATTTCAAGCTCTAGGGCAGCGCCATCTTGCAACACACTAAACGACTCTGTTCCTAACCTAGGGTCATTTAGTGCACGCACTGGCGATGACGAACATGACCGGGTACCATGACCAACAAATTAGTGCGTTTAGTGGACGCACAAAGACGTTTAGTGCGCGATGTCGAACGCACCTCCAGTACCATTGCCTCGACGATGTCGCTTATAATAACGAGCTGGTGAAGATGAAGTGACTAACGCTAGAAGCGAACACGCAATAGCTTTAGCCATTTTTGATGTTGCTATTTCTCACCAATCCCAACAACTTACGCTGCACTACTTTTCTATGCGACGTCACATCAGGGCGTGAAAAGGTTGCGTAACTGTTCCAATACACTCAAGTTGCTTTAAAAAGCAATATAGTTATCGTGGGTCATCTTAAGGTCAACTCAAAGGCCCTTACAGTGTTACAACTGTTTACGTTTTGGGCACGTCTCCCAAGATTGCACCGAATCGCCTAGATGCAAGAAGTGCGCAGGTGACCATCAGTCGAGGGACTGTGCTAATGTAAAGGGTAAAGACCCCCCTAAATGTATTCGTTGTGATGGTCAGCATACATCAAGTTACACCAAGTGTCCGAAATATCCCCAAGTCAAAAGGATCAAAAGCACTAAAGTAGTTGATGGCAGAACCTATGCTTCAGTCGCATCCAGCTCATCTCATTCAGATGCGGTCGATCCAATCCAATTGCGTAGCATTTATAGGAGTCTGGGTAACCTTCTTAATCTCTGTAAGGATAGTGGCAACGTACTGCCACAGGTTGCGTCCCACGAAATCAAAAACTGACCATGGACAGACACCACTACAGAACAATTACCCACGGAAAGCTTCGTTGCAATATATGTAACGCCAGGGGTATCTATCGGAAGCGCATCGAATATTGCAATTTTATCATTAATTGGAATATTGACATAGCTTTCCTGTGTGAGGCACCTGAAATCAACTCAAGCTTTTAACTTGCCGGGTTATCATGTTTATCGAAAGGATCGACTTCTGGGTAACAACGCCAGTCAAGCATTTGGTGGAGCAGCTATCATTGTCAAAGATGGCATTGATCATCGTGAGACTGTCACTCCAAATTATCTAGGAATGGAAGCTGTTTCTGTGATAATAAATGACGCCGATGCAGGTGAAATTAAATTCACCTCCCTGTATAATTCTCCTAGGCATAAGCTTGGACCGTGCGAGCTTGACGAGCTGCTGTCTGGGCCCTTTCCAGTTGTTATGGCGGGAGACTTTAACGCTAAGCACCCTGCATGGAATTCCAAATGCTCCAACCAAAATGGCAATATACTCTATGGATATACTCTAAACGAGATTGACACCTTTGTTGCTAGACCCTTTGATGACACGTACTACTGCGACCATTCTCCTGTCAGCGACGTGCTGGACGTTGTAGTTCTTAAAGGATTCTTTAAGCCCTATAATATTTTCACAGTCGACGACTTATCCTCTGACCACCGTCCAGTGATGCTTATCTTTGAGGGCTTGAGCATCGATGTTAAGATTGGGCTTCGCTTTAAACAAAACTGGAAACTCTTCAGGGATATCCTTAGAGAAAACAGCATTCCATATGAAAAGGTTATTGACAACGAGGACATTAATCCAAATATCAGTTCTATTACTCGTGTTATCAGTGATGCTACAGCTTCCAGCACTTTCACTACTGATCGAAAGCGTCCTGAACATCTCGACCTCCCTACTTACATCAGGCGTCTCATATTTGAAGGAAATTCCTATAGAAGGTTATGGCAGCGTAAACAACTTCCCTTCTTCAAGACGAAATACAACAGGCTAGCTCGCAAGGTCCAGGAAGAGGTTAAATCATTACGTAATCAAAGATGGAGCGAAAAGCTAAAGTCCCTGTCAGTCCAGGACAACTCACTCTGGAGTACTGTAAGGGCTCTAAAAGGAAACAGACCCATCAACTTACCACCGCTGCTTACCGCAAATGGCAATGCTGTCACGGGCGGCCAAGATAAAGCTCAACAGATCGCCGAATCCCTGATTAAACAATTTACCACTCCTGGTGAGAACAACCCGGATAATTTCCCAAATATTCGTCTTGTAAACGATGGATGTATCGCATACGAGCTCACTCATCGTATTTCTACCTGTGAGGACACTGTTGGTGTTCAGGAAATCTCCAATGTCATCAAGCAACTTAGAGCAAGAAAGCAGCAGGTATCGATTCCATCACTAATAGCACTCTCAAGAACTTACCTCCTAATGTTGTTGCGACTATTACCAGGGCCATGAATGACTGCTGGAGACATGGTTACTTTCCTCTCAAGTGGAAAGAGTCTGTAATCGTTGCCATACCGAAGCCTGATCTAAACCCTGCTCTCCCTATCAGCTATAGGCCTATAAGCTTGTTACCTATGCTATCAAAAGTGTTTGAACGCATCATTCTTCAGAGATTTAATGACTTCTGTGTGGCTAACAATCTTGTTCGTGAAGAGCAATTCGGCTTTTGACCAGGTCACTCCTGCCAACTCCAGATCTGTAGGCTTGTTGCAGATTTAAACACTCCTCTTAACTGCGCTAAATATGGTGGTCTTGTGTTTTTGGATGTTGGAAAAGCTTTTGATCAGGTTTGGCACGAGAGCCTACTACACAAGATGATTACTTGTGGATTTCCGGACGATCTTATTGCCTTGATTAGATCCTTTCTGTCGAACAGGATATTTCGAGTAAAGGTTGGCTGCTCCTTGTCAAACCCGTGTGACGTCAAAGCTGGTGTTCCCCAGGGTTCTGTTCTTGGCCCTGCCCTCTTCAACTTTTTCATCCATGACTTCCCAACATTTACAAAATGCAAGCTGTATCTGTTCGCTGACGACGCGTCCATCATGACCACTGCTCGCGTTCCCGCTCATTTCATATCTCGATTGCAGAATGCCTTACATAAGTGCGAGAAATGGTTTGCTAAGTGGAGACTCAAACTAAACTTCGACAAGTGCAAAGCTATGTTTATTACCAAGAAACTTCGGAAACCCCCGAAGCCTCTCCTTCTTTCGGGTAGAGAGCTCGAATGGGTGAAGAATTACAAATACCTCGGGGTGTTGATAGATGCCAAGCTAAATTGGGGTGACCAGGTCTCCTATGCTATCAATAAGGCTAAGAAGGCAAAGTTCAGCCTGGTCGCCCTCCTGGGGCGAAACAGCACTCTTGGAAAAGATAGCAAACTTTTGCTATATAAAATGGTAATCCGGACCATTCTGTTATATGGTATGCCTGCCTGGGCCACAATATGTAAGTCCCGATGGAAGGACCTCCAAACTTTCCAAAACGTTACCTTGAGGACCATTGCTCAACTTGACAGGAGAGTTGCAAAAAATACTTCTATTGCCGACGATTTTGAGATATCTCCCATTAGAAATCACGTCCAGGAATTGATGAAAAAGCTGCTTCCGAAGATGAAGGACCATACCAATCCTCTAGTTGCAGGTATTCTTGAGCACCCGCTTACCTTCAGAAGCCTTCTTAGACATCGCAGGCCACGTCACCTCCTGGACATCAATCTCGACGACATCCAAAAGGCGATATTTCCCGAATATTGGATCTCCTAGCTCCTCGTGTCCCTTATCCCTCGTCAATCAACAATCAACACTATCGTCCTGATAGGAAAGAACTTCATCTTATCCTCTGGATGACTTAACTAGGTTTCATCTGGCTTCTTGCCTAGTTCAGTGTACTTCCTGTGGTTACTTTCTGGACGAGTATGGCAGTGAAAGCGTTGCTTTCGGACCACTCGTTTCGTTTTACCTACACTGTTCGATTGTCGTTGATTGTCGTGGGTCATCTTATGAGCAAGAACGGTGATATTTTCTGACCACCTCGTTCTCCTAACTTTCGCATGAGGCTTTTTCTTTTAGGGATACCTAAAATCAAAAGTGTTTCAAAGTTACCTCCTCAATGTCTCTGCAGGTATTAAAAGAAAGGATTCGAGCTAAAGTGACCGCAGTATCGCTAGAAATGCTGCGCATTGTTATGGGCAGCTTTGCAACGAGGCTGCAAAAATGTGTGCTACAATATGGAGGCCACCTTCCGGACATTATTTTTAAAAAATGAGCGATTGTGCACAGACACAACATTTCCATTCGTGTAGATTGCGTTCATCAATAAAGTTTACAACAGATGATTTTTTTAATGTTTTCTGATTTTTTGAAATCGTCCCGTTTCATTGGCTCACCTTGTAGTAGCCTTATTAACAAAGTTGTGATGGGCTCAGGGCAGTGACGTACTTACTTACTTTTGAAACCGTTAGGGTCACAGGAAGAAGCAGCCCCATGGAGGATTTCCAGCGATCGTGATCTTCCGCCATCAAGTGCATGTCCTCCCTGGTAATACCCATGCGACTCTAACCCAGATTATTCATGTAGTCCGGCCACCTGGTATCCACAAACCCCTTGGACTCTTACCCATCGGCTTGGTAAATAACAACTGCCTAGGAAGAATACTTTGCGGCATCCATATCACGTGGCTATACCAGCCCAACTAAGATCTCTTATTGTGCTGCTGTGAACTCTAACTAAACACCTGCCACAACTCTCAGAAATCTCATTTCGGCCGATTGTACCCGCGAACGCACTCTTTCGGTCATTACCCTAGCCTCGTGATCATAGGTGAGAATGGGGACAAAGATAGAATTGAAGACGGAGAGCTTGGCTTTGTTACCCAGCTCGCCACAATTCATGTCTGACACAGTTTGCTGCATCGATCCGAGCATCCAATTCTTTCTCCTGCCGTCCATCACTTGTGAATGCAATACCGAGATACTTGAATTTCTCCAACTGTCTCAATGAGGCTCCTCTAACATGGAGAGCGCATGAGCAGGCTGCCTTCAAAAGACCATAACCTCAGTTAAAGCCACTTTGATCTACATCCCAGCTTCTTCAGATTTGGCTACTGCAAACCAGGCTAGTGCTTGCTGAAGGTTCGTGCGAGAAGACCCAAGGAGGACATGGTCGTCAGCAAAGAGCAACCTCTCCACCTGGCAGTCGCCCACACAACCACGCTCTTCGCCTCGGCTGCCCCTATCTATCTAGTCCATAAAAATAAGGAACAAGAGTGGCGAGAGTACGCACCCTTAGCGGAGTCCCACACCCACGGTGAATGGTCTTGCCTTAATGCCATTCATCCGGACACAGATCTCAGAGCTTTCGTACAGAAACATGATAGCAACCAGTAATTGCAATCCATCCACTCCATACTCTTGCATCACTTGCCAGAGTTTCTCCCGAGGAACTCTGTCATAAGCTCAGTGCAGTGACGATTTTATTATTAATCGCAATGTTCATTGTCAAGCAAGCCAAATTACATTGCTCTTCGAACTATCTAATCATCTATTCTGCAGGTTGATGTCGCTTTAATCTTAAGTCAATTTTTGTGTTCGGCAGTTCAACTCGGATGCAATCGCAATAGCTCACATGACATATTCAGACCTGACTGGCAGATTCGAGTTGCTGAAAACTCCAAAAAGCCCTTTCGCCTAATATTTACTTGTTCGGAGATTAAATTTGAATACATTTAACATTATAGTCATAGTTGGCTTTTGCAGGGAGGATTTTCAAGACACGACAAGGATATGATTATGAAGTGCCAAGACCTAATAGAATGTCATATTCACATGGCAATGAATACGGGAAAAAGCATAGTAATTATAGCTATCGCAGCCATAGATGTCGCCATTGAGAAGTAGCAATAGCCTATTAGATTCAAGCATAAGTTGATCAGTTAGGTTTTCCTGGCTTCTAGTGAAAGTTGAACCATCATAGTCTCACGATGTTTAAACAAACAAAAGAGAAGTGATATGGGAAGAAGTAATTTTAATTTGCTTAACATATTTCGAATATCTTCATCGGAGGCTGTCTTGTTAAATATTTGAAGCTAATCGACAATCGACAATCGAACAGTGGAGTGAACTTGTGTTCAGATGGGACGAAAGCAACGCTTTCATTAGGTTCATCAATCCAGAGTATAACGCCAAAGGAAATACACTGAAATAGGCAAGAAGCCTGGCCAACCCTACAGGTCCTCCACATTATGCAAACACAAAATAAGATTGACGATTGTCAGACGAGACACAACGAAGCTAAGCAAAGCAATTCAGAACAAAACCATCAAACCGCGGGGTAAATAGAGTATCACAACTTCTAGTATTCCGGGAAGGTAACGTTGCCAATGTCCTCAAAATTTACATCCAGAACGTGTCTAGGCTTTCGGTACCTAGTATGCCACTTCATCTCCATTGAGTGCCTCAGGATCCCCTTCACCAAGTCGTTGTCATGGTTCTCGATCTTCAGGATCATATTCTTGAGTAGGTCCTGGATGTATTTCTCAATATGAGTCATGTTGAAGTCACCATGGATTGCCTGATTTTTCGCGGTTCTTCTATCCAGTTGGGCAATAGTCCTCAATGTGACGTTCTGAAACGATTGGAGCTCCTTCCAACTTTTTGTGGAGATAGTTGCCCACGCTGGCATGCCTTACAGCAGGATAGTCCTAACAATTGTTTTGTAAAGGAGAAGCTTATTATAAATGCTGTGGGAGCTGTTGCGTCCCAGAGAGCTAAGAGGCTGTATTTAGCCTTTTTCGCTTTGTTCAGGGCGCACGTTAGATGGGGATTCCACGAGAGCCTTGAGTCTATGACAACACCAAGGTACTTGTAATTATCAACCCAGTCGAGTTTCCTGTTGAATAAGACGAGAGAATCCGGAAGGCGCTTGTATTTTTTGTTACAGTACATTGCTTTGCACTTCCCTACGTTCAGGTTCAGTCGCCAGCAGTTAAACCATTTTTCAAAACTCTTCAGGGCATTTTGTAGTCGAGTGATAACAAGGGATGGCTTGTGCGCCCATGTCATAATAGCAGTGTCGTCTGCGTAGAAGTACAGTTTGCACTTTTCGGGTTTCGGGAAGTCATGCACAAAATAGTTAAAGAGGATAGGTCCAAGAACAGAGCCTTGTGGAACGCCAGCCTTCACTGCGCGGGGAGAGTAAAGACTCTCACCAACCTTAGCCTGGTACGTCCTATTGGTAAGAAAAGACTGGATCATCGCTATCAGATCAGGAGGGAAATCATCTCTGATCATTTTGTAGATTAGGCCTTTATGCCATACTTGATAGAACGCCTTACTGACATTTAGAAAGACTATCCCATAGTATCTGGAAAGGTTAAAGGGGCTACGCAAGTCTTCAACGAGCCTCCATAACTGCAGCTGGCAGGAGTAATTGGCCCGAAAGCCAAACTGGTCCTGCCGGACTAGCCCTCTAGCATTACAGTGGTCTTGGAACCTGTAGAGGATCGTCTTTTCCAGAACCTTGGAGATGGATGGAAGTAGGCTAATAGGCGTGTAGCTTCCGGGTATAGCTGGATTTACCCCTTGTTTGAGGATAGTAAGGAGAGTGGATTGCTTCCAGGACGTCGGGAAGTAAGAGAACCTCCAGCAGTCATTAATTAGAGACGTGATGTCATCAATAACGTTCTTTGGGAGATTCTTTAGTGCAATGTTTCTTACCTTGTTGTTTCCTGTGGCCTTCTTCTTTTGCAGTCTCCATATGATGGAGTTGATTTCACCAGTCTGAATCCGGATTTGCGACGGATGATTGGGGACATCAAAGAAGCTGGTGATGCTGCCTTCCACACGCTGGGTCACGAATTGACTTTCAGGATGGTTGATATCAGGTGTTACAAGCTGCGTCTCCAGTGAGTTTGCAATGACTTGAGCTTTGTCATGGTCACTTTGGACATAATCACCATCTAGGGTGAGAAGCGGGGGAATCGTGGCATTCTTCTGCTTCATCTGCAAGGCTCTAACCATGCTCCAGATAGAGTTATCGCGGGTCGACAGGTTTTTAAGCCGATCATACTACCTCGCATCACGAAGATCTTTGACTTCTTCATGAACCTTACGCACAAGCCTGTTGTACTTTGTTTTGAGCCATGGTTCACGATAACGCTGCCATAGCCTGCGGATCCGGTTCCTTTCAGCGATTAGTCGTTTGATACCTGGGGTAAGCTCAAGGTGATTAGGTGGTTTGCTTTCTGATGGACAGGCGCTAGCTATAACAGCACTGGTGATACGCTTTGTGATGTTATCAACATTTTGATCAATGTCATCAAAGCTGTGAGCAGCGTCGAGACAAGAGTCTTGGCCCTTGAGTATGTCCCTAAATAGCTTCCAGTCTTGCTGATGTTTAATTTCTACCCTGTACTTGATGCTGACGTTATCAAGGATCAAGGCAACAGGCTTGTGGTCGGAGGGAAGGTCATCGATTGTGAAGATGTTGAACGGTTTGTAGAGGCCTTTCATAAGAGAAATGTCCAAAACATCACTGGAAGGAGAGTGGTCACAAAAGTAAGTGTCCTCCACTGGTCCTGCGGCAATGACGTCATCCTGGGTCTGCAAATACTTGTAGAGAATTGCGCCATTGCTATTGACTACTTTAGAGTTCCAACTTGGATGCTTGGCATTTAGGTCGCCAGGAATGATTACTGGAATATCACCAGCGAGAAGCTCGTCGAGATCACTGAAGCCAAGGTTGTGCTTGGGTGAGTTATAGAGTGCGACCAGTTTCACTTCGCCAAGGGAGATATCATTAATAATAACTGAGGCTGCCTCCATACCTGTGTGGAAGTTCGAAATTACCTCTTGGTGCTGTATGCCTTTACGAATGATGATTGCAGCTCCGCCAGAAGGGTATCTAGTCACCCGGTAGACACTAAATCCAGGTAATTTGAAATCCTGTCCCGGCCTGAGATGGGTTTCACAGAGGAAGACCACATCGATTTCGTGTTTTAATAAGAAATTGTGAAATTCCACACGCTTACGAGGTATTCCTCTGGCGTTCCATATAATGCACCTAAGCTCACCTTTAATACTCACTTGATGATGCCGGTAGTCCATCTTGCTATTTCTTTGTCGTAAGGAGCCCAGCCATCTGTGGGAATCGTCTGCATAGCATTGTAAACTGGTGACAGACGCTTCCAAGTTGCTTGCACATTTCTTGTAAGTCGTTGACCTTGATGCCGTCCTCAACAGGTTTTGAAACTACTGCAGCATAGGTTCTTCCCTGGGTCACTTTAGCACTTGGGAGTCTTCTTACTTGAGGATATTTTGGACACTTTGAATAATTGGAAGTGTGTTGACCACTACATCTTACACATTTTGGGGGGTCCTGCCCCTTAATTTTGGGGCAATCTCTTGATTGGTGCCCTTCTGCACACTTGTTGCAACAGGGGTCTTCCGTGCACCCCATGGAAGTGTGCCCGAAACGAAGACAGTTATAGCACTGGAGCGGCTTCTTGTTTCCCCGAAAAGATTCAACAAGCACTGCTAGCTGCCTAATACGGGAGACGTTTCTCAATGACTGATTGTGGTCAGTGTTAGCCAATAGAACTAGAACCATAGGCATGTCTATGCTGCCTCTGGATTTCCCTAACCTAATTACTTTTTCTGGAAAGTAATTGATTTTTCTTAAATCTTCAGCAAATTCATCAAGATTGTATGTCACGTCTACATTGCGGATTACCAGTTTCAGCACTTTTTCCGACTTCAGCTGATGATGCTGGATTTTTAAGATACCATCGGTTTTGATACCGGTGACTAGCTTCTTGTGGGTATCTTCGTCAAAGCATTTTACTTTCACCATTTCAGCTCTACCAGTATGCATTATGATCTTTTCAATAGGCACGTGTTTCATAACCTCTTGTAGAATTTCCTTGACAGGCTTTTTATGCGTACGGATTATAATTGGAGTAACATAAGAATTTTTACTTACCTGTTGGTTGTCTTTTTTAGTCTCTTTGTTCTCGTCTTGGGCGTTTATCTCTGGAGGCAGCCTCAAAATCATTGTTGATGCTCATGATGGTTTCCAAATTGTCCAACCTCGTCTCTTTCCTGGATTTCTTAGTTTTTTCGTCGGTCCAGGGGGTGTCTTCAGAGGAAGACTGTCCCTTTTATATTGATAGAGATGGTGGACACTTCTTAAAGCGCCGACCTATGAGGGGGCTCTTCCACTTTGTTGCTGGTCTTTGAGTCCAATCAGGTAGTTGATAATTCTGTCTCTCTCAAAGGATGTTTGGCCAATAAGAAGGATATTGTTGCGCCGAAGGTGTCGCATTTCTTTGTTGAGAATATTGCCTTTGTCGCATCCTTTCCATAGGATATCCATGCATTCATCTATACGTAGCATGCGATGTCCGGCTTTGATGAGGTGGTAGGCCGACTTCCTGTCTCCATTTCTCTATGACCAATGGTGTTCCTTGAATATTTCTTGGAAAGACCTGGCCGAGGACCCAACTTAGAGAGCCTCACAATCCAGACAGCACAGTTTGTAAACACAGTTTTCTTCGGGATGAGTTTAGAATCCTTCTGGCGTTGTTGGCAGTGCAGGTCTTATCCTTAGAAGAGTCTAGATACACGGTATATGTACTATCCTGTGTACGACTATGTGGTAAAATTATCAAGGACAGTCTTCCCAGCTTCAAATTTGTAACAAGACAGCCTCCAATGATGAAAATTTTCTAAATGCGTTAGGTAAATTAAAATTTCTTGTTCCCATATGACTTCTTGATTCTTCTTTATTTGTTCATCACGTCTAACCGATTTGATAGATAACAGATTTCTTCCTCTATCAGGAGGATTTTGTGGCCCGATCATGTGACAGTGGTCTAATTCCAATATTACTGTTTGTTAACCGATACATAAGCGCATCAGTTCATGCAGTCAATAAGAGAATGAATCTGATTGGCCCCTTCTTTCGTTGTGAGAGCTATATATGAGGGGAGGGGACCCAAAAATAACTGGACTGTTGCTCTGAAAAATTATTAAGTTTATTACAAAATTCTTTCGGTCTCCTTCTAAGTACTCTCCATTAGGCTCGATGCATTTGTCCAGTCTTCCTTACCACTGTTTGAAGCACATCTGGAACTCTTCAACTTTGATATCGTCCAGTGCCCGCTGCAAAGCTGTTTTTACAGCCTCCATATCATCGAGACACTGCCCGTTTAGATTTTTTTTTTATTTTCGGGAATAGAAATAAGTCATTCGAGGTTAGGTCTGGCAAATATAGAGGTTGGGCAACGACAATTCATCCCTGAGCCCAAATAGCTAGGTCTGTCTCTTGAAACGACGATCCTCACGAATTTTTCAATGTTTTCGTCGTTTCGAGATGATGGACGCCCAAAACGAGCAAGATCTTCAACACGTATTTCACCACGTTTAACGCGTCGAAACAACTCAAAAAGTTGTGAATGGCTCATAGCATCTTTCTTGAATACCTGTTGAAGCATTTGGTAAGCTTCCATTGCTGATATTTCAAGCAGGAAGCAAAATTTCATACACACTTTGTTCCTTTAAATCTGCCATATCGATTTCGCAGATAGTAAACGAGAACAGTTGAGAGTAACAATACTACGATCAAGCAGTAGCTTGGGCAACCAATTTGGGAAGGTCTCTACTAGACCCACCTATGGCAGAATTCTCTATTATGCCTAGAAACGGCCGTGCACTTTCAATCCAGTTATTTTTGGGTCCCCCTTCGTATAATGCAGTCTTCAGGTGGATTTAGTTAATATTTTTAGTAGATTATGTTATAAAAGCTTTTTCATTTTTTTTTTCTTTATCAGGTGATGGAATCTTCGCTCATCCTTTCCAACTCGCTTATTAAGATTCATCCTCAGTTCTCCATTGTAAATATACAATCGTGTCTGTTTAATGTCTTCTTGGACAGTCTTTGCGCATATCTGCATGTCTGACAGTCTGTTATTAGAACATGTTTCCGTGTTTATTAGCAGGGGTTTATTAAGGGCTCTAATAGACCCCTGCTAATAGACAGGGCTAGATTTGGTTCAGGGGATGCATTTGTTTAGGTGGCACATATCAAGAATCAATATGCTGCATTCTTTGGTTGTAGGATATGCAATTTGCATAAGATCCTATTGGATGCAATGTAGAGCAGGCATTAAGCGGGACATCTCGATAAACTAGAAAGCAAATGTTAATATCTTTGTCATAATAGAAAGAAGAACTACGTTCTACGAACTAGTATCCACTGATGATGCTCCATTAACTGCACATAAACGTTTGTGAATGTTTCGAACCATTTTTTGCTCCACTGGAGGAAAATCAATGACACCATGCTGCTTATAACGTACATCACTTACAGAAGCCATGTTGTTCCGTTGATGCACGTACGCTATTTGTCAGAAGAAATGGAAATTTTTGCGCTCGCACTCGGAAAACTTCAAATAATGCATATCTCAAGTTTCGCATTCGTACCATCATTGGGGACGGAGAAAAAAATTGTGGTGCATTTCTTTCTGGGCTACCCTTGTAAAATACGCTACGAGAAAGTGCATACTCATAAAAGGAAGCTGAGCAATGATCGACAGGCATCAACCATGCTACAAATTAGTGGGATTGATATACACTTAAAATCCTGCTTCTCAACAGATAAGAATATAAATGTGAGTACACAATCGATATGCATATCAATCGCAAACTCGTACCAGTATTTAATCTGAGAATATGTGCGAGAATAAGTTTAAGAAAAAAATAAAGGCCTATATAGAAATTTGCTGTGAGGAAGACCTTTGCAGATAACATATCTTCAAGTTTCACAGAACTACCCAGTGATCGTAGTACTGTTGAAGAGGAGTGGCAGTTGTTTGAAACTGCTGTGATTACTTCGGCTGCATTGTGCTGTGATCGTAAGCGGCTGAGTGTGGCGCACGGCGGTGTGAAAAGGACTGCGTGGTGGAACGCTGAAGTACAAGAAGCTGTGAAGGCAAAGAAGGAAGACTATTTGCTATGGCTTGCAAATAAGTCAAATTCGAGACGAGTGCGGTACACTGAGGAGCGAAAAGCAGCAGCAAAGACTGTATCAACAGCTAAAGCCAAGGCTTGGGAGAAGTTTGGGGAGAAATTGGAGGCAGACTATTTTTCGGCAAAAAAGGTGTTCTGGCAGACCGTGCCCCGCCTCCGTGGAAAGAAGGCTCTTTCATCACAAACTCTTAAGAGTTCAGATGGGAGGCTTCTGAATACGGAGGAGAGCGTATTACATAGGTGGAAGGAATATTTTGCATCTCTTCTTAATCCGGTGACAACAACAACTGAGGCATACGAGGTGCACCTTGGAGTAGAGAGTAGTCACAGTAATATCACTGAAACAGAAGTCAGATGGGCAACTAAGTCCTTGAAGACTGGCAAAGCTGCAGGTGATGATAAAATCCGATCCGAGATGTTAAAGGCCTTAAATCAGGACGATATCCTGTGGCTGACTCGAGTGTATCAGGTTGCTTGGCAATTTGGACAGACCCCAAAGAAAAGGCAGACAGGAATTGTGATCCCCATCTGCAAAAAGGGAGATCAGAGAGATTGAAACAACTATCGAGGCATCTCTTTGCACAGCATTTTTGGGAGCGTGTACGCTAAGTAGCTGGAGAAGAGAAGTCGGGAAATAGTCGACTCCAAACTGTCGGGGGAGCAGTGTGTTTTCCGACCTGGCCGCAGCACGATGGATCACATCTTTGCTCTAAATATATCTTTGAGAAATCCTTGGAGTATGCAAATGAGGTCTACGCTTGCTTTGTGGACCTCGAAAAAGCATATGACAAGTTTCTCAGGAGAAGCTCTGGCAAGTGTTGCAAGAGTTTGGAGTAGATGGGCAATTACTGGTTGCTATCATGTCTCTATACGAAAGCTTTGAGATGTGTGTCCGGATAAATGGCATTAAGTTAAGACCGTTCAACGTGGGTGTTGTACTCTGCCGAGGGTGCGTACACTCGCTCCTCTTGTTCATTATCGTTATGGACTGGATAGACAGGTGCAGCCAGAGAGATGAGCGTGTTTGCGTGGACGACTGCCTGATGGAGAAGTTGCTCTTTGCTGACGACCTTGTCCTCTTTGGGTCTTCTCGCACGCACCTTCAGCATGCACTAGACCGGTTTGCAGCCAAATGAGAAGAAGCTGGGATGAAGATTAGTGTGGCTAAAACCGAGGTTCTGGTCCATTCAAGACAGCCTGCTCAGTGCGCTCTCCATGTTAGGGAGCCTCATTGACACAGGTGGAAAAATTCAAGTATCTCGGGATTGTATTCACGAGTAATGGACGGCGGGAGAAAGAATTGGATGCTCGGATCGGTGCAGGAAGCAGTGTCAGATGTGAATTGTGGCGATCCGTGGCAACGTAACACGAGCTAGGTAACAAAGCCAAGCTCTTTGTCTTCAAATCTATCTTTGTCCCCATTCTCACCTATGATCATGAGGCTTGGGTAATGACCGATAGAGAGCGATCGCGGGCACAAGTGGCCGAAATGAGATTTCTGAGATGTGTGGCAGTTGTTACCCTACTAGATAGTGTACAGTAGCACAATAAGGGAATCATTAGGTGTTGAGCTTATACTTCTTTGCATTGAGAGATCTCAGTTGCGCTTGTATGGCCACATGATACGGATGCTTCAAACTAATCTTCCTAGGCAGTGGTTATTTTCCAAGCCAGTGGGTAAGAGACACTGGGGTCAACCTAGAACCAGGTGGCTAGACTACATGGAGAATCTGGGTTTGAGACATTTGGATATTACCAAGGAGGACACAGCGCCTGATGGCAGAAGATCGCGATCGCTGGAGATCCTCCATAGGGCTGCTGCCACCGCGACCCTAACAGATAAGCAGGTTTGAACAGTAAGTAAGTAAGTTAATATTTTTACGTTATATTCATCCTTTTTTCTATAGATATCCGGTCTTTGCAACCTCATCTAATTTATAACAAAAAGCTTCTATTATAATCAAATGCTTGCTTTTTCGTACTCGTTTTTTTTTAAAATCCTATCGATCCTGGGAAACTCGGTTTCCTGACCCTCTATTCATGCCACATCATTCCAAGTCCTTTGATATATTACATGCCATATTTTAGCATTGAAAGTTCCAATGAACCGTAATGGGTCCATGAAAAGCAGGTACCTTTGAACCGATTTCGACTATTTATAATTTTACGTTACATTCTTTCATGGCACATCATTCCAAGTCGTTTTATAGATTACATGCCAGATTTTGGCGTTGAAATTTTCAATGAACCATAATGGGTCAACGAGAAGCAGGTGCCTTTGAGCCAATTACAGCTTTTATTAATTTTACGTGATGATCATGCACGTCACATAATTCCTACTCGTTTGATATATTACATCCTATATTTTATTTATCGTAGAAAGTACTCATAAACCATAATAGATCTGTGAAAATTGAGTACCTTGGAACCAATTTTGACTATCATTCATTTTACGTTATATTAATGCATGAGTTATCATTCCAAGTTTTTTTATATAACTTGCCAAATCTGCGCTTTGAAAGTTTTTCCTGAACCATTCTGGTTCCATTAAATCTGAGCTTTGAAAGTTTTTCCTGAACCATTCTGGTTCCATTAAA
>JAHWFO010097610.1:0-20573 GCA_023313115.1 Rhysida immarginata
TTTGTGCACGTGCTATTGAACCGATTTAGATGTTTGTGATTGGTTAGAGCCATGAACCATATTCATCGACTGACGAAACAGATTATGAAAATCGTTCATAGCCTCGGAGGATTTAGAGTTACAGACAGACGGACAGACAGACAGACAGAAACGTTTCCCCACACTGATAGCATAAAGCACCTTTCGGTACTTAATAATGTATTTGATTCGTTGCCTATAGATCTCTTTATCATTTAAATTATCTAGTTTTTATAACATTCGTGGACAGCCCCTAACTTAGTTGACTAGCTTTTTGCCAAATCGAACTTACTTCATGACCCACTCAGGTATATCCTCTACAATACTAGCCAGAAATGTCGGGGTCCCCCAGAGCTCTATTTTGTCACCTTTGCTTTTTAATATATTTATATATGATCTTTCTGACAATTTTCCCTCTATCTCGCGCTTTAGGGCTGTTCTTTACGCTGACAATCTGACTTTTATAGCCGCTGATCCGGATGTACCATCTCTGTTATTAACTTTTAAAAGTGTATTTGCTAAACTAAAGACATGGGACGATTCTAACTATCTAAGTGTTAATATCGAGAAACCTAAGGTGATGCCATTTTTCCAGCACAATAAGCGCAACATACCTAATGCACAAGATATCTATTACGATAACAAACTTGTATTGACCGAAACGTCTTTTAAATATTTAGGCCTAACTATTACCCACGATCTTTCATGGGACCAGCACGTTGATTCGCTACTTAATAAATAAAACCGAAACAAGATATTATCTCCAGATTGTACTATCTGCCACCTAATATTCTCCTCCTTCCATTGTGGTTACACGATTCTATCATAAATGGCTTATTCCGATAAATTCATGAATTAGGGAAAATCATCAAAACAGACTGTCTCTTGCGTTGGGCAACCACTGAAATTGTAAAATCGAGCGAATGTGCTCGAACTGCTCTCGAAAAAGCAGAGAGAGTGTGCGACAATATATCACACGTTTACAGTCGCTTGGGAGATGCTTACTTATGAAAGTGGAAGGAGACTTAAAAGCGAAGACAAAGTCACATTCCATTAAGTTAAATGGTTTGAATGAGACTAATGATTATACAGTACAAGAACGAGAATGACATACTTTGAACGTGTTCAAGCTTGTCCACCACGACGATGCGTGTTTTCGATCTAAAATCTGTCCTTGTTGCTGTGTGTATAAGTTGCAATAATAAAGTTGCGAGCGCCAATACATTCTCATGCTTCAACCGCACTGAGTCATTATTTGACATTCCAATATTAAATATGTAACAAAGGGCAAGCATTAAGTTCTGCTTTAAACTTGGAAAAGCTGCTACGGAAACTTACAAGTTGATAAAACAAGTGTATGGTGATGATGCACTATCTCGTGCACGTGCTTTGAATGGTTTGCTAGATTTCGTGATGACCGGGACAAGATGAAAGACGCCGAACACACGGGACGTCCTAAAACTGTTCGAACATAGGAAACGATCGAGAAGATGAGAAAACATTTGTCCATGAACGGCGAAAGTACCTAAAAACGATGGAAGAAGTCTTAAACATTAACAGAGAAACAAGTCGCTTAATATTGACATAAGATTGGGGCAAAAAGAAAATGTGTGATCAATTTGTGCCACATTTCTTAACAGATGAGCAAAAAGGAAACAGAGTGGAAGCTTACACGGAATTCCACGCAGCCGCAAATGCCAACCCGATGTTTCTACAGGGTGATTCAGAAAGGTAGGTCAAGAATGAAATACCATGTACAGCTTTTAGCTGGGAACAATATTTTTCCTATAAATATGCATCCGGAAACGCATCCTTACAGAGATATTGCAACTTGTACGAAGTAGGAATGGATGTTATCCGGACGGGTAAATTAGAATCTAAACAATTAAATTGTTCGTGTTCTCTCCTTTAAAAGAGAGGAAACGAAACATGTAACTCTATTGTCGTACAATGGATCGCTTGACTAATGCGGAGCTGGCGGACATACATCTCGTCTACGGCGAGGCACACTGTAATGCTACTGAAGCGGAAAGGATTTACCAACAGCGTTTTCCAGGCGGTGATCACCCACATCGTCGGGCGTTTCAAACACTAGACCAACGACTTCTGCATCGAGGCTCAGGGTCGGCATTTTGAACACCTACTGTAATGTCATTCCTACTTCGTACAAGTGGCATTATCTCTGTAAGGATGCATTTCCGGACCCATGTTTATAGGAAAATTTTGTTCCCCGCTACAAACTGTAAAGGATATTTCATTCTTGACCTACCTTTCTGAATCACCTTGTATTTTCAATTTTGATACGCGTGAGCAGGAATGGGTTCTATCAATATGACCCCAAATCAAAACAACAGAGCATGAAATGGCGTTCCCCAACATCCCCACGAAAACAGAAATTCCGGTTTGAAAAGTCAAAATTAAAAGTAATGCTCATCACTTTTTTTTGACAGCACTGACATTATCCATAAGAAGTTTGTTCCGTCTGGACATACAGTCAACAAGGAGTACTAAAGGAAGATTTTGCATTGTCTGATTAAGAGAATCCATCGATTACGGCCAAATTTCATGCAAAAGGAAGTTGGTTCTAAAGCCTGGGCCACAAAGGCGTAAAACTCCACGTAAATAGCCGACGTAATGCCGAAGTTGAATTTTGTTCAACTTCTTACGTCGCGTTAGATCGTACGCTAAACATCCAGCCAATCAGAAGTGCGATTGGCCCGCCAGCAAGATGGCCGACAAGAGAGCGATATGCAATAGTGAATGCTTTGTAGAATTGGTGAGGAAGTTTTGCTACCTGTTTGATAAAAAAAAAAGTCCGGGCTATTAAAATACTGCCAGACCTTCACGTGATAAAGCTCGATACTGTTGGCATTCATGCTAAAGCTACTTCGAGTGATGTCATGCTTTAAACCAATAGTGAAACGACATCACAAATTTCAGTTTGAACAGCTTCAACGTCGAAGTTTTTTCTGCGACGTTTTTACGTAGGCGTAAGTACGTGGCTTTTTACGCCAGTGTCACGCAGGCTTTACTGCACGTTAATGCCAGGCCGCACACAGCAGAACTTGTCAAGGGGTTCTTACCCAGTAACGGAATTGTGGAGCTTCCCTATTCCCTAGATTTGTCTCAGACGTTTTTCTCTTCCCCAAGTGAAAACAAGTCTGAAAAGACAGAGATTTGAGAATACAGAGGACATCATAAGAACGTTACAGCCCACCTTGTAAGGAATAAGACATATGATTTTAAAGTATGTTTCCAAAACTTGCATGAACGCTGCAATAAGTGTGTAGTCTCAGAAGGTAGCTACTTTGAAAAATATTAAACAGTTTTGCCAAAATTAAATATTGTATTTGTTAAATTGCTCCAGTCGTTTATTAATTGTCTCATCTTGTATAACAACTACGTTCAATGTGTGCTTTTTATTTAATCATGAACAGATATCAGTTTTTCCTAAAAGCAAAGCTTGACGGGTTTGTATATCGCGCGATTCTATCGCTTTGAGTCATATGCGCATGCGCAACAAACGCCAGGCGATCAATTCGCTTCTCGGTACCCACTTGGCGCATGCGCTATCTACGCGATCATTTAATTATTAACCTATTGGTTATATTTAATTTAAATATATATAATGTTCCCATTGTACGGAACTGATGAGGATGCTCTAATAAGATCGAAAATAGGTGCTGCCATGATTGCATGTGCCACGTGATTCGAAACTGTTTTCTAATTGGATGCGATAGAGTCGCGCGATCAAAAAGCTCTGGCATGCAGAGCATGCGTGCTTCAGAAAGCGATAGAATCGTGCGATCGTCGCGCAAAGTGGGCACCCAGCATTAATGAGCACGTTACAGGAACACAGGGAGGTACACAGGTTACAGATGAAGAGGGTATATGATGGAAGTTCGATGATTCGTGATGTAAATGACTATCTTTAATAACGTTTTCGGGATTTTTTTCCCATCCTCAGTTTTCCTTACATAGTCATTTGAAATTCGAAACCGAAAACAATAACTGCCATTCATCTTGCACATCCGGACCGGCTCAAGGTACCGGCAACTCGGGTAGTTGCCCGGGACGCGCTATCTGCTTAGTTGAGTGAAGTGGGTGCCAGGAAAAGTGAAAAAGGCGTAAAAGAACACAGAAGGTTAGCTGAAAGCACTATTTAAAGAAAGTAAGGACTATCATTGTTGCAGGCAGCCATTTTGATTTCTATTTCATTCTTATTTTTAATGATGATTGCTCCTTGTTTTGCAGTAAATTCAAATTTGCAGAATGAACACTTCCTTTTTGACAAAAGTTAGAGGGGAATGTACCTCTGAAGTTAGATTTTGCTGCAAAACGTGACCAATCATCATATGAAATAGGAATCAAAATGGCTGCCTGCAACAATGAATTGTCCACACTTTCTTCGCCGGCCAGGTGGCCGAGAGGGCTAGGGCGTAGGCTGTCTAGTTCTCGAGTCCGCCTGGCTGTGGGTTCGAATCCCGCCGTGGGCATGGATGTTTGTGTTTATTCCGGGCTGCGTACAGATGTAACTTGTGTAAAAGGCGCAAAATGACCTAAATAGTCGACGCCTTAATTTCTAGAACCCCCCCCCCATTTTCTTTATACAGCGCTTTAGTTCAGCTTGTCCCAGGGTGTCAACAACCGGCACTGAAAGACAGGCTGTAGCCCACGAGAAAGACAGGCCCTGGCGCGGAAAAGTCACCTGATCCACGGCCTCCTAGAAACTACCAGTCCTGAACATGACGTCGATAATGTATTGTTGAAACACTAAGATTGTGACGTTGAACTAACTTCTGTAATAGCACCTCCAGTTTGACGTAACAATGTTTTATCTTTTCCATGAACGGGGCCCAAGCGCAGTTTGAGCGGTAATTAGTTTTATCCTTCGAGCATGAAAATAGAAGGTTTTATCTATTTTCATGCTCGAAGGTTTTATCAAATTCAATTCATTCAAATTGTTTTGTTTGATGAACAATTCATTCAAATTGTTTCTCCTTTATTTATAGTTTTGTGATTGAATGATGATAAAAGTTGTTGCTCAGACAACAATGGTCAGGTTGCTTTTCAGTTCCGGCGTGAGTTTTAAGTGAGCGCCAACAATGCTTAAACGTGCAACAACAATACAAAACCGCTTCCGTGACGAACTCACATGTTCTCCTTTATTTATAGTTGGACTAGAAGAGGTACCCGGCGTTGCCCGGGATAATTACACTTGCACAAACTTTTCCTTTCATTGTTAGTCATGAGATATATATTGTTGGTTCATGCAGTGTGTTTGTGAATTGCGTGCTGATACCATTGTTGATACCTATTGTTGTACCAACTTTGCCTTGCATTGTTGGTCATGAGATATTTCTCATTAACATGCCTTGCCTTAACCATGAATATCGATTTTTTATCGATATTTATTATTTTTCCGAAATCTTAGGTAGACAGTGACCTTCCTCATGCTTTAAAGGTCATGTATGCGAAATTTTATCAAGATCGGAATAAAACTGTAGATTTGTATAAAAAACATACAGACAAACAGACCCACAGACCCACAAACATCCTTCTTTATGTATATAGAAGACTAGAAGAGGTACCCGGCGTTGCCCGGGATAATTACACTTGCACAAACTTTTCCTTTCATTGTTAGTCATGAGATATATATTGTTGGTCCGTGCAGAGTGTTTGTGAATTGCGTGTTGATACCATTGTTGCAAAAACTTTGTCTTGCATTGTTGGTCATGCGATATTTCTCATTAATATGCCCTGCCATAACCATGAATATCGATTTTTTATCAATAATTATTATTTTTTCGAAATCTGAAGTAGACAGTGACCTTCCTCATGCTTTGAAGGTCATGTATGCGAAATTTCATCAAGATCGGAATAAAACTGTTGATTTGTATAAAAAACGTACACACAGACCCACAGACCCACCCACAGACCCACCCACAGACCCACAGACGCACAGACCCACAAACATCCTTCTTTATATATATAGATAGATGTTTAGGCCTGGTAGTATCTAGAAGGCCGTGCCTGATCACCTTAGTCCGAATAACAATGTAATCTTCATTGTTTCCATCTTGGATTTTAACAATCAGCAATTTTTCGTTTGTTGGAAACAATGAAGGTTACATTGTTATTCGGACTAAAATGATCAGGTGACTTTTCCGGGCCACGGCCTGTCGATCTCGTGGGCTACGTGGTTGGCGAATATGAAATATAATCATCCTGTGGGAAGT
Organism: Rhysida immarginata; assembly: GCA_023313115.1. Classification (NCBI taxonomy): domain Eukaryota; kingdom Metazoa; phylum Arthropoda; class Chilopoda; order Scolopendromorpha; family Scolopendridae; genus Rhysida; species Rhysida immarginata. Next base: position 6,258 of record JAHWFO010097610.1, read on the forward strand.
AATTCTGAATCGTGGATTAATTGATTCTAGTTTTAATCCTAACATTTATTAACGACCTGCTGTCAGTCATGGCGGATGCCTAATTTATTCTCATTAACAAATCCTCGGTTAATGAATATGGCTGTAAGTTTGATTCATAATTTTAGTTCGATTATGCATACCTTGATTGTATAAAATTTGTCCATAAGCTCCTTTAACTTCTGGGCAGTTAATTTCGGCATTAATTGCGTTATGCCGTCTTTGTCATCCGGTAATATAACGACCCTAAAAACAAAAAAAGAATAAGCATAACGTTTTATAGATTTAATAAATTAGATGATAGATTTTAGTAATACTGGAACACTTTAAAAGCTCTTGCTCGACATGTTTCGCCTGACGGCATTATCAAAATACTCTTAATCTGTCTTAATGGGAACAAATTTTTTCTGTTTTTGAAATTACATAACGCATATGATTTAATAAGGATTGGATGGTGTAACGGTGGCTTATGGTGTAATTTAATTTAATTGTTATAGGTATACTTATTAGTAGCTTTAGCAAAATACTACTTATTATAAGGGTCGTACAAATGAAAACGAAAATTATTTATTTTATCCAAAGTGTATGCAAGGAATTTAAAAATACACTCCAAATGCGTTAAGGCACTTATCGCACTGTGTAACAAGGCGTGTAATTCCTTTGTGGTTATGTGTGGAACCATTCCAAAACCTCTTCCTTCACTTCATCGTCCGACTGAAACATGTTTCTTGAGATCCCCAAACATGTGAAAGTCACATGGGGATAAGTCAGGGCTGCAAGGTGGATGCTGCATTGCTTCCCAGTTGAACTGTTTGATATGGTCTGCCGTTGCTTTCGAGGTATGAGGACGCGCATTGTCGTGGAGAAGAAGCACTCCTTCTGTAAGAAGTCCAGGAAGCTTGCATTTGATGGCCGCGCGCAGTGCCTTCAATGTTTCCCCAAATCGTGCTGCTTTAACTGTGGTGCCTTTTTCAAGATAGTCCAGTAAAATCGGGCCTATGCGATCAAAAAACATTATCATGATCTGGTGAGCTTGGATATTTACACGTTTCCTCAGGCGTCTTTTCAGGTCTAGCCAATCAGAGGCAGTCTATTTCGCTATGTATTCTGGATAGTAGTGGTCTTCACCGATTCAGATAGAGAGTCATGGCTGCCGTAGGTGGTGTTCGCCGACAAGGTTTCTCGTGATTTTTAATTAAAGTGGTTTTTAAAATTTTGTGAATCATTTATTTACTAAATAGTAATTATGTAGTAATAAATTCAGGGCGTAAACCTGATCGAAGTGGTCGATAACTTCTTTTCAATCGCCTTGAGAGAGCAACAATTCCTTAAAGATCAACTTTTTTGGACACCTTGTTTTCCAAATGATTCAACCAATCAGATCAGACGAGAGTCGGGATAAACCCTAAAAATCCTTTTATGGAAATAAGACATAAAATCCGTTGAGGTTCTCAGGCGACTCTAATAAGACACCCAAAAGTCGTTGCACATTACAATTCGCTTAAAAATTGCTAAATGGAAAACAGGCCTTAGCTTTGTATCGAATCCAAAGGTCACAAAACACACTCCAGACCTCTGAAGACGTAATTTTCCAAGGAGCCGATAATTAGTATGAACAAAATGGAATATATCAATTAAAATATGGAACATATGTAAAAAATTTTATTGGAATGACAAGCAGAACATTTTAAACGAGATATAAAGAATATCTAAATTCTGTGAAATATGGAGATGGCAAATCAACATAACCTGAAGGAAAAACTCCAAATAAAGACATGTACTAAGTGCCAGCTTATTAGGAACACCCCCCTAATAGTGTGTTGCGTCACCCCTGGCAACTATAACAGCATGTACTCGCCGTGGCATGGATTCAGTTAGCCGCTGGAATCATTGTTCCGTGATGTTTGTCCATGCGGATGCAGCAGCTGCTCCCAGTTGATGCCTATTGAATGGTGATGGATCCTAGACTCAAATAACCCGTTCCAGCTCATTTCGAAGATGTTCGATTGGGTTCAAATCCGGGGAGTGGATAAGGTGAATTCATTACCGTCCTCCTGGAACCATTCCATGACGAAAAGAGCCTTGTGACACGGAGCATTGTGCTGCTGGAAGTATCCTTCCGATGGGGAAAACACAGTAGCCATGAAGGGATGAACGTGGTCGGCAACAATGTTCAGGTAGACCTGAGGATTAAAGCGTTGTTCTACAGGTATCAGCGGACCAAGAGTATGCCAGGTAAACATTCCTGAGACCATTACACAGCCTTCACCTGCCTGAACAGTGGAAACCATCTGTTGCTTTTGTCTGCAAACCGTTCGTGCTGTTGTCTCCAATTTCTGCGTCTGCCATCTGCAAGTGCAATAGAAAACAATTCATCCGACCAGCAGACCTGATCACCGGCAAATTGAAGACGTTTTTTGGTTGAGATCAAAGGTACCCGGACTGGCCGTTGGCTGTTGTAGCCCATCCTTGCCAATATACACTGAGTTAGCAAAACTCATGGGATAGCAAGCACATTGATTGATGGGCATGGCTCACGAATTCACAAGGATAACGGATTCTGGGAAGAGCTTGGATAAGTGATTAATCAGAAATGGCACGTCGTCGCGAGTTGACGTCTTTTGAACGGGATATGATAGTAGGTGCCCGACGCATGGGATGTTCCATTTCGGCAGTGGTGCAGGAATTTGGCTTTCCCCGCTCAACTGTCTCCAGGGTGTATCGGGAATGAAGGCATCACAGTCCACAACGGGCACCATACCGGGCGTCCAGCTGCCCTGAATGCTCGTGACCGGCGACACCTGGGACGAATGATTCAGAGAGACAGGAGCGCAACAGTGCAGCAAATCACAGACCAGTTCAATACTGGCCGCACTAGAAACGTCTCTCGGTGGACAATCCGTCGGAATCTGCATGCCCTCGGGTTTGGCAGCCGTCGCCCTACACGGGTGCCAATGCTTACCCAGCGTCATCGGACACTCCAGCGTGCATCTGCCACCAACCATCTTGGCTGGACTCTGCAACAGTGGCGTAACGTCATATGAGTCACGATATCAATTGTACCACGCTGATGGGAGGCACCGTGTGTGGCGCAGACCTCACGAAACGATGGATCCCGCATGCCAACAGATGGTGGTGCAGGGTGGTGGGGCGTCAGTGATGGTCTGGGGTGCATTTTCCTGGTTTGGAATGGGCCCTCTGGTTATCCTGGACCAAACGTCGAATGGTCCACGGTATCGTCAACTCATCGGAGACCATCTGCACCCGTTTTTTGACATTTCAACACCCTGACGACGTAGCAGTCTTTCAAGATGACAATGCTCCACCACATCGCTCCAATGTCGTTCGCGAATGGTTCGAGGAGCATGCAGGAGAGGTCCAACGATTGAGCTGGCCAGCCCGGAGCCCTGACATGAATCCCATCGAGCATATCTGGGATGCTGTTGAAGTCAGGCTCCGGGCACTGGATCATCCGCCCACGAACGGGCAGCAACTATCTTCGGCTCTGCAGACTATCTGGTGTCAACTGCCTCCAGAAGTGTACCAGGGACTTGCAGACTCACTACCACGCCGTATTGCTGCACTCCACAGGGCCAGAGGTGGCCCGACCAGATATTAAGTAACTATCCATGAGTTTTGCTAACTCAGTGTACAAGGTATTGCAAAATTATACATGACAGTACTGCTGGGTAGCCTATCCTCTCGCTTCAGGGGCCGCTTCATAAAATGATAAATGGGAAATTTTATTTTAGAATAATCATAAGATGTTGAGTGAGGGTTTTATTATACGCCAACCTATTCAAATTAATGATGACAAATAGGAAAGAAAATTCCACAGCCTGGGTTCGAACCAGGCATCTTTGGCTAAGTCAATCAAGGTCAGGTTTAGCTAGCCAGGATGGCTAAGTTTTCTAACACATTTGAATTGCAGAGAAGCACAATCGGCCTCTCAGTGGTTCAGTGGTTGCGTGATCGCCTCTGATGCCCGAGGACGCGGGTTCGACTCCGGCCGAGGACGACGAGGAGTTTTTCAGGGGGAAAATCCTGAGATCACGCACTTCCTTCGGAAAGAAAGTAAAGCCGTTGGTCCCGTGTAGTCATTTGCCGGCTAAAGAATCCTTGTGAGGCAAAATTTGCGGCCCCTATAACGCCGTCCTGAAATGGCCATAGCAGTTGAAAAGGATGTTAAAACCAAATAAACCAACCAAATAGTGAAGCACGCCATTGGGAAGGGGAAGTGCAAGCACAGTCTGGAGTCATTCTTTCTCGCACATTTTCTCAAAATCTTTCAAGGGGAAGTGTGTGATTAAAAACGTGTTGTTGCTCTACAGTGTAGCAATATGAAAGTTTTCTATATGTTTAATACTTTTCGAGTTAGGAAATGGATGACCTTAAATTTGGGGTCAAGGTCAAATTTGAGTGCGGCAATGAATTCCCCACCACACTATTACCTATAAACCAAACTCTTCAGATCTCACCTATCTGGCAGCTTTGAGATATCTGTCATGTTACCAGACTTTTTGGACACCCTGTATACAATGACGAGTATTTGTGCGTTTGTTTGTTTCTTATACAAATCTACAGTTTATTACGATCTTGATGAAATTTTGCACACATGATCTTCAAAGCATGAGGAAAGACGACAGAGGAAGAAGTCCTTTCGCTCAGTGCTAATTCGTTTCGACAGCACACTGCTGCTATTAAGCAAATGATGAGCGTGTCAATAGAAGAAACTACGAATACTAGACCACATAAAGTGATGAACGGCCACATTTTGCTTCTAGATATCGAGAGCAGAGTGCAGTTTCATCAACAAATAACCAAGTAGTAAATTATCCCACTTATATTGTTGGAACAATAGCCCACAAACACAAACGACCATGTACTTCCACTGCCACCCAAGCTCTTTCGTTAATTGTTGCCATATATTTCCACACTAGCAGGGGTAACCGGCTTTGCCAGGGATAATTACACTTGTAGGTAAACAAAGCAATCTCAAAAAATTAAATTATAACTCCAAATTGGTTAAATAATAAATCAATCAATACAACACAGAGCAAAGGGACTATCCATTCTAAGAAAAATACGAAAAACAAGAATTCTAGGTGATATACCGGGATTTTATCTAAACTCTTCTTGACTTGCGGAGCATCACCAGATACTTTAGATTCAAGTTTTTCTTGCCCTTGACGTAGAAGCTCTTATACCCTGTTGCTCTATTCGAAACTCCCGTTGTTCAATTGTTTCAAATGCCCGTATAGCTTTTTCTGTTTTAGTTACAGTGTATCTCTGACCAATACTCGTTTTTTTTCTTTCCTTTCGAGACAAATTTTTGCCAGTTGTCTGAACGTTTGATAGGAAGCTGAAGGGAAACATGTGTGACTCCTTTTTCTCCTAAACAGACGTTGTCTTATTTACGTCCTGTCACTGCATCATCATTTTATGCTCATTATTATAAATTCTTGGAAACGAACGTTCAATCATCGCATTATCAGCATCTCAGTTTCCAAAATTTACACATTCCCACAGAATATAGTCAAAATGAATTTCTAGGAAATGTTTGGATCTGATGTGCTACCATAGAAGCTAGGTGATAACCCCAGCGTGGCTCGGACTTTTTTATTGGATTAAATTTTGCAACATCTTAAATATAAACACATGAAAACGCTTAGAAATAATACAGTAAAAATTCTTAATGAAAATTCTAGAAAAAAATTTTTTAAAGGCTCACAATGGACGAACGTCTCCAAGTATGCCACTGCTAGTCTAAATAATTTCTTACTCATGTAATTTTACTTTAGATGTATACTTGACGTTGTTGCAGTTCCCACTCTGATCTCGATGTCTTGAAGCAAAACTTGGCCATTCTTCACTTTGTGTAGTCTAGCGGTCGCCGATTCTTCTATTTACTTGCTTACCTTTTGCTCAATACAGCACGGAGCTAAAAGAGAACTTCCTCTGTCGTCTTTCCACTCTTTCTGAATAGTCTGCTAATTCTCCATTATCTCCAGTTACTGATGATTTTTAAAGATTTTCAAGAAATTGTTAAGTGCTAAGAACTCTCTTTTCTAAGAAAAGCCTGAATAACAGGAATTATATGCATTGTTACAAATTGAAACTTATGTATATTGCACAAACTTTGCCTTGCATTGTTGGTCATGAATATTTCTCATTAATGCCTTGCTATATCCATTAATATTGATTTTTTATCTATAATTATTATTTTTTCGAAATTTGAAGTAAACAGTTACTTCCCTGATGCTTTGAAGGTCAAGTATGCAAAATTTCATCAAGATCGGAATAAAACTGTATATTTGTATAAGAAACAAACAAACAAACAAACAAACATCCTTCTTTATATACCGAGATTTTAAAGCCGGGGAAATATTGTTGTCATGAAAACCGATATGGTGATGATGCAACAATACTTTCAAAATGATGCAGTGATAGAATGTGCTATTTTCTTGGAAATATTAACATTCGTTTCCAGAAATCATTAACAATTAGCAGGAAATGAGTATAATAGATAATAGATAATTATAGATAATAATAATAATAATAATAATAATAATAATAATAATAATAAGAATAGATAAGGCAGTCTCTCTCGAAGAGGCAATAGAATACACGTGTCTTTTTTGAGCTTCTTAAGAAATGTTCAGACGATTTGTGTGTTTGGAGATCTTGAACAGTGTAGACCTTTCCAGGCAAAAACAGCAGCTTCCCGTTTCACGTCCCGTGGATTGTATATAAAAGGACGCTGTTGGTCTCCTGCCACAGTTTACGAAATAACCGATTACAAAGCATACATCAACTAAACTCTTTAGACAAAATAGCACATTGTGCTCTTTAATAATCGTTAGAAGAATACATGTTAATTCAAATCTATCGAAATGCCAACGAAGAAATGAATGAGTACTAGTCAGAGAAAACAAAAACTTATTCGGGCATGGGAACATTTGTCTACAGCCGGAAATTGTAGAATTACTGAAAACCAATTTGAGTTATTTAACTTCTTGATGTTGTTCTGCTTACCTATAAATGTAATTATCCCGGGCAACGCCAGGTGCCTCTGTAAGTAAATATATATAATAAGAAAGAGAAGTAAAAAAGATTTAAATAATACTACGCAAGTGGGTCAGTAATTTATTTTTAAAAATGGCTGTTGAAGCAGAAGAACGGACTTCAGATAGCAGCCTGGACCAAAGTTTTAGACCTGAGGCGGTGACACTCTTTAATTGATAAGAACGGGTAGTCCGGGGAAGAGAGAAGGGGATATTTAGGGGGAAGTAGTAATAGGGGTGAAGGAAGAATGAAGCAAAGAGATAAGTAAATGGTTATTAAGAGCTTTACAGATAAACATTGCCAGGTGAAAAGTGTAAATTTGATGAATAGGGATAATACTAATAAAATTAAATAAGTGTGACACAGATGATGGCATTCGCAGTTTCAAAAGAATAAGAAGAAACCATTTTTGGAGACGAAAAAGACGTCATAAATTAGATTTAGTGGAGGATCCCCAGAATTATATCCCATGGGTATGTGTGGGGTGAATTAATGCGTAATAAAGCAACATAAACGAACTTATGTCATAGGATGTTTGTTTGTATGTATTTTATATTCCGATCTTGATGAAATTTTACATACCTGACCTTCAAAGCATGAGGAAGATCACTGTCTAACTCAGATTTCGAAAAATAATACTTATTGATAGAAAATCGATATTCATGGTAATGGCAAGGGATATTAATGAAATATCTCATGACCAACAATGCAAGGCAAAGTTTGTGCAACAATGGCATCAAAACGCAATGCACCAACACTATGCAAGGATCAACAATATATATCTCATGGCAAACAATGTAAGGCAAAGTTTGTGCAAAGTAGATAAGTTTCAATTAGCAAAAAAGCATAAAATTCCTTTTATTTAGGCTTTCCTTAGAATTGAGAGTTCTTAGTACTTAACAATTTTTTGAAAATCTTTAAAAATGATCAGTAACTGGAGATAATGGAGAATTAGCAGACTACTGAGAAAGAGTAGAAAGACGACAGAAGAAGCACTCTTTTAGCTCCGTGCTGTATTGAACAAACGGTAAGCATGAAAAATAGAAGAATCGGCGACTGCAGACTACACAAAGTGATGAATGGCCAAATTTTGCTTCAAGACATCGAGAGAAGAGTAGGAAGTGCAACAACATCAACTGTACATCTAAAGTAAGATTCCGTGAGTAAGAAATTATTTAGAGACGTTCGTAAGCCTTGTGAGCCTTTAAAAAAAATTTTATAGAATTTTCATTAAGAATTTTTACTGTATTAATTCTAAGCGTTTTCATGAGTTTATTTTAAAGATATTTCAAAATATAATTAAAAAAACAAAGACTCAGAGCCACGCCGGGGTTATCACGTAGCTTATTTGTTAGCACAGCAGATCCAAACATTTCATAAATGTACATTTTGACTATATTCTGTGGGAATGTGAATATTTTGGAAACTGAGATTCTGATAATGCGATGATTGAATGTTCGTTTCCAAGAAGTATTAATAATAATGAACATAAAATGATGATACTGTCACAGGACTTAAATAAGGCAGCATCTCTCGAGGAGGCAAAGGAGTCACACGTGTCTCTCTTGAGCTCCTAATCAAACGTCCAGACGACTGTCAAAAATTTAGGTCTCTGGAAAGTTAAGAGGAAGAACGAGTATTGGTCAAAGCATTAATTGTTTGTTCAACACGTATTAACGGACCTAACGCATGCGAGGAAAATATTCCCCATACCATTATACTGCCCGCACCCGCCTGAAGGGTTGTATTCATGCATGCGGGGTCCATGCTTTCATGCTGTTTCCGCAAGAGTCTCACGCGGCCGTCTACATGATTTAGAATCGTGACTCGTCAGACCACATGATTTGTTCCACTGCTCCTGACCGAATTGCAGTCGTTTCCGCTTGTTGGCTGCTGACAGAAAAGGTGTGCGGACAGGTCTTCGGCTTCCATATCCTATGCGATGCTGTGTGCGGCGGACAGTGCAATCGGAGGCCGTTTTGGAGCACCCCTGATTAAGGCCAGGAATGATTTGATGCACAGTTGTCCTTCTGTTATCCTTCACCAGTCGTGACAGTCTCCGTTCTCTCCGATCATCAACCATCCGCGGGCGGCCACAACGCGAATGTTCAGACCCGGTCTTCCGGCTAACCGTCCAGTCTTTAAATACTTTAACGACGGCTGCTCTTGAGCACTCTACGAATGCTACTCTTTCGCTGATACTCGCTTCATAGCTCCGAGAACCTACAATCATCCCGCGTTCGAAGGCTGCTAAATCGCGGCGGTTACCCATAGTTGAAGAATGGAACACCTCTACTGTTGTCGACGACACTCAGCTTCCCTTTTTATATTGTGGCGACGTCCGTGCGCGCATTTGCATAAACATGTCAGGTGGTCATAATAATATGCTCACTCGGTGTATAACAATTAAATTAGATTACATCACTAGTCATTGTTACACCATAATCATATGTGTTATATAATTTCAAAAACAGAAAAAATGTGTGCCTTTTAAAACGGAATAATGACTCTTTGATAATCTCGTCAGGCGATACGTATTGAGCAAGTCCTATTAAAGTGTTACAATATTATTAAAATCTATCGTCTTGTTCATTAATTTCAATTAATACAAAGAATTCATCAAAAAAATTATAAATTAATGCATTAAAACAAATATTTCAAGGCAGCGAGTATTATTTTTTCGTTTTAATTAAAATAAAATTTTTTGAGCTGATATGCAAGTCAGTGGCGTAGCTAGAAATTTCTCAAAGGATGGGGGGCTCTTTTCATGTTCGGAATGAGTAGTCAAAATTATTCAAAATTATTCACGTTAGTTATCGAAACATAGATAAAACTTCGCGCTTCCTTCAAGATTTGGTCCCCCCCCCCCCCCCCCCCTTGGCTGCGCTCCCGATGAAATGTAACTCAATTTCTTCCAAAATCATGGAAAAAGGAAAAAAATGCATTTTTATCCTAAAAAAGTAAAATTTAAGATAGCTTTAAACTTATTTAGTTCCAGGAAATTAGAAAATAAAAATTTTTTAAGGGGCTCGTTATTTGTAATGATGTGTGATAGCTTTTTTCCCTTACATAAAAACTAATTAAAGAAGAAGTAAGATTGCCATTTTCATTCAGACAATAATTTAACTTTTAGATCCAGTTAGAAAATCAGGGAGTCCTAAATGTTTCTACTAGAAGAGAAAGGGAAAACTACCTTTAATCCACAATAAAGAACAACATGCGAAATTCCGATGTTTCTTTGAAGTAGTACTCTATCTATTACAAAATCCTAATTAAAATTATTATTCAGGTTACTACTTCTTGTATTTATTTTTTTAAAGGGCTACGTGTAAACGATTGAGGATTTTTCATAGTATTAATCAATATCTTACTAATATCCACTTACATGCTTATATCATTTCCAGCGTATGGAAGAGAGATCATACTGATTTTGAGTTCACTATCCGAAACATAAGGAAATTCTGCTGTTTTCTTCATCATTTTAACATTTTTGACTTCATTGTTGCCAACGTAGAAGTCTTCGTCTCCCGTCAGTTCTTCATCAAAGCGGTATGCCCAATCGCCCTTGAAGTATATGGCACTTACCAATGTCATACGAGTGTCTAAATGAAAACGGAGTAAAAGTTATTAAGGACATAGGCTAAGTGATATATGAAGACGGATAGCTTGACCTCGAAATTTCAATAAAACCTTTTTTTTCCGCATGGAAAGAAGCGAATTTTATAAAGCCAAACAACGGAAGATGACACAAGCTTCTTTGATAGAAAATTTTTTGATATTATAACACCTATTAAAGACGATATTAGGTGAACAACTATTTTGTGTTTTAATCAGTTTGTGTTAATGGCTAAAATATATTTTTAAGTCTAAAATGCATGTATATACATTTAGTACACGAGTATATAGATAATTCAAATTATATTAACAGAAAACATACCTAAAGTAATCTACGTAGGTTGCTGGAAATAGACCTACGCTATTATTTATAACAATTATTGTGATTACAAACTAGGCAAAAGCCCATCGGATATTGTTCTTAGAAATATCCTTATTCACCAATCCACTTTCTCCAGCGTTTTAAAAAAAGTAGTTTATTGTAAGTAAAGGCCGATCTGTTCGAAAACCGAAAAGATTTTTCCAAAAGAAACAAAGAATCTAGATAATAATTTCAGACACATAAACCAACGCTTGTTTAACTTTTACAAAAATAGTTTGTAGAAAAATTATAAAACCAAGAAATACAAGAAATAAATACAGTGAAACCTCTCAATAGCGGACACCTCTGCCGGGGAATTAAAAAGTGTCCGTAATTAAGGGTTGTCCGCTTTTTAGGGGTGTCCGTTAGGTGAGGTTTCACTGTAATTATTGAAAATTTACCTGCATTATAGCTAATGACTTACTAGAAGTAAAAATTTAACTGCATTTTTTAATTATGTTTATCTTGATGAATTCGACGTTTAAACCTCCCTAAATCCGAAAAGCACTTTTTTGGAATGGGGCACATTATGAAAAGCTTCTAACTTTATGTGTAATATCAGTCTTTCTGTTCTAGCCCAAGCACTATGAGAAACACACTCAATGCTCTCCGTTGCAGTAAGGTTTATAAATTTTTTACAGTTTATTACATTGAGGAGACACTTTATAATTTATCTTAGTAATTTATTTATATTCAAAAGGTTTACGCGAATGCATTCAGAATAACAAACATCATGATATCCAGCTGTTAATAAAAAAATAACGCTTGCAATCATTATAGTATTTTTCATAAAAGAAGACCAACGAAATGAACCAATCAGAATTGGCTACTTATCGCTTAGTTATTCCATTCATTGCTCCAAGCTCTCGCGCTTTAGACGCACACAAATGTCAATTAATTTTCCTTTACATAAAGTAAATTAAGTGTTTGTAAACTCTATCTAATTTGTTTACTTAAAAATATCACGATGTGGAAGTTTACAAACAATTATAATTAGCATTAAAACATTAAGAACTAGTTCCCTCTAACAACAAGAGAAAGTAATGAATCAACAGCACTTGCATCTGATTTGTTTCCAGTCTGACCCGAACAAAGGTCAACGGACTTCTTTTATGAAAAATACTGTACTTATATGATTATAGTAGTCATTGTTTCCAAGCGTCTGACTAAATAGTGAATCTCATATGTTATAAGAAAATGTAAAATTCTAAAACGGACAGACGTTCCTTCAAATTTTCTGTTTATGGAATCCTGTCTGAAGGCAAATTCTCGAAGTGCTCGTGTGAGAAAACTGGAAGAAATGAAGTTTAAGAACAGCAGGAACAATCAAAATGTGCAGTAATAGAGACAGAAGAAAACGTAGCCAATAACGCTTCAGTAGCCCAGACATTGCTCTGGAATCAACAAATGCACCATCTGACAGATGAACTCAGGAGTAAAGATGTTTATCCTTTAGGGCTATATCCTTAAATCAAATGTTGAGCCAATCACAATTTAATTTAAACTACCTGCAAAATGTAATTGCAACAAGCCAAGATAATAGAACCTTACAAAACAGCTTCAGACATATTTTTCTTCATGGCAGCTTCAATTATTCCAGAAAAATAAATGGCGTTATCAAGAACGTATTCTACTGCATGCTTCTAATCTTCTGGATAAATACATATATATCAGCTTGCCCTTTTCCATTGTCTTTGATATTTTTATCACCCTATCCATTTCCCAGCACCATTCTATACAGAGACTTCCAAAACTGTCCCAATGTTAGAGTGCGCGATGTTCATCCTTCCATTATTGATATTGTAACTTACAATAAAGTCACCAGTGCTTTCATTTAAGAACTCAATATCTAATCATGAAATAAGTGCAATACAAAATTTTTTCAAAAAATTTTCTTTATGTAATTAAAGAAAAACTGACAGTTTGTCATTGGGACAGTTTTGATGCCGTGTATTGAATTGAACTCATTTGTATGAACAATATTTATTTAATATTTTATTTAGCCTCCTTTGGTTTTCAACAATGCAGCAATACGTCTATGCATGCTGTCAATTAAATTAATACCTGTTTGGGCAGAAATACTTTACATTTCATCTTTGTTCTTTCCCACAATTCCTGCATTCCTTGGTTCAGTCGGATATTTGGCCATTTGTTTTTTAAAGTGTTCCCACAAATATTCTACTGGATTGAAATCTGGAGATTGTGCACGCCAGGATCGTTATCTTGCTGGAATATAATCTCTTGTTTGTCCTGTCCATGAAAATTCAGAGTAGGGATGAAATAGTTATCCAGAATGTCGTAGTACATAGCAGCGGTCATCCTGCCATCAATTTGACACATCAAACCAGTTCCTGTAAATGTCATGCAACCGCAAGTTTCTGTTAAACCTGATCCTGGACGTTTCCAATCCCACGATCGACCATCCGATCCTAATTGGTTTATTTTTGTTTCGTCGGACCATATAACTCTTTTTCCAGTCATCCTGAGTCCAATGTTGATGCCATATCGCGAATTAGAGACGACTGTCTTTGTATTTCTTTGTCAGTTTAGGCTTTTTCTTTTTCACTGCAGATTTTAATCCTGATGCTTTGAAATGTCGACGAACAGTAGAGCAACTGACAATTGTTCCAGATTCAGCAATAAATCGCTGGGTCACTGTGACAGCATCTGCAGCATCAGTATTTGTTATCATCCGAATCGGTTTTCTTTTATCATTTGCAGTTAATTTTTGTGCACGACCTCCTTTCATCTTCTGTGCATTTGCTCTGCAAGATGCACGAACTCTGCTTACAGTTGTGCGTCCAATTCCTAATCGTGACTGAATATCTCTTGCAGAAAGCCCTTCATCAATAAGGGCAACAATATTATTGTGTGTGACTTTGGAAATAGACTTCATTGTTGAGTAGATACCCCGCGAAATTCCACGTTTATGTAAAAAATATTTAGGAAACCCCGCACCTGAAAAGCTGAAAGAACTTCGACGTTATATTACAGTTAAATCAGAAAATTCAGAAGTATAATTAATTATTTCCACCATTAGCATATTAAACTGTTGGATTAAGAAATTGTAAAAAATACGTGGTTCCTGATGTTTTAATGGATTACATGTTTAATCCAGGCTGATTACATTCATTTGAAGTGGGGGTGCAAAACTGTCCCAATGACAAATTGTCGGTAATTCTTTAAAAAAATTTTGTATTGCACTTATTTCTTGCTCAGATATTGAGTTCTTAAATGAAAGTAATGGTGACTCTATT
>JAHWFO010097610.1:40573-71037 GCA_023313115.1 Rhysida immarginata
TGTTATTCGTATTTCTACCAATAATAAGCCCTGAATTTGGTCTAATAATTACATGAAAATTTAACAAAATATTACGTTTCAATGCGGAGGACTTCTCTCACGATATGCCGATTTTTTTTTTATTAATTCAACTTTTAAAAAATTTTTTTTAGCCGGGTACTGACTGAGCGAGCAGCCGTGTGAGGCAAATGCCCAAAGGCGCCTCAGAAAGAATGCCTCGCGCACTCAAGACTGTTATATCTTGCCTCGCTCGCTCGCGCTATGGAGAAAGAGAAGATTTTAAAGCTCATCGAATTATAGACTATAGCCGGGTACTGCTGAGCGAACAGCCTCGCGAGGCAGCCGTGTGAGGCAAATGCTCGGCCGGTCTGGACGCGCCTCGCGCCAGGCAAACGCACGTGCTACCTCGGCCGAGCGCTGCCTCGCCCGAACCATCCCGAGTCAATTTTTGCCGATGCTCAATCATCCCGAGTCAAGGTTTTAAAGGTCATCGGATTATATGTTCCTTTTAATAGATTTTGGATTCACAACGCGTAGAATATACAAATAGAGGGCTAAAGGAAGACGCTTGGCGAAGTATAAGCCAGGAAATTAACTGAGAGTAATAAAGTTTGTGTCATTCTTAATTATTTTAGCATTTACAAGAGGTAGAGGGTTTCAAATTCAGTCTCAGACATCCGCGTAAATTTTTTTTCTTCATCATCAAAACACATTTCAAATAATTTGTTCCCATGTTGCAATCTTTATTTAAAGATTGTTTCCTTCTTTTTCTTTACAAGAAGCTGCAACGACTATCCGTGTGTGCAGTCTGAACTGAGAGTAATAAAATGCTCGGCCGACTTGTGGCTCACGCTTGCCTCGCGAGGCAAACGTTTGCGCAGTTTGCTTGAAGCCGAGGCGGACTCGCGAGGCAAGTTTGGCGAGACATACGGCCGAGGCTGCCTCGCGAGGCTGCTCGCTCAGTCAGTACCCGGCTTTTGGGATTCACAATGCGTAGACTATACAAATAGAGAGCTAAGAGAAGACGCCTGGCGAAGGAAATTAAATGAGAGTACTAAAATTTGTGTCATTCTTAAGTATTTTGGCATTTACAATAGAGCGGAGTGTTTCAAATTCAGTCTCAGACATCCGTATAAAAATTTTTTTTTCCTCATCAAAACACATTTCTTAAAATAATTTGTTCCCATGTTGTAATCTGTATTCATAGATTTTTTCTTCTTTTTCTTTACAAGATGAACTAATATAAACGCAGAAGCTGCAACGGCTATCTGTGTGTGCGGTCTGAACTGAGAGTAAGAAAATGCTCGGCCGACTTGTGGCTTACGTTTGCCTCGCGAGGCAAAAGTTTACGTAGTTTCCTTGAAACCGAGGCTGCCTCGTGAGGTAAATGAGGCGAGGCATACGGCCGTGGCTGCCATGCGAGGCTGCTTGCTCAGTCAGTACCAGAGACAAAAGAAAGAAAGAGACTGGCAGTGACCTCCCCTCTAGTGGTGCCTTCGCGCCGCCATATTGGATTGGCAAGAAACAGCTGATCGCCCGAGGCAATGCATGTGAATCAATCGGTTTGGTTTGGTTTGGTTTGTTTGGTATTAACGTCCTTTTCAACTTCTATGGTCATTTCAGGACAGGGTTATAGGGAGTGCGTGATCTCAGGATTTTCTCCCTGAAAAAATCCTCGTCATCCTCGCTCGGAATCTAACCCGCGTCCTCGGGCATCAAAGGCGATCACGCAACCACTGAGCTAGCGAGGCCGATGCGAAGCAATCGCAAACAATTGCTTATTACAATATGTGGATTAATAAATTGATTATTTTATCGAACTGATAATTATTTCTTCCTTTTCTTTTAATTTAAAATTTTAAAATTTTTGTCTTTTAAAAATTCGTTAGGCATTGAATCAGCTATTTGGATTCATTAAAAGTATACGTTATCGTTAGTTAATTTAATAAAGTTTTTTTAAAAAAATCAGGATTATGCTTACTAATACTTCCAGAAATCATCTACAAAAACAGCTGAAATTACATTGAGAATGTATGCCGCCTTAGGTGTTTGCCAATCGTAACATGGCAAATGCTGCACTTCCGCTGGCACCAGTAGCGCTCAGCGAAATGAATGGGGCACTGCCAGTCTCTTTCTTTCATTTGTCTCTGGTCAGTACCTGGCTATTATTGTGTAATTTTGAGTCTTTGTATTTTGTTTTTATTTAAAGAAAAAAAGATTAGTGCATTTTAAAAAAATTTTTATATATGCACTTATGTACTTATTCTTAATTTTTTATTATTGTTATTTGTTAATCATTTTACTCAGCATTTTTCCTATTCATTTTCTACTGTAAATACACCAGTCGGCACTCTCGGTATCTGCTTGGTGGATTTTGCCTCGTTGTTACTACTTGGTATATTTTGACTTCGAGATTTTGATGAATTTCGACATTTTGGAGCAACACATTTTTCGAATAATATCTGCGTGTCTCTTCGTATGTGTGTGAACAAGATAACTCCAAAACGTATCAAGCTAGATGAATGAACAATGATATCTGATCCTTACACACAAATTGTAGATCTGTATCAATTTTGGGCTAAACTTTGGTACCTTACTTAAAGACATCCTCGATTTTCTTCTTATAAATAGGACTTTCAATAAAATCTTGCAATATTTCAAGAAGGAGCTTCAGCTGTGACAAAGCCATCGTCACGTGCGCGTGCCCATGTCAACGATGCTTATACCTCGTTCGCATTGCCAATCATGGTTCACGAATCATCATTCGTGAATGATGATTCGGCTCAATCATGATTAGACGGATCATGATTGATGGGCGAGAAGTGTTCACACTGCTTGCACGCTAGTGTAATTGATCAACACCACTTAGCGATCGACTTTCTTTCGGGAAGCAACACATGCGTTGGAGTCCTTCATTTTATAATATCAGTGGCTGCTGAAGGAATCACTGTTGAGACTATAATGTGAAAACTCTGGGTCGAGGCTCCAGAGCCTCGTTTTCTAACTTAATTCAAGGGGAACGACGTTTCGCGAACGTCGTTGAGCGGATCATTATTCGCGCGAACGAATCACAATCCGACGAACGACATTTCGTTCACATTGCACTTCTTGACATGAATGACGTGCAGTTTGAACGAGATATTAAAAGATAAACAAAAAGAACAATTTACTCATTCTTGACGAATCCATTGTTACCTGATATGCCGTTATCTTGGTATTCTTTATGGACACGGTGCAATCGACTTGAAGGGGTCCACGAAAAAGCGTGAAAAGTTGAAACAGCAGATCTAAGACCTTGATGGTCATATTTCTGAATACAGAATTTAAAATAGTTAATCAGTTTTGAAGTTATTGTGCAAACAGCGGCCAGCCGGCTGGACGGATAAACGTACAGACCAAGCGTACATTCTTATAAGTAGCTTTTTGGTATAACTCTTAATAAAGGTAAATAAATAAAATTTAATATAGGCGTTTATAACGATAATTAGATATCAAATACCAGCTCAAAACTCTTATCAGCCCAAACTCATAAGCAGAATGGGTATTTTACCAGAATACCTACTTAACATCTAACAAGCAAGTGACGCAGCAAAAGTAAACAATTAAATTAAAAGTAAGACTGTTAATTTTGGTATCTGAAAGAGGACGTGTTTTGGCAATACGAGGTCCGATTTGAAAAAAAAAACTGATTTCATTTTGGAAGTAGGCTCCTTTTAGAGGGACCTTGTATCAAGAGTTTTTGCTCTATCCTACACCGTTTAAACTCCCGATTTTGTATTTATAAAGGGTGTCGCGTAAGGTGTGAACGAAAACTTGAGAGGATGACAGCTGGGGTTATGACTTACTAAAATATCAAAATTTGACCTTAGTAAAAATCTCAACGTTTTTGTTATACATGTATTGAGGATTTTATCCTTTTTTTCGAAAATCTCCACCGTGCTTAATTTTTTACATTACTGCGACCACAAACCGCATACGTTTGTACTTTTTTACTGCATACTCTTGAATATCTATCGCGCCTAATTCGCGCATCAGTTTATTTAAAAATTATCAGAAAACTGAGGAAATAAAATATTTCTAAATTTTTACACTGAATTTATTTTTTCATTTAACTTTGCCCCCCATTGGTGAAAAATAGTACTGACTGTGAATGAAATAAATTTAATTAAAAATACTACTTAAAATGTGTATTTGATGGAGATTCTAAAATGATGCAATGCTTGTAGTTTTTTTAAAAATAAATTTTTTCATAAACTGATGCGTGAGTTAGGCAAAATAGCTATTCAAGAGTATCTATCATGGCCGATGCCTCTACCAGTTGGGCTATGATAGTCGAGGTTCCTGGTTGGAACCCAGGTCGCAGAGCTTTTCCTTCCATTTTTCGATAGAAAAATTAATACATCATGTTTGAAGGTCATCTCCAGTCTATATTTATTTATTTACTTGCGTGATGTAACGTGTAAGTGCAGAGCAATATAAGCTAGCGCAGTGGAAATAGATGGACACGTGACAGTGGAAGGATATAAATATAAAATGTCATTTATTGAGTAAGAAATATTGAATACGTAATAGCCAAAATACAAAATAAAGAATAAGCCTTAAATACTAGGCTAATAAAGTCGGTAATTGATTCTTAACCGAACTTAATTATGCAAAAAGACTACAAAATAATTAAATATAATTTTCTAATAGGTAAACTCAAAACCTTGTAAAGCCTTATGCAAATGGTCTACAGATAAATTTAATACAATTATCCAATAAGTAATCTCAAAACCTTTAAAGCACTTATGCAAATAGACTACCACGTAATTAAATACAATTATCTAATAGATACTCACAAAACCTTATAAAGCACCTATGCCAACACACTGCAGATAATTAAATACAAATATCTGATATGTGTTCCCATAACCTTGCAAAGTAAATATGCAAATAGACTACAAAGCAATTAAATACGATAGTATAATATGTAAATTTATAATCTTGTGAAAAATCCAGAGTCTCTACTCCATTCCGGAGCAACAACTGTAAACGGAAAACAGCATGAATTTTACAATCAAGCACAGTAATCTTGAACAAGAAAACCGAGTAGCATAAATGAAAACTACGGAGTAACCAGCCCCGGTTCCACGAAACTACGCGCTAAAGAATACCGGGCTGGGGAATTTGCAAAAGCTTAAAATTAATTACAGAGGCTTAAGTCTAATTAACCTACGTACTGTCAAACATTTTCAAAACATTAAGCGGTTAATAACCAAACAAAAGCTTCACTGTAATAAACGAACAGCAACATGAAATCAAAGTCTTGCTACGTAACACAATGGCTAGCGCTAAACGAAGCCAACCTGCAAAAATAACCGAGTCAGTCCAGGATAAATCTTAAAGTCACTATTAGCAAAAACACCTTATATTGCTGTCCTTAACATTAGCAGCTCACAAGAATAAATATGGTACTAAAGTCATTGTCCGGTGAAGACCTTATAATAATAATTTACAAGGAAGCCTAAGCTTTCCAATATGGCATTGACACAGCCTTCAGGTAACTAAAGGACACATAAAATATCAAATTCCTTAGTTAAACCTAAATGAAACACAATAAGTTAAGGAGAGCCAAGGAGCTAGGAATTTACGACCTTCGCAGGGCTTCTACGGGAGTCGCTCTTTGCACGAGGGCGAATCCGTATCCGTATCTCAGATACGCGCACAGACCGGCTGGCCACATTCCTATAACCACCATTCCAGGCTCTAATACACGCTGGTACAAATCACTAAAGGACGAACGCAACTCACACGCACTATTATTCACTATTAACTCAGTACTCACAATATTGGTGGGTAAAACGGTCAACGACCGTGTAATGCGGACGGAGAAGTCTCGGACGCCCGAACTCGAACCTCTTACTGCGTCGCACGCATTTTGCCGCTCACGTGTCGAATGCTCCGCAGTCGGAGCTTCCCGGCAAAGCTCTCCTGTCGCCGCCTTTGATGGTTCGGTTCCCGCTGTCTCGATACCGCCTTCTCCGTGCGTTGTCTCTCCGCCCGTCGTGTCTCTCGTCAACGTGTCGAGTTCACCGACCTCCGCTCTCCCATCCTGGATATCTTTACGTCCTACATTGTCGGTCGCATAGCTCCTTCTGTCTTTTTCACGCCTCTCGATTTTTCGAATTTGGCAACTCTCCTTCCGCTCGCTTCCTGCTCTCCCATTGGAACTTGCGTGTTGATGGTTGTGACGTCGATGTATGCGGGGCTCCGCCCCCATCTTTGAACGATAGAAGGTACGCGAGTGGAAAACTCTGCACGCGTCAACGGAACTCGAACCTGGATTCGAACTCCGTGACACGTGAATATGGTTTGTGTTGGCAGAAATGTAAAAATATAAGCACAGTGGAGATTTTCGAAATAATTATAAAATTCTTAATATCACAAAAACGGTGAGGTTTTGGTAGGTCATAACCACAGCTATCATCTTTAAAATTTTCGTTCGCTCGGGACACCCTCGGTGTGTACTAAAAAATTTTGGATTTTTGAAATTGTGACTTCGGATTCTTAATACTATCAAATAGTATGATCTGAATATCTCTAACACCCACCCAATATTTCTTGGTCTTCATCGATAAAATTGGGTTCAAAACTTTAGAAGTGGGATTTACACTTTCAGTGCCTCTAACACTCATTTTCTCAAATGTTGTGTATAATCTAAAAATACTATTAAAATAGGAGTTTCCATTGCATGTTATATGCACGATAGGTTATCTCACCAATAGCCAACTTGTAAATACAAATTTAATGGAAGAATTATTGTACATTAATATGAGGGGTTTTTATGTGTGTTCCATTTCCAAGAAAAAAAACGACGCCAGTTTCGAATAAGGAAGTCAACTTTGAAATGTGCAATGGAAACCTCTATATTTAATGGGGTTTTCAGAAAGTGAAAAACATTTGAGAAATTTTTAATTCTTGGTATTTTTTCAATAGGGCATGGACACAAAATAGTATCAGAAGCTGTCACGGTAGTGGCGCACCTGTCAAGATTTAGGATGCCTTCTTTAGTTGCTGTTCTATATTACAGAGCGTCCACAAAATAAGTATCTATTTCAGTGAAATCGGACATTGAAAAAAAATCCTCGCTTTTATTTATCTTTAACATGTTAAGTATGTATTAGAAGTGCATAAATTTTTAATTTTATGTACACATTTTATTAGCAGTGCAGGCACTGCAGGGGATAGTCCGAAAATGCTTCAAAATATCTTTCATCAAACACATCGTAATGACGAGATAGAAGCGGTTATTAATAACGGTTTTCAACAACTCATAGTGAGGTTCAGCGCATTAACCAATTTGAGGATGGTAGTAATTAATACAATTGCACGTGTTCTATCAAACAACTTGAAATAATGTATCATGAATGAATATAAAGTAAAATTTATGATAGTCGAAAGTGGTTAAAATGAACCTGGTTTAGTGGAACCATTATGGTTCATTGGAACATTCAGTGCTAAGATACGGCTTGTATTATATCAAACAACTTGCTCATCGTCGTTTTAAGGCAACCAATAATCAATATGATACTGGATTGCCATTGGTTCCCTTTGTGTACTATATAATCCTTTTAGTTATTCTAATTTTATCGTCATGGAAGAATATAACAAAAAAGTAATGATAATCCAAATTGGTTCAAAGGCACCTGGTTTAGTGGACCCATTATGATCCATTGGAACTTTCAATGCTAAAATATGGCATGTAATATATCAAACAACCTGGAATGATGTATCATGAATGAATATAACGTAAAAGTAATGATAATCCAAATTCGTTCAATGGTACGTGGTTTAATGGTATCATTATGGTCCATTAAAAATTTCAATGTTAACATAGGGCAGTTGACAAATATAGTTCGCGAAGAGTTAGTTAAGCCTTTCTGTACTTGGTTATGTGATTCATTAATGGTTTATTGATTACTGTTTTCATCAGTTGATAAATATGGTCGGCGCATGTAACAATTTGAAGATGGTCGTAATCGATACAATTTGCACGTGCTCTAATGGTACCCTTATGACACCTTCAGAAATTTTAAATGATAACATATAGGAAGTAATATTTCAAACAATTCGAAATGATAAAATAAGAGTGAACAAAGTGTTATTATATAAGTTTTCTCTAATGCATGCTCAATTGAGTTCCTATCCGGAGATCTTGCTGCCCAGTCGATGGGTTGTATATCCTCACTTTGCAGAAAGTCCTCCACCATCAGAACTCTATCGGGACATGCATTATCGTGCATGAGAATGAAATCTGGACCCATGGCACCTCTGAATCCTCTAACAAGACCTTTAGTGAATTTATTTTAGTTGTACATGATTTAATGATACCAATCATGAAATTTTCGTTGCGAAGATATGGCATGTAATATATCAAACGATTCGAAACGACCTGTCATTAAAGAATGTATAAGAGTAATTACATAGTTTTTAGATGGTTGAATTTGATTCAGTAGTATTTATTCTAATGACACCTTTATACTATTATGGTACCGTTAGAAATTTTCAATGCTAAGACTTTGCAAGTAGCATATCAAACAACAAGTTACGACATGCCATGAATGAATATATAAGAATAGTTATAAAATTCGTAGATTATCAAATTTGAATCAATGGAACCTTTCTTCAGGTTTTTAAAGCAAATTCAAAAATTTTGAAACTATGTTTTAATTAGTTTATGTGACGGCGATTAGTTCAACCTTTCGGTACTTGGTTATGTCATTTCTTAATGGTTTATTAGGCCTACACCATAACTAGTTAAATAATTTCAGAAACTAATGTTAAAAATCTTAAATCTGTCATGAAATCACCTAAAAAAAGTTGATGATAAATTTTTTAGAAATATTAAGGAAAAAATTTAAATTAATTTAATACAGTATATCATTGGCGATCACTTCTAATTTTAGTTGAATTCATTATAAAAGGCCTTAAAAATTCATAGTCATAGGAATTATGTCAATATATTGTGAAAAATCTAACGTAAGATATTGAGTTTCAAAGAATTAACGCTGTTGTTTTGTGAATGGCGTGTTACACTCTGAATGATGTTTGTTACACCCTTTACAGAACTTTCCAAAAAAAGTCATGAAAAAAGCCGCAGGCAGCTAAAAAAAAGTTAACATTATTAGCAAGAAGAAATGAAGGGGCGCTTTTGCTTTCGACGCATATTCTTTGTTTTAAACACGTCTATTTTAAATCCCTCATGTTAATCTACACGGTGAGTCAAAAGTCTGTTATCCCCTTCCTGTCTTAGATATCAATGTAGTTACGCAAATTACAATACATGGAATGAATAAGAACTTGAGGGTGCTGTATCTGATGGAGCACCTTTCATCATCTCAAATATGTAAATTAGGACACATCCAAATTTTATCTCGAAAACCGTAAGAGATACACAAAAAATTTCAATTGCACATTTGTTCAAAAGCAAATTCCAAACAAAACAAAACAAAGTTCACCAAAATCCGATGAGCGGATCACCCACAATCCTCATTGCAACCTCTGCAACATTAAAACCTTGATTCCTGTCAAGATTGAGGCAAGGGATGAGTGGCCATAGGAGGAAACAAGATCCTGGGTTAAGTCTCGGAAGTAACTACCGAGTGCTTTTTTATTCTGAATACCATTTGCCAAGCATGCAAATTATTTCATCACCATCCTGATCCTGTTCTGGAAAGTTCCACAATTTACCATAAAGTCACCAGTTTCCTGTGCAATTGTTATAAAAAGGCATGTTGAAGCTGAGAAAAAATCAGACCAAAGCAAGATGGCACAGTTCACTAACCAGGAAATGATCAACATGGTCCTCTGCTTTGGTGAGGCGAGGCAAATTTATCAAGCAACAACCAGGCATCGTTGAAACTCGTGAGGAGTTATGCTATGGTCCAAGTAGACATCACATTGAACACTATCTGGATTGATGGAAAGACCTACTTTATATCAGATGACTGACTGTAAGTAACAAACAGAAGAAGAGCCAATTGTCCTGTTGCAGAGCTTGCAATGAGGATTAAGTGTGATCCGCTCATCGGATTTTGGTGAATTTTTTGTTTTATTGAATTTGCTGTTGAACAAATGTGCAATTGGACTTTTTTGTACATCTCTTACGGTTTTTGAGATAGAATTTGGATGTGTCTTAATTTGCATATTTGAGATGATGAAAGGTGCTCCATTAGATAAAGCACTCTCAAGTACCTATTCATTCCCTGTATTGGAATTTGCGTAACTACATTGGTATTAGGAAAGGGGGTAACAGACTTTTGACTCACTCTATATAGTCCCTTTATAAGTGAATTGAACCTGGGCCATTATTACATTTGAGAATATTTCGGCGCATCAATATATTTTTTCTTGGTTAGCGCAAGTGGAGGGTTCAAATTATGATATTACATCCTAAAATATGTTTACTACATAATAAAATAAACATTCCGGTACTTAGTCTTACATAATGTACACCCGGATTATAACTTACCACTTGTTAAACTATTCGGAGGAAAAAGATTTTTAATTTTGTTGTTGGTTTTATCTTCTACCCATTTATTAATTATGTCCTCGGCTGTTCCGGATCCAAAGGTAACTTTTTCTACACTTGCATCATAATATTCTTTGGTTTCATCTAAATATTTCTGTTTAATATCTAGAATTGCAAACGTAATATTTGAAAAAAAATGCTTTTAAACAATAAAAAATTTTTTCGAAAATACATTTTGTCCAAATGTTTATTAATTTACCGTAGTTTTCCTGCACAAAAAGGCGGTTTGCAAGACTAAGGCTGTAGTTTGAATTGGTTTCTTCATATGTTTTTATTATTTCCTAAAAAACAAAAACAATACCCATTAATAAAAAATTTATCATTAAAAATGCAATACAAAGTTGTCATAGAAGAAATAGTCTGTAAAATAAATGAAAACATTTTTCGTACTTATTTCTTATTGTAATATAAATACGATAGAAGTGAATAAATAAACTTTTATTTTTTCATGCAACACAAACGAATTATAGTTATGGTTCTACAAATTTTTAGCGAAAACGATGACGTAGTTACACGAAATGATGATCTAAATGCACGTCAATGACGCTGAGCATATAATATGCAGCTATGCAAGCAATTTGCATGTTTTCTACAACGGTAATCAATACACTGAAAAACGAATAGCTATTAGTAGGCCTTCCACAAACAGTGGCAAAATGATCAAGCTTGTGTGAAATATTAGCAACAGATCGACAACGGACACTGCCATTAATAGCAGAAAATGTTGGTATTAACATAGACACAGTGCAAGACACCATACATGAAGATTTGGATAAGCTCAAAATTTTTTTCCAAATGAAAGAAGAAATTATTCCCCCAGGAAGGTGGCTAGGGGGCATCTGTCCCTGGGCGCCACTTATACTCGCTACACCACAGATTAGAAATAACAACAAACCCTCAGGGCATTAAAACCGGAAACGCTTCACTTGTATCCTAGGAAACTTCCTGTTGTCATGTTTTCTGTGGCTATTCTATGCCTTTTGTTACGAGTGTTTGCTTGCTACTGAAGATAATAAATATTGTAAAGGCATTGTTATCGATAGAAACTTATAATTATGGGTCATTCCACGTCAATTCAGGTAGAAATTTTATAGTTTTGGCACTGACCTCTCGGATTTTAATGAAATTTGGTATATATACAATTGCCCTAGGGAGTTGGTTATTAATACCAAATATTATTATTTTTTTTTCATTTAAAGTTTTCGAAATTGGAGTGGGGGCCTTATCTATGAAGTACTGTAACTTCGCTTTTATATTACTTAGAAAGATGTGATTGGTGACATATGAAAGCTCTTTAACTGTAGATTCTATATGAAATTTTTTAAATTATATTATGCATGTGCAAATATTTGAATTTAACAAAAATATTTTATTTCAGCAAATTTCTCAAATAGTGGGTATTTTTTTTCGTTAAAAAATTATTAATATCTTACACATACTTTCCCAAAATCAATACAAAAAATTCAAAACTGTGTTTGCTCCGTTTTGAAGATATTAATTTTTAAAGCTTGAGTTCCAAGCCACAATACATCCGTTTGTATGTTACAGTTCTTCAGATGGACAAGGCATCCTAAGAAATATAAATTTTGTGGTAATATCCGATTTTCTTAAGCATTCTACAGCTGTTTTTTATTCCTTTCAATGTGAACTCATTAAGTTTTTAAAAGAAAATTCAATAAATGTAGAGAAGATACGAGGGTTGATCGAAATATAACTTTTATATTTGTTAACCGATTTTCAAAATTCTTTTGTATCTGATACTTACATTTGTCCTCTATGTAATGCACTATTTTCACGACTTCTTCTTTGATTAAATAAATTATTGTCAGAAATTATGATAGAGAAAGGCGGAGGGAAACGGATTGAATGAATTCAATAAAATTTAATAATGCTGTAAGTTATTATAGTGGAAATGTTCTTAAAAAAGTTCAAAAGTTCATAAATCGTGATTGATACAGTCCAGCAGCAAAGTGATTCCAATTCGGGCAAGTTCTAATCGGGAATCTTGCTTCGATAATAACTTCCTGGGTGATGAGTTGAGGGCGTGAGAAGAATCTCCTGTTCACCGGAACATAGGAGAGCGGCGACCCCTCAGGGTTTGATGGAGTGGACTCCGACGCCGTATCTAACGTGAAAATATAAAATCAGGCATTAGCAGAGTACCAAAGCTTAACTTGCAATACGAAGAAGGAGCAATTAAAATCCTTATTACGGGAGAAAAGAATGCTCGAGAGAGAAACGTTTAAATTGGGCACTTAAATCTAAGCTTTTCCGTGAGACGTTTAAAATTAACTAAGGACTATTTCACTTTACCCTCGATCAGAGACGACGCAGCCAAACGCGACTCGCAGCGAGAGATCTCTTCGCGGAGCGCGCTTGCAGTGCCGAGGTCCTCTGGGCGATCGGGTGACGGGCCACTCGGGTGAAATACAATGTCCTTTTTGATGGGCTGTCGATGCGCCGAAATGCTAGGAGTGTCTATTATGCAGCATTTATCGGCTTTGGTCGTCTGTTGTGTCTCGTAGTCCGGGGTGGCTGATGTCAGATACGCTATGGCCAGGGGCTGAATCCTCGTTACCGTACTTCTTGTCGCGGGCAGTCTAAGAATCGTCATTCGTTTCTTCCGTGCTTGATTTATGCGAGAGGGTAAATGCCACCCCTCCTTCTGGCAACTCTCATGTCCATACGAGAAGTTGTGACGAGCCCCCTACTAATTAGATATGAATGAACCCACATAAGCATAACCAATGTGTCGGAAGGCGATCGGCTAAATGTCCACCAAATATCGCTGGTCCTCATCATGTCTTTCAGCGGAGGTACTGCAGAAGGAAGGCACAAAAATATCTTGGAATGAGTTTAATTCGCAATCACTTGCCTGGTTACAAATACGAGAGTCCAGTTCCGTCGCCAAACCTTCTTTTGCTTTGCACGGTTCGTTTTGGAGCTTCACAAACGATAATTCATAATCGTGTTTCCTTGGTCGGAAACAATCGGGCGGCCTATCGTTGTTCATCCAAGCTGAGGGCGAGCGGCGATGAAAAATTCTTTCCCCGTAAGCCTTTTTCGAAGATCGTTGCCAGACATGGTCCTTCGTTTCTTTTCCTCTCACAGCTCTGGGAAATTGCGCTCTAAAATTACCTTCGTCTCTTCTCTTTTTATATCGCTCTTTAATGAATCTTTCTTGCATACACGCTTTGTCGACCAATGAGGAGCTTACTTCATTTCTCTCGAATCTTCCGCTCCTTCTATTTCCTCTTACGGGTGGCGGGCTTCGCTCTTTCTTTTTCTACCTGCTTTTTCCGTCTTCTCCTTCCTCTCCCTTGTCTTCGGAATCGAGTCGGATCGTCGGTTTTTTTTCCTTCTTTCGTTGCACTCGGCCGACGATCTGACAACTATTCACTTTTCGACATTATCCCCATCCCTTTCCACGCACTGCACCAACGTGTGACCACTCGGGTGAACCCGTCGGAGAGGAAGTCCGGGGTTGTTGTCGACACCAGGATTGAATGGCAGCTTTGGACTATCTTCTAGCAGCGCCAAACAGTTCAAAGATGAAAGATCTTGCACCATGCTACTCTCACCACTTCCCAAAGAAGAAAAAGCACCATAAGGGACATTCAATCCCTGATGACGACATAAAAGAGCAGTTCCGCGTTGTGAGATACTCTGCTCAGTATGGCTGCTGAGATTTGTTGGACTTCAGTTGTGATTTCCTCCTTCAGCTCAGGCAATGTGCGCATTGTTTGCATACACTTTACCTTTCAGGGCATCCCAAAGGAAGAAATTGAGATGTGTGTGGTCCGGCGAGCGTGCAGGCCAGATGCCACGAGAGATGATTCGATCAGCAAAGACGTCCTGCTGAAAGTGCATTGATGTGTGTGATGTGCACGTTTCCATACACTACTGCACACTATTTTTGAGTCACCCTGTATAATGAAGCCGGTATCAACTTCAGCTGCCTCTGCAATTCATCTCGTCCTTCAGGGTAACTCAGAAGTCACTGACTATGAGGAAGTGTAAATATACTTTCTTTATTACTAACAATTCAACATCATAATGCAAATTTATATTTTCTTACTAAATTATCTTCGTATTTAACAGGTGCTCAATACTTTTCTGACTTCTGAAAAAAAATCTGAAGTTCTAAGAAACATTTTTCCAATTGATATAATTATTATTGTAATGTTATTATTGATTTTATTTTTTCCTTTAATTATAATTAATAATACTATTTATATAAATAATAAAACGTAAATAAATGAATGGTTCCAAGGTTACATGCTTTCTCTTCCTAGTACGAGTAGTCAAGTCCCTACTGCCTGACTCCCGCTTCTTAGGGCTGAAGCTTTAAAAATTAATATCTTCAAAACGGAGCAAAACAGGGTTTTGAATTTTTTGTATTGTTTTTATGAAAGTATGTGTAAGATATTTATAATTTTTTAACGAAAAAAAATATCCACCTTTTAAGAAATTTGCATTAATACAATATTTTTATTAAATTCAAATATTTGCGCATGCGTATTATAATTTTAAAAATTACATATAGAATCTGCCGTTAAAGAGCTTTGATATGTCACTTATCACATCTTTCTAAGTAAAATACAACCGAAATTACAGTACTTCATAGATAAGGCCCCGACTCAAATTTCGAAAGTTTTAAATGTCCGTAACTTCCATAAAAATGAATTAAAATTATAATATTTGGCATTCATTACCAACTCCCTAGGGCAATTGCAAATACCAAATTTCATTAAAATCCGAGAGGTCAATGCCAATGCCTGCCTGAACTGACGTGGAATGACGTCAAAATTATGTACAATAAATTTAGTGACATATTTTTCAGGTCAAAAGAAGACGAAAATGTTCTATAGCACTTTGTCTGGAAACGATTTGTTTGCGAATAATCCAATATCATACAGTAGTTAGCGGACGATATTTTAGCAGTTCCAGCGTTTCGCCCCCACACTAGGTTAAGTGGTTTGTTCCATTTAAACCTACTTTAGGGTTGTTCCATTAGTTGTGTACGGTTGTTTCCATTACTGTAGTTTCACTACTGTACATCCACTAGGAATATCAATTTCAGAACGTTTGCGTGCTTTGACATACGCATTACGATTTACGTAAAAAAAAAGTCATGTACACGTATTCCAGTACAGAATACACTAACATGCACCTAATGTATGGTCTTGCGGACGGAAATGCTGTGGAAGCAAGAAGACTCTACCAAGAACGCTTTCCGAATAGACGTTTGCCAAATAACCGAACATTTGTATCTGTCGACAGACATTTGAGGGAGCGTGGTTCCTTTGGCCGTCAAACAGGACAAGGGCGGCCTGTAGCACATTCTCCGGATGAGGAGGATGTGATAATTGACATCATACATGATGAACCACAGACATGCACCCGTCATATTTCTTCCATGGTACACATTCCGCACTCATCTGTTTGGCGCATTCTTCACCGTCAGCTTTTGCATCCATACCACCTGCAACTGGTTCAGGCACTGAACCCAACGGACTATCCACACCGACAACGATTTTGCCAATGGATACAACGTCATCATGCTGCAGACCCTAGTTGTCTCAGCCAGATACTTTTCACGGACGAAGCAACCTTCACCCGGACAGGAATCGTAAATTCTCACAACCAGCACCATTGGGCAGATGCTAACCCGCATGTTACCAGAGCTCGAGCGCATCAAGAGCGTTTCTCCGTGAACATTTGGTGTGGAATTGTCGGAAATAACTTAATTGGCCCTTATGTGTTGCCGCCACGATTGACTGAGCGAACGTATCTTTTGTTTCTGCAGAATGCATTGCCAGAATTACTGGAAGATGTTCCTCTTTTGATAAGATCTAACATGTGGTTCATGCATGATGGCGCTCCAGCACATTTCAGCCATGTTGTGCGAGCACACCTTAATGCTGCATACACGAATCGGTGGATAGGTCGAGGTGGACCGGTAGCCTGGCCTGCAAGATCACCCGACCTTAATCCCTTGGACTTTTTTCTGTGGGGTCATGTGAAAACGATCGTCTACAGCACAGAAGTTCCTAACATTATGGATCTGCGACAACGAATTGAAAATGCATGCCAAACCTTTCTTAATGCTGGCGACGAACTCTTCCATGACATCAGACGGTCGCTCATGCAACGAGCCGAAGCGTGCGTGCGAGCTGGTGGCGGGCACTTTGAACAATTCCTGTAATTTGGAGCCACGGGTTTAGTTGGCTGTATCGCGTAAATAAATCGTTTCCAGACAAAGTGCTATAGAACATTTTCGTCTTCTTTTGACCTGAAGAATATGTCACTAAATTTATTGTACATAATTTTGAAACACCCTGTATATATATATAAAAGAAGAAACTGACTGAGTGATTGATCAACGCACAGCCCAAACCATAAGGCCTAGAAACTTGAAATTTTGTACAGAGTTTCTTTTCAAAATGTAAATGAGCACTTAGAAAGGGTTTTTCGAAATTCAACCCCTAAGAGGGGGAAAGGAGGGTTGAAAGTTTGTTAACACATTAACTGCTGTTGCACTATATACTTAACACATTAACTGGCGTGGCACTATAAACTTAACACATTTACTTGTGTGGCATTACATAATTAACCATATTAACATCTTTTAGGGAAGGGGTAACGAATTATTAACAACGAGCATAAATATGATTATGCAATGACAGGACATAGTTAAGGCAGTGTTTATCGAGGAGGATAAGGAATCACACGGATCTCCCTTGAGCTCCCTAAAAACGTCCAAACGACTGGCGAAAATCTGTGTGTTTGGCAAAAGTAAGAGAAAGAACGAGTATTGATCAGTGAAATTTGCAACAGAAAGATAAAAAGCTATCCGGGCATTGGAAACATCTGAACAACGGAAGCTCCGCAAGAGCAGTAGGGTATAAGAGCTTCTACGACAAGGGCAAGGGAAATTTTAAAAGTTAGGTCTAAAGCAGGGCTGTCCTAGATTTCTGTCCGCGGGCAGCACCTGTGCACGCGTGTAATCTTCCTTACCCCCCTATTGCACATTATGTTCATTATCAATTCGACATTATAAAAAAAAACGAGGCAGCTTACTTATGGTAATTATCAATTACCATTTTATTTCCTTCGTTTTAATGTGACAATTTTCTCGATGTCAGGTAGAATTATATTTTTTTCCCCGATAGGACATGATTACATATTAAGCATTTCGAATCCGATCTGTGAACAATGAAAAAAAACATATTCTCCCACTGCGGTTTAAATACTAGTTCAGTGTTTTTATGCTTTTTAGGAACGTGCGCCATGTTATGCGAGACGTAAAACAAGCAAGTAACAGTAACAAAAGAAATAATGCCTCATTTAATGCAATCGCCCCCTAAAGTCTGACAACACTGCATTGGAAAATTATACCCAATCCCCTCCTGAGTTTTGGACTATCTCCTCGGCTTTGCCCATGAGCTTTGTCCTCGAGCATTTTATGTTGCACGCGGGCGAAGTGCACGAGTTGGACGACCCTGGTCTAATGTATCCATTAATGCTTCCTGGGGAAGGGAGGAAGATGGATAACATTTTAATCTGAGACAGAACAACAAGAGGGTACGTAAAGCCCGGGCAAAGTGTGCAATATAAACAAGTTCATTAAGAATGATGGTTACATCACATCTGAGAATTATAAAACAAAATTGATTTTGTAACAATACGTACAATTCCTGTTGTTCGGGCTTTTCTTAGAAGTTAACGTTTTCTTGGAAATATTTAATAATGATCCGTAACTGGAGATAATGGAGAGTTAGCAGGCTATTGGGAAAGATTGAAAGATGGCAGAGGAGGCAGTCCCTTCGTTTGAGCTACAGTTGGCGACATAACCGATAACAAAGCATACATGAACTCAACTCTTCAAACCAACAACCGTAGGGTGTTATGTCTTATAAAAATCTTTCGAAGAATTATAACAATAATTCATATCTATCGAAATGTCAGCGAAGAAATGAATGAATATTGGGCAGAGTTGACAAAAAGTTATCCGGGCATCGGAAACATCTGAACAACTGCTTCGTCTATAGAAGGAAATTGTATGATTACTGAAAACAAATTTATTATTTAACTACATGAGGTTTTTCTGTTTAACTTACAACTGTAATTATCTCGGGCAACGCCGGGTGTCTCTACTATTAACAAATATGCCGATGCATATAAATTTGAAAATTCAACTTGGAAATTATTGGGTTCCCATTGCTTTGATCTCGAAAAATCAATCGATCACTTGAAATCGCTTTTTTTAAACATACGAAACCTCGAATATAGAACTTTTCTCGATGAAAAGAAAAGAAAAAAGAAAAACCAAATAAATATTTAATTTACAAAAATTTTGACTTCATTTGCTTTGATGTTGAAGGGCGATTCGGGGACAGTCGTGCGGAACCTTTTAGACAAACAGTCGGAGAAAGAGACTAACCAATTCATCATTTATTTTTTAACCATTTCCTGTTTTAGAGCTTGGTCAACATTATCCAGATGGCGCTTTTAAGTTTCGAATTTACAAATTTTGTTTCGATTTAAACAAATCCTATCGCATTCATGCTCTAATTTTATTAGCGTGTCATCTCTACGTAATAACATGGATGAAGAAAAGATATAGAACTTTCAATGCTAAGATATGGCATGTAATATATCAAATAACTCGGCACAACGTGTTATGAGTAAATATAGCGCATAAATAATGATAGTGAGAATTGGTTTAGTAGCACGTGCCCTAAAGGTACCACGTGGTATCATTATGTACTGCTTGAACTTTCAATGCTAAGATATGCATGTAATATATCAAACAATCGTAACAATGTGTTTTGAATGAATATAACGCGTAAATAATGATAGTGGGAATGGGTTTAGTAACACGTGCACTAATGGTACCGTATGGTGCCATTGGAACATTCAATGCTAACATGTGGAAAATTTCTATAAACAAGAAAATTTTAGGATATCGTAAAAAGAAGGAAAAATTTTCCAATGAAGATCGGGAGAGACTGAATAGCATTTTTCTTTGACTTATTTATTTTATTTACTGTGAGCACAATTGGTTTTTCCAATTACTGGTAACAACGTGTGATGAGTGAATATAGGGAGTAAATAATGATAGTGGGAATTGGTTAAATAGCACGTGCCCTAATGGTACTATATGGAACCATATGTACTGTTGGAAGTTTCAATCGTTAGATATGGTATGTAATATATAAAAACAATTGTAACAACGTGTTATGAGTGAATATAACGAGTAAGTAATGATTGTTGGAATTGGTTTTGTAGCACGTGCCCTAATGGTACAATATGGTACTATATGGTAACGCTGGAAATTTTCAATGCTAAGATAAGGCAATTAATATAGCAAACAAGTCGTAACAACGTCTCATGAGTGAATATAACGAATAAAAATGGTAATTGGAATTTTTTAGTAGTACATGTTTTAATCGTGTTATATGTTACCTTTGGAAACTTTCTGCTGCTAACATCTGTATAATTCTTGGAAACACTCTGCGAAGCCAGTTTGCGGAACGGTGCGAAGTGCGGCTATCGCAGCAGCTTTTGTCTCTACACTTTGGCGTCTCTCTTCTCGATATGGCGTCTTACGAGTTGTTAGACCTCTTGTTATCCATAGCTTATTTGTATCAAGAACAAACTGCTGTTAGGATTAATAGTATCTAAACCTAAATACTTTTAGACATATTGCTAATTAGTAGTAGTTAATCGCTTGCTTCAATAGTAGACGATAACGTAGAAACACGTTAGTAATTGGATGTGTAAAAAAAATAAATGCTTACACATAATGCTTCAGCAATTGTGGCTCACTTCGTTTAACATTATGTGGGAATGCCTACAAATTAAAGAACTTTTATTTGTTCAAACATATAAAGAATAACTTCACTCTTCATTTAACCAATCAGTTCTTCAAGTTTATTTGTTTAAATTCTCTCTATACATTTGTTTACTTAAATAGTAATTTACAATTTAGTTTTCATATTTATATATTTTCTCTAAAGTGTTTTGAAATGTTGGTTAACTCTATACATCCATGTATGATACTATAACACTAAAATGTGCTCCCTTTATCCGCTTTGGCGGTAAAATCATTCTTATTACTGTATTAATTCTAACCTGTTTTCATGTGTTTTTTCACTGTATATTCACATTTACATATCGCAAAATTTCATCGAAAAAGAGCCCGAGCAACGCCGGGTATATCAGCTAGAATACACTGGCGGAAAAAAAATCCCAACACCACGAAGGACTTGTGCTAGATGAATGAAATTTGGACAGTATATTCAGCTATGGTATTTATTCAATTGATTCAAGTTTCAAGGCTACAACTTATAGGGGGCGCCACCAGCGCCACCCTGAACATGGTGAAAAGCACGGACTTTAGTACCCGCTGTAGTCGCCGCGCTGGTCTATGCAGGCCTGCACACGTGCATGCATACGGTCTTAGAGATGCCAAATGTCATTTTGTGATATGGCATTCCATGCCTGCTGTACCTGGACGGTCAGATCAGCGACAGTTGTTGCTGGTTGTGGAAGAGCCCTGACACTGCGTCCGACCATGTCCCAGACGTTCTCGATGGGCGACAGATCTGGTGATCGTGCTGGCCATGGTAGGATGTGGACACCCTGAAGGGCATGTTGGGTTGCAGCGGCTGTATGGGGTCGAGCATTTTCCTGTTGGAACAGCCCCCCTGGCATACCAGCCATGAATGGCAGCACAATGGGTTCAACAACCATCCGAATGTAAACATATGCCGTCATGGTGACTGGGATAACCACCAGGGGGTGGTGAAATCCCTCCCCATACCATAACGCCAGGGGTGGGGCCAGTATGCCGACGACGGATACAGCTCGGTAACATGACTTCCCACTCCTCCTCCTGATCTTTGTGCGACCATCACTCTGACCCAGACAGAAACGACTTTCATCCGTGAAGACCACAGACGCTCTCCAAGCCGCTCTAGCTTAACACCACTGAAGACGTGCCACACGGTGTTGAGGGGTAAGAGGCAAACATGCCACAGGGCGCCTGGAGTGGAGGTTCCTGGCCAGGAGACAGTTCCGAATTGTGCGTGCAGTGACGTTGGGTGCCACAGCAGCCCGAATGTCCGCTGCAGATGCTGTCCGATTTGCCACAGCAGCCCGAATGTCTCGACCCATGCGTTCTGCAATAGCACGGAACGAAAGTCCACCCTCTCGAAGGCCCACTACACGTTCTCGTTCGAATTGGGTTAGCGGCTCATATTCACGTCACAGTCGCCTTCGAGGCATGTTTTACGTACTCTATCACACACGTCCACAAGTGTCTGAAGTGACACAGACGCGCGTCTGATCTCTTTATATCTCTCATTGGAATGTCTCATTTGCATGTACAGGGTGGCGCTGATGGCGCCCCCTATAAGTTGTAACCTTGAAACTTGAATCAATTGAATAAATACCATAGCTGAATATACTGTCCAAATTTCATTCATCTTACAAGTCCTTCGTGGTGTTGGGATTTTTTTTTCCGCCAGTGTATTATAAATCAGAGTTCGTTGGAGTATTTGTCCTTTTACAACTCAGAAAGTACTCAATGAATCTCCACAAAACTTTCCATGTACATAGTTAAAGTTACTCTGCCCTATTTATGGTTCTTTTTATACCATGTTTTTATAAATTTATTAAGTTATTCTTATTTTCGTAAAATTGAAAAGACTTCAAAGAATGTCACTAGATGGCGCTGCCAGATAGCGCACTTCTATTGAGTTACATTCTATTGTAACTTTAACTTATTATCACAGGGTGTCCATAAAAGGTCTGACACATTTTATCTATGTATTACCAAATAACTTATAAAGGTAAACAGAAACTGCTTTCAATATATGAAACTGTAACTGAAAAAGTTTTATTGTGTTACACAATTTCGCCGCTAGAGTGCGGGAACTGAAGTGATTCACGGTTGCTATTAACAAGGTGGATGTCTATATGCTCAAAAGAACATGACAAGAAATTGATTATCGGCTGGATATCCTCCGTGTGACCCAAGGAGCACACGTGATCTACTAACTTGGTTTATTAAAACGTTTTCAGTTACAATTTCATATGCAGAAGTCTATTTCTGTTTATCTTAATTAGTTTTTTTTGGTAATACACAGATAAAATGTGTCAGACTTTTTTTTTGGACACACTGTATTATTTTATTAATAAATTTCGTTTACAAAAATAAAATTATTATATAATGATTTTGGAGACAATATTTTCAGTTTCTAGAATGAAAATTTCATCGAACAAACAGCCCGAGCAACGCTGGGACATATCAGCTAGTTATTTAATACTAGAAGAGTTACCCGGCGTTGCCCGGGATAATTACACTTGCACAAAATTTTCCTTTCATTGTTTGTCATGAGATATATATTGTTGATCCCTGCCTTGTGTAGGTGCATTGCGTGTTGATACCATTGTTGATTTTTATTGTTGCACAAACTTTTCTTTGCATAGTTGGTCATGCGATATTTCTCATTAATATGCCCTGCCATAACCATGAATATCAATTTTTTATCGATAATTATTATTTTTCTGAAATCTGAGGTAGACAGTGACCTTCCGCATGCTTTGAAGGTCAAGTATGTAAAATTTCATCAAGATCGGAATAAAACTGTAGATTTGTATAAAAAACGTACAGACCCACAAACATCCTTCTTTATATATATAGATAAATCTTATATATTAAAACGCAAAGTTTTTTTTATAAGACCAAAATCGGCACTTCTGCTCATGCGCATCTCCCGGCACCTTTTGTACCTGCAAAGAACAGATTAATCAAATATATAACGTTTATAGAGTTATTTCTTGATTCATTTTTAAGTCGTCTAAGATTTTGGCAACTGAAAGTTACTGAAAATTTGGATAAATTCATGATATCTGAAGCAACAAAGAAAGTTACGAATATTCGTCCGAGGCCAGGGATGTTGTGAGTAGACAATATTCAGTCAATGTTCTGAAGCTATTTTGATTTTATACAGGGTGAATACAAAAGTCTGAACCCCCCTTTTTTTTTTTGAATCGAAGCAGATATGTCAATGTTGATGAATCCAATGAATAGGAAGTTGTGGGTGGTCAAACTGTCAGTGGGCAAACAAACCAACAACAAAATAGAAGATGAATTTTATATATATATAAGATTATGAGCACTTGAGCAATCGTGCGTCGACAAAGCGATTTCACGTGCGCGCGCCGATGTCAGTAATGCTTAAAAGATTAACAGAAAGTAACAATGTATTCCTTCTGGGTAAATCAATTGTTATATGACATTCCATTATCTTGATATTCTTTACACTCACTGTTTTAGCACGTGAATTCGACTTGAAGGGGTCCACGAAAAATTCTGAAAAGTTGATACGGCCGAGCTAAGACTATGATGGTCATATTTCTGAAAACAGAATTTAAAAAAGTTAATCCGTTTTCAAGTTATCGTGCAAACGGCGGACGGCCGGACGGATAAACGTACAGACCAAGGGCGCCTTCTTATAAGTAGCTTTTATGCTAAAGCTCCTAACAATGCCTTGTAGGGTAAAAATCTGAAATTTAGTACACACCTCAGAAATGGACGTATACTTTGATAGGCCCATTGCAGCACGTATAACATTATTGTAAGCCACCTGATCTCTTTTGATTTGAACTTGAGATGCGGCCAACCAAAAGGTAGCACCAAATTCCACTTTAGTAATTAAACAAAATTTGAGTATTTTAACCATTTCTTCACAATTTAAAATCTTACGGAGCCTAGAATATAAAAATATTTTTCTAGTGAGATCAAATATTAAAAGATTGATAGCATCAACAAAAGATAGTTGGTTGTCAAGAATTATACCAAGGATCTTACAGGATTGACGAGTATTTTGTTTCTTCCCATCAATCAAAATTATAGTAGTTTTGTCCTCTTTAAAAGAGAGACCATGATCCGTATACCAGGGGTTTAATATAGCTGTATCTTGATGTATTTGCTGGAGGAGCAAAGCTTGATCAAGCTTTGTACAAGAAGTTATCATCAATATATGATCTAATAAAGGAGTTAAGTGGTAATTTAAATATTTCAGCCGTGGCGGCAGCATATAAGACCGTGGCAGATGGAGCACCCTGAAGGAGACCTCTGGTCGATGGGGGTTGGATAATCTTACTGTCAATATCAAAATAGTTAGTTCTCTCTTGAAAATTATTTCGTAAAAGGTTCAGAATATTTGAATCAATCCCCATCGCCTCGAGCTGAGCTATTAACAGGTGCCGTCCAACCGTGTTAAAAGCGTTGGAGATGTCCATATTTACAAGGTAACACACCAGTTATCAACAGTGTCGATGATGTAGTTAAAAATATGAAACACGGTAAACAATAAAATATTGTAAACATTCCCAGGAGGAGCTTTAGCAGTGAAGCAGAAATACATTTATATATTTATTAAAAAGAAATTAACCCCCCCCCCCCCCCCGAGTAGGGGAAGTCAAGTGGCAGATCCTGCGGTCATCTATTTTTACCCCTTTATCTGCACTTTTTACATCTCCGCAAGTTTTTTAATCAAGAAAATTGATTTTCTCGAACGTAATATGTATAAAATGTAAAAAACCTGGTATCTTCTTTCCTTTTTCATCATTTCTGAACGTATGATATATTACATGCCATATGTTGCCATAGTTCTAAGGACCAAGTGACTGCCACCCCCGCAAATCCGATCCCCCTGGAACAATTGGGCCTAAACTTAATAGTACTGTAGATCTTGCCTACAGGAATCTGGATACCGAATTTCACGCATTTACGTACCTAAATAGCACACAGATATGTTGCCCTCCCTGAATCCCACCCCCGTAATTCGGACCCCAGTGTACCAATCAAAACCAAACAAAATAGTACAGATGGGCATGCCCATAGTAAGCTACATTCCGAATTCAACCTTCTACCTCAAAAAATGTAGAAATTATAATGGGGTACCCAGTTAAGACATTATAAAGCCAATACGTAGCTCCATTCTTCGGCTACTTAATAATATAGATTATGAGCAATGAAGTATATTAAAGATAGACTCCGAATCCTATTGTTGTAACTTGAAGCAAATTGGGAAGCTCCATGCCCTAGAACTGTCATGGCCGAAAGTGAGTGAAGATGATGAAAAACACATGGCTAAACACGAGAGTAGCTGATTAATAATTCTTTTACACGCCGATCACGGACTGATAAGTTTATCTTTTCTTTGACTTTGTATTTGAAGTATTTTCTTATATTTTATAAACAATTTTTCGATCATGGTTTCAATTTCAGTTTCCTTTGGATTGTCTTTCAGTAACGTATTTTCATTTTAGTTACGTATTTTTGATTTATTTTTGTGGAAAATGATTCCTGATCCTTTTTCTTGTCTGTTTGTACAGTTGTACGCAGTTTAACTTAGAGAAATGGTTTTGAATTAATTATTCCTCAGGCCCAAAATCTTCAGAAACAAAGCAGCCAGACAGCTAATTACTCCACGGCTCACTCCTGCCCAGAACTATCATGGCTCAATTTGCTTCACTTTTTTCCGCTGTTAACAATAGGATTCGGAGTCTATCTTTAATATACGTCATTGATTATGAGCCCTTGAGCAATCGTGCGTCGACAAAGCGATTTCACGTGCGCGCGCCGATGTCAGTAATGCTTAAAAGATGAACAGAAAGTAATAATGTATTCCTTCTTGACAAATCGATTATTGTATGACCTGCTTATATACGTACATTATCTTTGTATTCTTTACACTTACTGTACTGTTTTAGCACGTGAATTCGACTTGAAGGGGTCCACGAAAAATTTTGAAAAGTTGATACGGCCGAGCTAAGACTCTGATGGTCATATTTCTGAAAACAGAATTTGAAAAGTTAATCCGTTTTCAAGTTATCGTGCAAAAGGCGGACGGCCGGACGGATAAACGTACAGACCAAGGGCGCATTCTTTAGTAATCTTTGCAAGTGTGGATAAAATGCAAATAGGGCGAAAGTTTGTCAATTCCTGTTTAGATCTTTTTTTGTAGACGGGAACGATTAATGTCTTTTTAAACTCACAAGGGAACAACAGATATCCTTTTTTTTGCGCGCAAGCACACCGTGGAAGCGATAGCGTTGCGCGGCAGTGAAGCGCCCCGGAAGGGCGCAGGGTTCAAAAAACATGGCGGAAAGAGGGGAAGCACTTGTTAGCGGCGATCGCCAAAGAATTGCAGTTAGAGCACTGTTATTAAGCATAAAACCTTAATTTTTCTGAACAATTATTCGTCTCGAAATAATTTATAAGTTGAGGTAGGCATCCATGAATACTATTTTTATTTAAAATTATGAAGCACCGCGATACATACTCCCTCACCAACGCAACGTATTACTCGACGTTGCACAAGAGCCATCCCTGTGTTTGTTTACCGAATTATTTAATAAAATGAAATAATAAATTAAGGAAATGGTTATTAATTTCCCTAGACATTTTTTACTGGAAGGCAATTAGCTAATTGTAATAATCTATTTTAAAAACTAAGTTCGTTTAGAAATTTGAGAAGCCATTCAATTGCCATCTGCTGCTGTCTGTTTCATCTGAATTGGAATCGTGCTTATTGCTGTGAGTAGTGGAAGAAAGAAGTTCCGTTAAGCAGATTAATACACCGCTTAAACAATGGAGTCCTTGTATGAATATTTGTGCTCAAATTTTTTCGTTTTCGTGGTTTATTTTGAAAGAAACAAAAATCCACATTCTCTTATTTTGCAAGCGTCTGTCGTAGCTTCAATTGAGTAACATATTTCAATTTGGTGGATATCTGTGACATACATGTTCGAGGGATTTCCTTGTCAGTAGGAAATTGCCACGAATTAATAATAACATCTAGTAACCGCTGTAGCAACAAATTACCAAACGAACCCCAGTTTTTTATAATCTTAATGGTAATAAATCCGTCCGGTGGAGACGTTTTATTTTTACAAGAATTTAGAATGTGGTTAATCTGGGCCGGAGTAACGTAAGTATCTAGCCATTGTCCTTTGTTTATTGCTGACATAGTAGTCTTAGGAGGGATATTTTGATTATTAGGGTTATCAATCCAGCTTAAAAACTCTTTTTGCAAGATCAGAGGGAAATCCCCGATCATCGTGGAGCACGACGGAGGAATCGGGTATTTCAGTGCACGATCATTTCGCCACTCGAGTAGGAAGCAGCAACGTCAGAGTTTGCATCACAGGGAGAGAGCCTATGTGAGAGAGTAGTCGTTCTCGGGCGCGAGCTCGAATTGCGAGAAAGGACTTTGGCACAGCGTGGGAGCCGTGAAAGGAGTCTCTATGTCGTGGCCAGGCATGCAGATAGAGCTAGACGAACGTCGCCCGAAATTCCAGAACGCTACTGGCGGAAGAAAGAGAGTCGTGCAGAGAAGCCTTCAGATACTGCACTTTACAGAAGCCTTTGTCGATTGCGTATCTGGGACCGTAAACATTTCCACAAGTCCAG
Source organism: Rhysida immarginata (assembly GCA_023313115.1). Lineage (NCBI taxonomy): Eukaryota > Metazoa > Arthropoda > Chilopoda > Scolopendromorpha > Scolopendridae > Rhysida > Rhysida immarginata. Next base: position 68,641 of record JAHWFO010097610.1, read on the forward strand.
CCTTTTAGTTTTAGAGGCCTTAAATTTCTTATTGGCCTCTTACTTTTCAAACCCGCTTATCCGTTAGGGTCGCGGGGGCAGCAGCCCTATGGAGGATCTCCAGCGATCGCGATCTTCCGCCATCAGGCGCATGTCCAACCTGGTAATATCCAAGCGACTCGAACCCAGATTCTCCATGTAGTCTAGCCACCTGGTTCTAGGCCGACCCCTTGGTCTCTTACCCACCGGCTTGGAAAATAACAACTGCCTAGGAGGACTAGTTTGCGGCATCCGTGTCTAGTGGCCATACCAGCGCAACTGAGATCTCTCAATGCGGAGAAGTAGCGGCTCAACACCTAAAGACTCCCTTATTGTGCTGCTATGCACTCTATCTAGTAGGGTAACACCTGCCACACCTCTCAGAAATCTCATTTCGGCCGCTTGTACCCGCGATCGCACTCTTTCGGTCATTACCCAAGCCTCATGACCATAGGTGAGAATGGGGACAAAGATAGATTTGAAGACGGAGAGCATCGATTCGAGCATCATTACACAGCTTGCTGCACCGATTCGAGCATCCAATTCCTTCTCCTGCCGTCCATCATTCGTGAATGCAATCCCGAGATACTTGAATTTCTCCACCTGTTTCAATGAGGCTCCCCTAAATTGGAGAGCGCACTGAGCAGGCTGTCTTGAAAGGACCAGAACCTCGGTTTTAGCCACACTGATCTTCATACCAGCTTCTTCATATTTGGCTGCAAACCGGTCGAGTGCATGTTGAAGGTTCGTGCGAGAAGACCCAAGGAGGACAAGATCGTCAGCAAAGAGCAACCTCTCCACCAGGCAGTCGCCCACACAAACACGCTCATTGCCTCGGCTGCCCCTGTGTATCTAGTCAATAAAGATAATGAACAAGAGGGGCGACAGTACGCACCCTTGGCGGAGTCCAACACTCACAGTGAACGGTCTTGACTTAATGCCAGTTATCCAGACACACATCTCAGAGCTTTCGTACAGGGACTTGATATCAACTAGTAATTGCCCATCCACTCCATACTCTTGCAACACTTGCCAGAGCTTCTCCCGAGGAACTCTGTCATATGCTTTTTCGAGGTCCACAAAGCAAGCGTAGACCTCTTTTGCATACTCCCAGGATTTCTCAAAGATTTGCCTTAGAGCAAAGATGTGATCCGTCGTGCTTCTGCCAGGTCGGAAACCACAATGTTCCCCCGGCAGTTTGGAGTCGACCATTTCCCGACTTCTCTTCTCCAGACACTTAGCGTACACTTTCCCAGGAATGCTGAGCAAAGAGATGACTCGATAGTTGTTGCAATCTCACTGATCTCCCTTTTTGAAGTTAGGGATCACAATTCCTGTCTGCCATTGCTTAGGGGCCTGTCCAGATATCCAAGCAACCTGACACACTCGAGTCAGCCACAGGATATCATCCTGATTTAAGGCCTTTAACATCTCGGACCGGATTTCATCATCACCTGCAGCTTTGCCAGTCTTCAGGGACTTAATTGCCCATCTGACTTCTGTGTCAGTGATACTACCGTGACTATTCTCCGCTCCAAGATGCACCTCATATGCCTCAGTTGTTGCTGTCACCGGATTAAGAAGAGATGAAAAGTATTCCTTCCACCTATGCAATATGCTCTCCTCCGTTTTCAGAAGCCTCCCATCTGAACTCTTAATAGTTTGTGATTAAAGAGACTTCTTTCCACGGAGGCGGCGCACGGTCTGCCAGAACACCTTGTTTGCCGAACCATAGTCTGCCTCCAATTTCTCCCCGAACTTCCCCCAGGCCTTGGCTTTAGCTGTTGATACTGTCTTTGCTGCTGCTTTTCGCGCCTCAGTGTACCGCACTCGACTCGAAGTTGACTTATTTGCAAGCCATAGCAAATAGCCTTCTTTCTTTGCCTTGACAGCTTCTTGGACTTCACCGTTCCACCACGCAGTCCTTTTCTCACCGCCCTGCACCACAGTCAGCCGCTTACGACCACAGCACAATGCAGCCGAAGTAATCACAGCAGTTTTAAACAACTGCCACTCCTCTTCAACAGTACCACGATCACTGGGTAGTTCTTTGAAACTTGAAGATATGTTATCTGCAAAGGTCTTCCTCACAGCTCTATCCTCTAATGCCTCCCATTTGATGCGCCAAGTTTGTCTGAACCTAGTATTTCGCTTGGTTGGCATGGATTCAGAGAACCGCAAAGCGCAGACAACAAGGTGGTGATCAGTTGATAGTTCTGCCCCTCTTCTCACACGAGTATCCAACACTGATCGGAATAAGTCGGCTGAAACAATTACAAAATCAATCAGTGACTTCTGGTCCATTGCATCCCTGTACCAGGTATACTTATGAACATCCCTGTGCTGGAAGAAGGTGTTTGTGATGGAAAGTCCATTGTT
>JAHWFO010097618.1:31722-62052 GCA_023313115.1 Rhysida immarginata
TGTGTATCCAATAAATAATGATACTTGCTTTAGCTTTTATGATATTATTATTCCGACGGTCGCCACAAAAATGTAAGCAGTAAATTCGATTTTGCTTACACAAATCTCGTCTGTAACAGGACTATGATAATTGACAGGACTGCCATTGGTAAAAAAGTCATTCCAAAAAGAGAGCGAAACTATCACTGTGTGACATATATACCAATGACAATTTGACAGTTTTTAAAATAAAACCACGTCTACAACTGTAAAATGTAATCCTTGCTCTTCAGTGAAAATTGCACGGCGGGCTATTTCATGTTCTACATTTTTGCTCTATTGACTTCCTCATGGCTACAATTACCACGGCAGACTGTTTTAGGAGCATTTTGCATGACCACTGTATTTTAAAATTAAAAAAAAATAAATATACACATATAATGAATATATAATGTTATTTGCTTTTAATTTTATTCAGTGTTTTCTCTTTTTTTTTTGAAATTCAAGAATTTAGTTTTGTTAATTTATTCTAACTAAAAAATATAACAATAGCCATTTGACGAATACAGTATAATAAAATATATTATCTTATCTGCTATTGTATGTCATAATTTAAGGGAGGCCCGTCTAATTTGGACCCCCTATGGGGAAAGGGTTTTTAATTTTATTCAAAATGACGTAGCCCCAATTTTCAAACTTAGGTATATAGTTGACATTTCGGGGCTATATTTTATGAAATATAATATGATATGGGTTTCTTATGAAATATAAAATTGTTTGCATTCAGTCCGAATTACACAACAGGTAGTGTAAATTGAACAAGGTGGTCCAATTACAAAAATAGGCTGAGTAATAGAAGAAACTTTGTTTTAACTTATGTGTTTATTAGTTCACTGTGGAAAATACAAATGAACAGCAACCATATGTAAGATATAGATGGGTTGAGCTTATATCTTAATTTAAATAATCAGTGGGTTCAGTTTATATATTTAATAAGTTGATAGAGTTCAAGTTGAATATGTCAAAAAACGTCATAATGTTCGGCATGTAAATCAAACCTGTTCTAATTTACACAAAGAACATAAGGTCAAAATTAAACAAGACTCCAACAATTCTAAAATCAAAAATGGCGAACAACCTTCAAAACCTTTCCAACTAAAGCCATGCCTATAAACAAATACAATGACCCCCTTTTCTTTAACCCATCCCTGTAACATACGGGCACTGACACTTATAAATACATAAAAGATTACTATCTTACCTCAAAGTAACATGAGGCTGTACCAAAAAAGAAAATCTGTTATATTTTCACCAATAAATCAAGCAATTCAACCCGTATTTTTCATACGCTTCTAGGTAAGGGCTATGATCATTTTTCATTCTGGAGAGTTGCACAATCTAACGTGCAATTGTGCAAAAAAAGGCTGGTTCGATTTACACGACGGTCCAAATTACGTGGTCTCTCTTAGAGAAGCTAAAATTACTTTTTTCGGTTTTAATTTGAGTTATTTATTTATTTTTGCGAGTTTTTTTTAAATGATAATAGACGTAGTTACTATAGTAAAAAACTAAGGCGTCAATATATTTTTAGATTATAATAATCAGTGTTTTTTCAGTTGTTGCAAACAATGAAGGTTGCATTGTTGCTCGGCACCATGGAAACTGGCATGGAGCAGGAGGGGTTATTATTTTATATATAATATAGATTGTTTCTTGATTTTCTGGACAATTCACAACATAGGCTGTTAAAACACCTACAAAAATAAACTTCCAACGTTTTATGACACAGAAAAGTACTACCATAAATTTTCTCTTCTATCCCCCATGATGGTACAGCAACGTCGTCAGCCTTTTTTTTGTGGCGAGCCTAATCAAATTGCAGTTCAGCAGTTTAAAAGGTGAATTTTTGTTTTGATAGAAATAAAGTTTAACTTGCTCACTATTATGTTTCATTAAATATGCATTTAGGGACTATTAAAAAATTTATGAATTGCATTTCTTTATAAAGAAAAGAAAAGGACTACTTGCTCATAGCGCTTGCAGCACGATTTGGCATTGTGATTAGGCTTCGACGAATCGCAGTTAGGGAGAGGATATATAAAGTTTCACTATATCTTTATTCCATTTCATAATTCTACATTTCTTTTCTTTCGTTTAACAATTACTACAAAAGTTCAGACATTTGGGTACACTGCATGACTTCAATTGATCAAGAAAGAATTTCTATACACAATTATCAACCTCCATTTAAACACACTACAGTGTTTTCAATCCCATTACTTAGGATTCTTAAAGATAAGTGTAATAAATTACTTAATTCTATTTGCTGTACGCTAAATAGGGAAAACAGATTGGTAATAAAATTCTGAACTGAAACTAATATAGCTAATACCTAAATTTAATAATAGATGGACTATACAAAAATTACGTGTCAAGAGTTCCAGTAACAAAGATATAGAGCGTCACCGATATACTAGAAATCCACTCTTTGCATAAACAATACATAAGCAGAAAACTTATAAAACGGTGGATAAAAAAGTCATGTACGGAATCCTTACATTGGAATATTCACGAGTAAAACAACAAGCGACGAAATCGTCCTTATTTAATACTTTACAAAGTGGAAGATGGTGCAGATACCGAAGATTTACTATGTTATTCAATCGCAAATTGAATTGTAGCGTAAAAACTCTATTGTTGTCCTTGTGATTTTTCTGCCCTCCAAATACCATTGCTGGTTGATTTTCACAGTCTAAACACCTCGAGGGTTTGGTGAGCTTTATTATTGTATTATTATGCCATCTACCAACAAAACTGAAAAAATAAGCGACTATATGAACGGAATTGAATAAACCATCAACATATCTTCTTGCAGTCAAATTCCGTGAAGAAAAAGTTTTGAGTTGGGGAAACGAACACATAGACCACAATTGGTCGGAAAATAATCAGTTTAAACAACTTATATCAGACGAAAATTTATTAAATGGAGATATGCAAGACCATTTTCTGAAAATGAATTTTACATTTGATGGCATGAATTCATGGGATATTACAATAAAGTGAAAATTATCACAAATATTGCACAAAATTACATAGACGCCTACATCTATTGTAATAACATTGAAATTTTATATGGTGTTTATAATAAAATAAACATAGCATAATTATAGCATATGTTAGTTTTTATTTTCTCATGAATTTATACGGCTTTATCCCCACTTATTGGCTTTACACTTCATTTTTTTATGAACATTGATTATGTTTATTTATTATTAATACTTTGTTCGAAGCCATTATTATTACAGCAGTTTTATTAATTCTAATAAATTGTAATTTAAACTTTTGCAAATTTGCAGCATTAATTGATAAAACATCGATAAGATTACATGAAAAAAACTTCAAAGAGCCAATATTGAGCGATGACAGCAGAGCCATAGCCAACTAAAAATACTGGAGCAGAGCAGAATGAATAAATACAGTATGCCTGGGGAGGGCGTGAGGGGAAGGGGAAGCATCGATACGCATGTAATCTAGTATATTTAGGAAATGTGGCAGTTCTTGAATTGCAGATTGTCGGCGTCATTCATAATATTCATCCTATTTCGTATTAGCTGATCGATGCGAAATAAAAGTGCTTAACATATCATAGGCTCGATGTTATAGTGTTCTATGTCCATTTTTTTTAATTTTAGATTTTATATCTATAATGTTCTGAGAGTCAATTTTCATATTTTCCGCTTGAGAGCCACGTTCTTTTGTATTTTCCAGGTTAAATATGCAGAATTATATTGTTCTATCTCCAAAATACAAAATAAGAGAAATCTTATAATGTTCTACCTCCATCTGGACATAGAAAGTATATTATCTTCACTATCGTCACTGTTTATAGCACTTGGCTACCATCATAGAGTGTTCTCTATCCTATAGAGTAATTCACGATTCCAGAGTCAGATCTAGAGTGAGGCAAGTTAGGCACTCGCCTCAGGTGACAGTTGTAAGTGGGTGCCAAATTGGAGTTATTTTATCTCCAATATATATTTTAAATTTTAAACATTTTTATTACTTTCCATTTTTTTCAATTTTACATCTTTTTTCATTTTTTTAATTTCATACAAATTTTAACATTTGTATGATGAACAACGTTAAACAGCCACACAGATACAAGGTGAGCATCAAGGGCAAATGCTGTAAAAGCATTAAAACATGGAATAGTCTAAAAGTCTATCAGTTACTAAGTGAAATATCAGTAAGCAACAAATCAACATTATTAGCTGAAATTACCAGCATATTAAAGCAAAGAAATTTTAAATATTTGGTAATTTAACTGCAATGGGATATGATTTTTCTAGAAGTTTATAAGATGAAAGCCTTATAATCAAACACAATTGTCATTCACAAAGGATCAAATTTAATAGAAGGTATGTCACTTAATTTAAAAAAGATTGGAAATAAATTGTTACAAATACATACCTGAACAGTGAAAAGTTAGTCACAGAAAGCAGAATTTATGGAAAAGAGAAGACGAGTTGTAAAGAAATAGGATTTAGGAGAATCAAATGATGAGGGCATGGTATTTTCAGAAAATCATATGTTCAAGTTGGGAATAAAGTAAGTAATCATTGATATGGTTTCACAATTAAGATGGAGAAGTAAAAAGTTGAATGAAAAATCATTGAAATTTCAATTTCATACAGTAGAGATATTAAAGTCAATGAATAATGAAGATTTAAAAAGAGCAGCTGCAAATTTGATTCCTAAATATCAAATGATTGAATTTTTATGAATTTTTACAGAAATATGTAGATTCAAAAAACATGAAATTGCTATTATTCTAGACATAAAAGCTGCAACTAAAGCATAGTCATATCCAAATGCTGAAATTGCCTTCAGAATTTTTTTTGACATTTCCAGTTACTGTGGCTTCTGGTAAAAGAAGCTTTAACAAGTTGAAGTTAATAAAAAGTTATTTGAGATCTTTACTTGGCCAAGAAAAATTAGTTATTTGAGATCTTCACTTGATCTCTTCCACACTTGGTATTTCTATGCATCGGGTTGGAAAGGGAATCGACGAAATATTCATAGCCAACAACATCAAAGGCAGGAGACCAATAGAAGACGAGAGTGGGGTTTTCGTGATTCTAATGGCAGAAAACAAGATCAAGCGAGATGTTATGATGGAGTCGTAGCGAACGGACGAAAAAAAGGAGATGAGAGGAGGAGCGCCTCAGACAATACGACGAGAAAAAGTGTCCATTTCTCACGATATCGAGAGAGGAACGAGTACGACCCAGTGGCCATAATCCCCTCAAAGCTTTCCACAAGCGTCGAACTTTGAACTTGAGCGAGCGAGACCGATGAAGAGGATTCTGCTATGACGAACTTGGCGGCGTGTCAATATGGCAAGGAGAACTCATTTATTTTGTTCCAGTGAGAAAGCTCACCTCTTCCTAAGCTTCCATTTTGGACTTTTACTACGAATATGGACTTTCTGGTAAGGGCACACAAAAAGTTATTCTTTTGCGCCCGAATTGCCAAACTAATTTTCCCGGAGCTTCAGTACTAGGGGCTCCGATATAACTCACAAATGCGAAGACTGCGGCCATACGGACTAAAAGCTTAACTTGAGAATGATTTGGGTTTTGTTCTAGTCAAAAAACAAGGGTCATATTAACTACTACCTCCGTAACTATTTTCCATTAGGGAGTTTAAACTTTCCCTGTTTTCTTTGCAAGCCCAATAATAGTGACATTCTTTTCAAAACCATCATACGAGTAATATTCTTGCTTGATTGCAGAGTTCTATACCAAAGTATCCTAGCCATTATCTTGAATAGTGAACCAGACTGGTCATTGTAAACGTTATGTTCATTGACATACTATGACCATGTTTTCGTATACCTTCGAGTGTTTAATGTGGTGCATCCATAGAAGTCTACAGTGGACCACGTATTCGTTTGGGCTAATCGTGATGTGTGCTCCGAGCTCAGTGGAGCTATAGTAATTCGTGCAACATTTTGTTTACTGCCTTGTAATTTAATTTGCTAAGGAATTTATACAGTACATCCAATTCGAATGATTCTGTGTGTGAGCTATGTTTCGTTTTTAGTGCTCGCAGGTATTAATATGTCAAGTGCTACCTATGTGGGTTAAGAAGGTGTTTACGCATTATCCTCAACCATTTCATTTCTAAATTCACTTTATGCATTTATGCCTAATTAGCCTTAGCTAATTAAGGTTTTCCCTTGTTTCATAATACAATTTATATTTTCTAATTTGCTCTTAATTAGGCCTTATGTCATTGTGCCTTTGCTTCCACTAATTCAACTCATTCAATCATAATATTTTACACATGACATAGGCGGTGCATGGTTTCGATCCACAGACTTCTGGTTTATGGGCCCAGCAAGCTTCCACTGCGCAAGTGCTGCAATACGTTATGGACTACCACATTTCACTCCGTTATATTAGATTGGAGCATAACATAATTGCCGACACACTATGTCACGGAATTCAGACTCTGTCGTAGCAAACGAAAGAAAAAAAAGGCGATGAGAGGAGGAGAGCCTGAGATGATACGACGAGAAAAATGTCAATCTTCTCACGATATCGAGAGAGAGGAACGAGCATGAGCCAGCAGCCATAATCCCCTCAAAGCCTTCCGAGAGCGCCAAACTGCGAACCCGAGTGAGCGAGAGCGACGAAGAAGCCTTCGTTACAATGAAGACAGCGGCGTATCAGTGTGGCAAGGGTAGCTCCTATATTCTGTTTCCGTATGAAAGCTCAGCAGTTCCTAATCTTTCATTTTGGAATTTTACTTTCTGGTAAGGGCACAGATACAGTTATTCTTTAGCACCCGAATTGCCAAACTAACATTCCCAGAGCTTCAGTACTACAGGCTCCGATATAACTCACAAATGCGAGGACTGTGGCCATACAGACTAAAATCTTACCTTCAGAATGATTTGGGTTATGTTCTAGTCAAAAACATGGGCCATATTAACTAGCACCACTGTAACTATTTTCCATTAGGCAGTTTAAGTCTTTCCCCATTTTGTTTGCAACGCTTAATATTGGTGACGTTCTTTTAAAAACCATCATACGAGTAATTAACATTTAATATTCTTGCTTTGATTGCAGTATTCTATACCAAAGTATTCTAGCCTTTTCTCGACTAGTGAACCAGACTGAACATTGTAAACATTATGTTCATTCACCGGCTGTGACTATATTTTCGTATACTTTCGGGTGTTTAATGTAGTGCTTCTGTAGAAGTCTACAGTTGACCACATAACCATTTGGGCTAATCGTGATGGGTGCTCGAGCTTTGTGGAGCTATATTAATTCGTGCAAAATTTTGTTTATTGCCTTGTAATTTGATTTGCTATGGAATTTATCCAGTGCATCCAATTCCAATGATTGTATGTGTGAGCTATGCTTCGTCTTTAGTGCTCGCAGGTATTAATGTGTCAAGTGCTATCTCTGTGGGTTAAGAAGGTGTTTACACATTATCCTCAACCATTTGATTTCTAAATTCATTTTTTGCATTTATGTTTAATTAGCCTTAGCTAGATAAGTTTACTTAGTTTAAGCTTTTCACTTGTTTCATAATAAAATTTATATTTTCTAATTTACACTTAATTAGGCCTTATGTCATTGTGCCTTTGATTCCACTGCTTAAACTCATCCAGTCATAATATTTTACACATGACACATGGCAATTTTATCAATAGAACAAGAAACAACCAGCCAGATTCCATTTCTAATTCCATCTTTTCATATTCTGATTATCATAATGTGGGCATGGAAGAGGGTGTCACGTCCTGTGAGTATGTGTGCGCAGTGGAAACTTAATGGTAGCAAATAAACAACAGTAAAACTTTTGGCAAAGGAAAAATGACTATTTATTGCTAAAGCCTGTCCCCCTAAGAGTCCTAATTCAGACTGTCGTTGCAGACTGGTCGAAAGGGGACCGTCCGTTACAAAAGTCACTGTCGGGTTAGTGAAATGAAATTCACAGGTGAGTAACTGGCAGCTTTGCTGGCTGGCCGACTGCTCGCAATTGAACATAAAGAGTTGCGTATCTGTAGAAAAAATGAGAAAGAAGAACGCATTAACAAACTGTACTGAAATATCTTTCTCGTAAATACTAAACTAACACTTTGCCTTAAGAGGAGAAAATTATTAAAGAAAATCGTTTACGTCCCTGCGTGGTGTCCAGATATATAATGCAAAACTTTATCGACGCTCGAGTGGGAGCAGGAACTTAAGGAAAAAAAATTTGGAGAGGCTTAACATGTATGCCTAGGTTTCGTAATAACTGAAACGAGACCTATCTTGAGTACGGAAGTAGGTCGCCGAGTTCTTCGGTCCTCAACCCTTCATAAGTCCATGGGGTTATTAGTACGTGGAGTTTGAGTGGTCTATGGCAGTACACCAATATCGTGGAACCAGTGACAGTAAATGGCAGGATGCGATGCTGGCGGTATCAACTAACATGCGTTCTGGGCGGACGATACTCAGGATGGCAGGAATGGTAGCGACAGACGCTGGCTGGCGTGATGCCGACAGCTCCCTTCTCGCTGGGATTAGTCGTTCACCCTTCACAAGCGTCGCAGTCCTGCTGTCTCATGAGGGCTCCTTCATGGGCAACGTGTTGTAACGAATACAGTCCAAAGTTCGGCGTGTGTTGACTCTGAAAAATTCTTATAGATGTTAGTTTGCAAGAAACAAGTTCGTGACGAATATGGAGTCACACGTGGGCATAAAACTGTTGCTTTCGCTCGCTTGGGCGGAGCATGGCCTTTCTCATGTGGCCAACTGTCTCTCCTGTTTCATCGCATCGTTCGACACACCAAGTCCTGTTTTATTGCCGATCTTTCTTGCGACCTCTCATCACGGTTCCAAGCCTCGACTCTCCGTTTCCAAACTTCCTGCTCGACCTCACAACTTGCGTGCCTTTTTCTGCGCCGCTTCCTCTCTCTTTTTCTCCGACGCCTTAGCGCACTGTCGCCAAATGAATCTTTGTTTTGGTGGACTATCTTTCCATTGATGGCGACGCAAACTTTCCACTTTTTGCTCTCCGATGCCGACGGGCAATCGAGAGACTGTCGCCGTTTGCGGTGACAAAGGGTGCCATTTAGCAATGTGCCTCCGGTGACAAATTGCCTAAAACCAGAACTACATCGTTTGTTATAGGATATTTTGGTATCGTAATTTCAAACTTTATCGCAGTTTATTCTAGAAGGTCTTGTTCTTTAAAATTCTACAAAATTAATTAAGAAATTAGGTCAATCATATTTTCGTGTAGCCATTTTAAAAATTAATTTTGTAACGAATACAACCTGAGTTTTTTAATGCCTCTAAAGGATCGCTGCGATGAATGTTCCACAGCAGTCATGATGAACCCCAAAAGAAAAAACATGATGAACATTTATTTGAAAAACAAGCATGTGCAAATCAGAGAAATAAGAACAGGAAAATTAAGATTTTGAAAACTGCAGTTATTTGTATTATATTAGAAAATGTAATTGTTGTACCAAAATCAGGGATTTCTAACTTCTACTACAAATCAAACATGAGTGTTCGCAACATGAGCCATTGTGCTCTTAGAAAGAAACATATTGTGCTATTTGGACAGACAAACATATGAGCAGAGATGATAATGACATTACTTGTAATATTAAGCAAATTAGTCGAAAGTAATCCCACAATAGAGGAAATAATTATCTGATCAGATTCTTGTGTACTGCAGAATAGGAATAGAGTCCTTTCATTTGCCTTTTTGGATTTCATGCGTTTTCACCCTAAGGTGAAATTGATAACTCACAAGTATTCTGAGCCTTGCCATTCAAACAGTCAAGAGGTTGCTAATCTTCATAGCCAAATTACAGATGCTTTGCATCCTGCTCAGTTTTATAGTCCTCTGTCCCTTGTACGAATTCTTAAAATCATAAAGGAAGCAAATACACTGAATATAAAGATGTTTCATGAAACCCATTTTAAGGATTACGCATAAGCCTGCTCCAGTATGAATTTTAATGGTGTGCGCTATAATAAAGTTAAGGTTCTCCAATACAAAAAAGACAATCTGTTCAGTGTTGACTATAAGACGAGTCATGCTCAAGACTTGTTCACCTCAGCCGAAGTGAGATCGTAAATATCATGTCAAATTTGAAGAAAGTCATTAGTTCAACCTTCTTGCAATGGAACCGACTAACCAGGTGTTAAATTCCTTAAATATCACAATTAACTTCCCAAGAAAAAGGTGATGACCTACTTTCAATGCTAAAGTGGTTTGCAGTACAAGAAAGGCTGTACATGGAATCGGTGCATTAGATTGATGGCTGAAAATTTGCTGTTTTGTACTGTAATTTTTCTGAAAGAATAAAGAAATAATTTGACAATGTATGTTATTATAAAGTCCCATTGTAATAAAATATAACATTATATTAAAGTCAAATTTATCACATTGCAGTTTACATTGGCTTAATCTCCGGAGCATTATAATTAAATAAAAATAATGAGATTTGAAAACCACAGTGTTCTAACTCCAAACCGGAAGTACTTGCATTGACAAAACTATTATATATAGGCCTAAATTAAAAATTGTTCGCGTTTTTTTAATCACAGGAGGCAACAGGAGGTACCAATAATCATGTTCACTTCAAGTTTATAAAAGTATTTAAGCATTCGCATGAAAACCATGATTTATCAAAATTTCGTCTGGCTTTTCCTCAAAACTTCAAAATGTCTCGTTAGAACACCATAACATTGGGCCCGCGATATGGCATTTCTCCAATGTGAATGAGTCCGCATGTTGGCTCTTCGAGAGCGACTAACGTAATTTTCGACCAATCAACAAACGGACCATTACCTTTCTCCAGATGCAAGTCCATAGATTAACAACTCCCACACGTCAATCTGTATGAAGGAAAGGCCAGAGACGTACAATCCCCACAAAACGCACCAATTTTAAACACAACCAGCTAAATAAAAGCTTAATTTATTATCATGCACAGGCCACCGGCCGTAGAACTTTTTAGTGCTTGCTGAAAAACAAGACCAATGAAACGACAACAGGTCATCATTGCCATAAGTGCTAAAAACATGCAAAGTCTTAAGCGGCTGGAGAGAGTCTTTCACTCGCAGCTGATTTCATTAGCATCCAACAAATGTGCTAAAACCTAATGACAAAGCATTTCTTTATTACTTTCAGGGCTTGAGCCTCACATAACTCTTGGCCATGCGGGCTCAGTGGTTATTGTTTTCCGTTACTCAAACACCTTCAGAGCCTCAGAGGTTACCTATTATATGCATATCCCAATCTGTATAGTTACAGGGGGCGAATAATTTCCCCCCGGCCAGTCGCAGATGGCAAATTGTTCTCTTTTTTTTTTTTAATCACATGAGGCAAAAGGAGGTACCTAAAATGGTTTTGTGGCCATTTGAGCTAACCTAGCCTAACAAATATGTACATACTCTGACCTGCTTAATTACAGAAAGTGTATTATTTCCCACTGGCCAATCAATGGTTTGCGTATTTTATTAATGACCAGTGGTTTTTGGCCAATTGAGATAATCTAACAATAGCTGTTCACTATTTGAACAATTGAAGAGACAACTGAACAATCGCGAATTATCACTGCGGGCATTAAATTGCTGTTTCCCAAAGCACTCTTGCGCCCCAAAACACATACATGCCCATGGTCGTTGAATGCAGGAGGGTGCAAACACTACTCGGACTGAACCTTGGCAAGTCTAATTCGTTTTTATACTATCTGTGGATGATAAATTACTGTTGGCGATAAGTTATTGTAAGCAGTAAATCACTTTGCACAGTTAATTACTGTGGACAGTAAATCACTGTGAATGGCAAATCACTGTTTCCGAGAGTTCTCTTCCGCCCCAAAAGACATATTACCCCGTGGTGGTTGCAAGCAGGGAGATGCCAACAATAATTGAATTGAAGCATAGCAAGAATAATTCATTTTCTTACTATCTGTGGGCGGTAAATCAGTGTTTCCGAGAGTGCTCACGCACCATAGAGACATACATGCCCCCTGGTTTGCATGCAGGGGGGGGGGGGGTGCAAACAGTACCACACTGAAGCATAGCAAGACCAATTCGTTTTCTTACAATTTGTGGGCAGTAAATCAGTGTTTCCGCGAGCACTTATGCGCCCTAGAGACATACATACTCTCTGGTGGTTGCATGCAGGGAGGTTGCAACAGTACTCGGACTGAAATATAGCAAGACTTATTCATTTTATTATTATCTGTATGTGGTAAACCAGTGTTTCCGTGAGCGCTCACGCACACCAGAGACATGAAGCGTGGTAGTTGCATGCAGGGAGGTGCCAACAGTACTCAGACTGAAGCGTAACAAGACTAATTCGTTTTCTTATTATTTGTATGTGGTAAACCAATGTTTCCATGAGCACTCACGCGCCCTAGAAACATACATACCCACTGGTGGTTGCATGCAGGGAGGTGTCAACAATACTATCGATGAACCACGGCGAGACTAATTCATTTTCTTACTATCTGTGGGCGGTAAATCAGTGTTTCCAAGAGGACTCACGTGCCCTAGAGACATACATACACGCTGGTGGTTCTTGAGTTAAAAGTGAGGGGGAAAAAGAATTTTTTGAACCACTTTCAAATGTCACATCTCATAAAAAACCCACTTTAGAAAACACCTCCTAAAAAAAACAGGCCCCTATTATTTATCAATCCCCTTCAAAAATAGTCACTCACTTTTATGTTGTGTGGAGGCCATTTTCTACGTAATAACCACCATTTCCAATGACCCAACCAATTCTAGCCTTCACCATGCCCCCCAAAAGCTTTTACTTTTAAATTCCGCATCCACACAAACATGCCAAAAAAGTTTCGGAAAATTTTTCGAAAGTTTCAAGGCCTGAGCACGCCAACCTTTGGCAAAACTGCAATCATATTTTCAATTGTCTTTAAGTTTAACAAACTCCATTTCCTTCCAACGAGTTTATAGCTCACTCAGTAAAGACGCTTGTTTGGTTAACAACCCATCCAACCAGCCCAGGATCGAATCCTGCTGCCGCAGATAAAATATTAATAAAACTGAGAAAAAAACAAAAGTAAATTTGTGTGAAAGGTAACAGAGAAACTAGATAGATGAGTAGGGAGGTTCAAGAGGAGGAGGAATAGGAGGAGGAGGTGCAAGGAGAAGAGCAAGAATGGGAGTTAAAAATGAGGGGAAAAAATAATTTTTTTAGCCACTTTTAAATATCACATCCCACAGCGCCCACAGTTTTAGAACGCACCCCCAAAACAACCACACCCCTGTTTTTTTCTCAATCTCCTTCAAAAATAGTCGCCCACTTTTACAAACTTTTACCTACAGATGGCACAACTGTAGATCTCACAAAACAATCACTTTGCGAAGCAAAGCAACAATTGAAAAAAATTGCGATTTTGCAGACAATGAAGACGCGCGATTGTGCAGATACCGAAGACTAACAAAGAATAGTAAACAAATCAATCACTAATTGCCACTCCAATTATTCCCTCCCGCTCATACATCGATTTTTCTGGTAATTTCTGAGATTTTTTATTTCAAGTCTTCACAACACTTCTCTCTTGAAGACTTTGTCTCATTGCCCTAATTTACCTTCCTTTCCTTTTCCCCATCCCGACAGATTTTTTTATGCTCTACTACCTCCCACAACAGATCCCCCTTTTTCTTCTGATATCAGTTATCTTTTCCATATCCCTGCCCCTCCTTCTAGTCTTTATGCTATCCCTACGGTTGATAACGAAGTTCTTAATGTTATTACTTAACTTATATCTTCTCCCATGCCAGACCCTCTCGGGTTCCCTTCTGATGTTATTATTGCAAAAAAACATGTTCTTGCTTTTCCTTATGCTCTTATTTTTAAACATTCCATTAGCACTGGTACTTATCCAACGATTCTAAAATCAGCCTGTGCAGATATTCAATAAATGTGATCCCGGTTCTTATTCAAACTCACCCCATTACTGTATTACCTATATTTTCGAAAATTTTTGAAACAATTTTTTATTCGTTTTTATCAATATATTTATGATCATAACTTCCTTTCTTTTTGTCAACATGGTTTTGTTCCTAGCAGGAATGTAGAAATGGCTTTTCATGAATTACTCGAATTTCTTTCATCCGAAATGGCTCGCAGCAAATTCTTTGCATCTATATTCATTGTTTTACAAAAGCATTTTATTCTATACCTATTCATTTATTTCTTTTCAAATAACATTCCTTTTATGGTATCCGTGGCTTGCCTTTCTTATGGCTTACCAGTTTCCTATCTAATAAGAAATAACATTTAGCTCACTTAAGGAAATCTTCATTTACTATTATCAGGAATCATGGGGTCTAACAGGGAACGGTGTCTTTCTCTGCTTCTTTTAAACCTATTTATTAATGATCTATCTTCAATCTATACTACTATTAAAACCATTTTGTATGCTGATGATGTTTCTCTAGCTCTATTCAATAATAATATTTTAATTTTTATTAATTTTCATCAACGAATTACTCAGCAATCTGAGTCATTGGAGATCTGTGAACTCCCTAACCATTAACATCGTTAAGACTAAGCTGATGTTTTTTCATCAGCATAACAAACGCAATATACCTGTATCTTGATCTATTATGATACTTGTATTATTGCTCTGCCACCACGATTTTTACCTATCTTGGACTTACCTTATTCCCTGACTTATCATGGGACTCTCATGTTGACACTCTGGTAGTCAAACTTAACAAAAACAAGGTATCATTCTGCTGTTGTTTTATTATTCCTGGATCCACTCGTCATTATGTTACACTATAATATTCTGTGGTTCTATCACTACTATTAATCTTTCTCTATTATTCAATTACAAAAGTTGTTCCTCCGTACTCTTCTCAATCTTTCGAAATTCTCTTCTGTTTCTCATTGCTTTTTTTCGCTACGTATACTTACAATATATCAATTATATTTTCTGTACCTCTGCTCGTTTTTTTGCAAAACCTCTAATTCTCTCTTATTATTATCGTCTCCCTTACCGATATGCTATAATCGAGACACCCATAACTACCATACCCGTATTGCTAAGTAGATTCTTCCACCCTTAATTATAGGAACAGCTGTGTTTCGTTCCTTGGAATTAGATGCTGGGCTTTCTTACCATCCGAAATTCACTTCTTATTTCCCTATTCGTCCTTTCGTAATCCTTTAAGGAATTACTGTTTATCTTATATGACCTCGGTAGAATATTTAAGTTTTCTCATTTTTTTGGTTATTTTTATACATTTGATGTAATAAAATTTGATGCGATTTTTATCTGAAATTGTATGTAATTTTTCTTTTATATTACAACTGTAGTTTACTTTACAATGTTATGTGACACAAAAAGATTATAGTTCACTTTACTGTGTATTATATATTATTTGTAATTTTTCATATTAGTTTTGCACAATTTATAATTTTTGCGTTGGCTTATATTATAAGATATTATATTTTGTCGTCCCATCTTTAATATTCTTTTTGTTTTTTTCACTTTTCTTTTACTTTGGTGTTTTCTACCTGTGCCCTTGAGGCCTAACTCGTCGGTTCTTAACCAAACTGGCCTCATTGGCCACTATCATTATGCTTTGTCTAACCTTTTAAATAAATAATAAAAATAAAAATTAATAAAAATACTGGTCAAAGGAGTAGAAATGGTCAAAGCGTAAGTAACTGTTACACCATACATACCAAAAATCGGTCGTTTTTCGAGATTGTATAAATTAAAACATGAAAATGGGAATTACGGTTTTGAATTTTAGAGAAAAAAATTTTTGATTGTACCGGGTGTCCCAAAAATGACTGATGGATTTTAAAAATCAATAAAAAAAAGACGGAATCCGATAGATATGTATCGTTTGCAGCCTTATGCTTAGGAAATCAGGGAATTTTATCCCACCAAATTTTAAATTTAGTTAACATTTTCACCCACAGGTGGCGCTGAAAACTATGAAAAAATAAAAACCGGTATTAAAATGTTTCAAGGACTGTTGCAAAAAACTAAACAATGATATTTTCAATGTAACCCCCATTTGAAAAAACCATTTTGGTAGAGCGGACTTGCAATCTCAACAGCACACGCTATCAGCTTGTTACAGATAGCCTGCAGCGCCATCTCTTGGTAGAAACGTTAACTAAATTTGAAATTTGGTGGGATAAAATTACCTGATTTCCTAAGCATAAGGCTGCAAACGATACATATCTATCGCATTCCGTCTTTTTTTTTTATTGATTTTCAAAATCCATCAGTCATTTTTGGGACACCCGGTATATTAGTGAGTGGAATTTACATATTTTAATGGTGTGACGTAATTCGTCGTTGTAATTAAAATTTTGAAAAAGAAAAGAATATTTAAACGTCATATAAGTTTTCCAACTGTCGCCTATAAAAAACTCTAAAACAAAACATATCTGCCAGTGGTTTGTTAATAGCCATCAAGCAAGACTTCGCTTTCCTTCAGAATGTGCAACACATGATAAACACAACATGACGCTATACATATTAGGTTGGTGCATGGAAAATGTCGTTTGTTAACACAATAAACTCTGAACATGATTCTTAAATGCAGACCTATTTGCATATGCAAATAACATATCATTTGAAACATTAAATTTGCTCTTTCTGCGCATGTTAGTAGCTCCTTTCATATCACATCTGTTTGGCGTTCTTCAAGCATCAAATGAAACATGGACAAAGAACTAATTCGCACCAGTTTTCTTTGAGTTTAAATGAGGGCGAAAAGCAACAGAAACAGTTACCTATATTAATCAAGCATTAGGCGAAGGAACCGTGAATGACAGGCTGGTTCAACGTTGGTTCAATAATTTTTGTGCTGGTGATGAAACCCTTGAAGATGAAGACCTCAGGCGATTGTTGACAATGATGTCTTGCGAACAATTATTGAAGCTGAACTGGGTAAACGTCTCGAAAAGTTGCAGAAGAAATGGGTATCGTCAGCTCAGTGGTTGGATGCAGGAGAAGCTCCAAAATCGTTTCCAAAGCCAAATCTGCACCCGCAGAACGTTATGGTGATAGCAATATATAGTGGCCGGTAAATGGAACCATCCACTATAGATTGTTGAAACCGGGTGTTATAAAAGCTGCAAAGTACTGTCAAGAAATTGACAAAATGCATGAATAATTGCGGCACCAAAGGTCAGCATTGGTCAGAAATTGTCTACAAAACATTCGTCGATTCCAGAACTCCAGAATTTTATGTGACAGGCATACATAAAATTGCATTGCATTGGCAGAAGTGTTGCTTTGAAAAACACTGATTGTCAACATCCAAGAAAGAAAGGAATGAATTCTGGATTGTGGCTAGCATCCCGAAGGTCAGATAACTTTTTCGCTTCCAGGCCTCAACCCTATTGTTGATCTCGGAAAGAACCCGTTTCACAAATCCCCGATGGCATTTGCGAATGTTCGACAGTGTGTCACCAGTCTCTTAGGTCATTTTTCATTAGCTGGAGCTCTTCCATTCCCGTTAGCAACTCCATACTTAAGGTGAATGTAAGCCAATTCTTCATTAGAGTAGTTATTCCCGTTGGCATTGACTGCTGTCTTTAGTTGGACTGTCTTCAGCGTGATACGTTCAGCAAACATCTTTACATTGTGAAAATAATGATTATTTCCATAATTTGCATCATTGAAGTTTCTCAATAAGTTTCCCTTTAAAATGAATGTGCCCTAGATTACTGCGGTCATTTTCGGCTATGACCTATTGGCGAAAACTATTCTTTATTCTCCACGAAATGACTTGTGCGTGGTGTTTAGAGTCACAATGCATGAGATAGAATGAAAGTAAATAGTTAACAATATATTTTTATTTTCTAGCATGCGAATGGGGCGACAGTGCTCCTTGTATATCGTCTGGTGCTGAAGTTTTAGCCACACAAGGATTTACTAATGTGAGTATGATTTTCGTAATTAACTTTTCTCACGGTGTCTAATGTAGGCACACACAATCATTTCGTAAGTCTCAAAACGCTTCGAAATGCTCTTACACATTTGATATTATGTTCTCAGTATAGAGGGTAGAGTATGTTACACTGAACGATTTTGAGAGGGTAGAGTATGTTACGCTGAAAGAGTGTGCAATTTACAGTCCTTTCTATCTGAAGATCATGGTTGATAACAATCATCTTGCACCAGAGGAGGCTATGTCACAAAGTAGTATTGTCTATCTTCTTATTCTCCTTTTCAGAAGCTTTCCACAGACCAGAGAAGCACGTACCCAGAAGTTTATTTCGGAGGCGAGGGGGAGTTGAGGAAGGGTGATCCAATTCTACTAATGGTGGAAGGGCGTCCCCAAGCAATAAAATAAGTTGCAAGGTGGTCAATTTCTGGGAGAGGGTCCAGCCATGCGCAGAAGTACATCCATGCCTACTTTCAGTGACCCGTTTTATAAGTTCGAAGTCGCAGAAGTCCAAAACGTTAGGCGTATTTATTACAAGAATATCTTCAAATGGAATAATTACATTCATGGCCGTTTCTTATGCAGTGATGGTGATTTATCATTCCGTATATTTTGTCTTCGAACTTATTAATGTTTCCGTTTAAAATAAATAAATAATTCATAATGTCAAGGCTTGAAAAATATTTTTAATTTTCATTCTAGACAAGTGTCACTCAAATTGTACATCGCCCTATTCAGAGGAGAACACAGCGGATGTTGTTTTGTTACTCACTCGAGGGGCATAAATAATATGGTTTATCGTGAACTCTTCTTTGTGTGCGAATACATTGTTTTTGACAAATTTCATTGCAACCGTTTATCGTATCATATAAATTGTTTGTCTCCATAATCTTTTCTGTAAAGGCCAAAAACTCTTAAAATTTCCTTTGAGGCTATTTTATTCACAATTTTGATCCTCCCGAGTTACTAAAGCTCTCGAAGTTAAAAAGGAAATCCACCCAAATGAAAATACGGTCCGATATCTTTAAATTCCGCGCTTAGAGCAATTTCCAATTCTTATAGATTGTTACCGATCTACTATGGAAACGATCAGAACTATCAGATAGATTCCTTCTAAGATTGCTAAATTTTAGATTAATTCATATTTGACTAGACGTCCTCTTTAAATTTAGTGTTGGTACAGGGTGATTCAGTCAATTTCTGACCATTTCACTCGAATGGCGTGCATTAGGGATAAACAATTGAAAGAATATGAGCGCCATATCGAATTTCTAAATAGTTGGAGTTTGTATTGTTCCAACGGCGCTGCATGAAAATCTTATTGTTGAAAAATGGCGCCCGCTTTATCAACAGAGTAGAAATGCAAGGTTGTCGAATGGAATTTCGAGACCAAATCACCTGTAACCGTGCAAAGAAATTTCCGGAAGGAGTATAAGTGTCGAGACGCACCAGGCAGGCAAGCAATCATGTATTTGTCAAACAATTTCGTGCCACTGGATGTGTTAAAGGCAAGAAAAAAGGCGGGAGCGAAGCTCGTGTTCGAACTGCCGAAGTTGTCGAAAATGTTCGTACAAGGTTGGTCGATTCCCCTATCAAAAAATCTGTTCGCCTGCGAGTCCTGACCTAAACCCATGTGATTTTTATCTCTGGGGATTCCTTAAAGACAGTGTGTTCACTACAGCACCAAGAACCCTACACCAGCTGCGACAAAGCATCGTCGACTGCTGTACCCTTGTGGATGCAGAAATTCTGGATAGAGTTATGAACAACTTCACCATTCGGCTGCGAGCAGTTCAAAACGTTCGTGGTGCCACATTGAGCATATCATCAAGACTTTTCCACGGGAATAAAAACTTCGAACTGCCTAAAATATCATACTGAAATGCTAAGTCTGTAAACATTAATGGGTCAATACATCATAGTACTGAAATGGTCAGAAATTGACTGAATCACCCTATACAATAACAAAAAATAAAATAACTGGAACTTCTTATTTTAAGAAGTGCAATAATGTTTGCAATTAAAATTTGTTTATACAGCAGAAAGTGTATTAATTTTGGAGTATGAGAGTTCATTCAACGATACTGAAGTCATATGTAAGAAGACTGATAAAATAAGATGCCTTCAAACAGAATAAAACATTTCTGCAGTTGGCTTGGACAAAATTGTGATATTTCTCTGATGCTTGAAACAGAAGTGTTACGTTATAAGTGTAGTGCTGTTAGTAAACGTGCAGAAAGGGGAGTATTTATTAGTTCTTATATTTATACAAACACAAAATACATGAATGTCAAAAGATCTTTCACATCCGTAAAATTCAGTTATTTCAAAAATATTCGTAAATGCGGTCTGGGTTCTTAACAATGCTCGACACCTTTTCTGTTACCATGTGACTCCATTGGAGGAGTGAGGGTTAAGCATCCGCTATATTCCACAGCATCATGGGTGAGTCCGAGTTCGGCTTCGCTAGTTAACAATTAATAGTAATAAAGTTGTTAAATATAAGCTGTAAATAAAAATCCACAAAGAGACTATACTAAATAATTCTTAGGATAGAATTTCGAAAACTGAGTGACTAAATGAGCTGACCCCTTCAAGCTGAAAACGCTGGTTGCAGAATTTGCTCTATTGCATAAGCGATTGGATAGCCAGGTGGTCCGATAAGGTTATCCCTCGAAGGGTATATCCATAATGATTGGTCAATCCTTCCGTGCCATCTGTGGCCCCTTAATGAACGACCTCTGACTAACGTGTCCTATCTGCGACTTTCCCCGATAAAGGGCGGTACCTGTTAAAAATGTGATCTTATGATGCATATCGTCGTCGTTTTTGGTACTCCTTTAGAAGAATCTCGGTACTCGCTTCTTTACCTTCTACTTTTTTGCCTTATCTGTTCTTCCCCGCCTCTTTTGCATGGCTCGTCCATGCTCACTTCGATCCCGGGGGGAGGGGGGGGGGGGGATATTCTCCATCTATGCTTGCAACAACCAGCCGATCACGTGCGTTATGGTGTTCGCGGGCTATATAGCTGACAACCAGCTTGATCAAAATCTTAGGTAATGTGACCTTGCAGAAAACGTTTACTATTTTGCATGAATATACTCTGACAAAAGTGAATGTACTTCACGATAACCCTTAAACACTTAGATTATATTGTTTGTTGGCCACCTTCACTTATTCGTGGAAAAAATATGAAGATATAATAAAGTTAAAGCTGTTTCATAAATTTATTGCAACTAAAAAAATTATTCCAAAAATATTTTTAGACCTATTAAAACGCAATTTAATGAAAGCTAAACTCGGTGAGAAAATTTGTTTATAACTATTCCTAAAGTAAATTTAAAAATAAAAAATGTAATGTAACCTATAATTTATTAAGAATAACGACTCGGGGAAGTAAATAATGAGGACATTTCTCCATCCCCTTCAATTTCTTTAAGAAAATATTCAGATTATAAAATTAGAGAACCTGCCATATTATCCCCGATAGGAACTGCACTGAAAATCAGGATTTTGAAGCTCTTCGAATTCCATTCCCCTCAGTATGTTTACATGGAAGGTAAAATACAGATACCCAATGCATTATACGCATGAGCAGGGCCGGCTCTACCATAGGTGCAAGTGGTGCACTTGCACAGGGCGGCAAACTTTTAGGAGCGGTAACGGCAATGTTCGGGGGCGGCGATGGCAAGGGCAAAATTGCTAGAGCCGGCCCTGCGTATGAGGTTTTCATTAATGTAATTGTACTGGCTGAACAATAGGGACAAAAATCAAGAGTTGATTCCTAATCAGAAAAGTACAGTGTGTTCCATAGACTATGACCATCTTTTTAGTTGAATAACACGTCAACAGGTAGAGCTAGTGCCGTGAACGTTTGTACACATATGCAGGACCACGGTGGAGATTATAGTGGCTAGAAGAATAGTGTGGCAGCGAGCGTTCAAATCTGATTCCTCGAATGAGGATGCCGCCAGATGGCAGCTACATCAACATAGTAGCTAAACATCCAGAGCTTTACATCAATAAGGCTCCATTAATTTCTTCGTAAAATTTATAAATTTGATTTATTATTTCATTTTCATTCCAGAACATTAAATAATATACCATTTTAATACTATTTCGACCTTCCCCCCTTTTTGTTTTTAATTTAGAGATGATTTTGCAGTATTTTTTAATTTCAAATGATTTTATTCTTTTTCAGTTATCATATAGTGAAATACACGACCGTTTCACACTGAGTTATTTTCTTTAGATAAGTTTTTGATTTCTTCATCTGATTTTAGTTTTGCAATAAAATAGCAGCCCTTCCCTTCTTATTGTTGCATTCTAAAATTTCAAGAACCACTTTTCTGTCTATATTTCTCATTTATTATTTTCTTTATGTAAAATCTAAGAAATTCAGAATAATTTTTAAAAAGTCCTTATTTTTAAATAACGAAATGCAATCAAAACAGCTTTAAATACAAATTTACTATATATCTTCCTTTTTTTTTAAATAATAATAAATTTTTTTTCAAAACTATTAACCTAAAATATCTGATATTAAATATTTTATCTTCACATAAAAAAGTAATTTGGTTGTTATTCATGTGATAAATGAATTTTATATGAAAAAAGATATTCTCTTTGTATATCTATATATTTTTCAATATTGTGCATTCCACATATGAGAACTTCCGAGTTACAGGGGCGAACGCTCTTGAATTTTTTCTCCTGAAACATCTGTGAAAATTCATTTTTTATCATGTGTACAGTAGCAGCTGTGTAGAGCATAATATTAATATTAGATTTTATGTTGATATTTTATTAGACTTAATTTAGCAGATCTATGTTTAATGATTAATTACTCAAAATGTAATTTCTCTGGCTCGGAAGGGCTCATATTCCATGCTTTATCTTATTAAGGATGGATACCTTCATCCATCTTTGATCTTATATTTCAACTTATTTATCACAGCAGATATTTTTCATTTATTTTAACGTTAAAGAGTATTCCCAAGTTCTGTGGAAGACAATTACCTGCAATACACAAAATTTTTATAAATAAACTTAAGTCACCCTAAATATAGCTGAAAATAACCCTCCTTCATCCTAAGATTTCCATCTCATCTCCCGGGTAACTCGCATCTATGTCGATTGCAGCGCCACCGCTACTATCATCAAATCGGGAATCAACCACGTAGCATTGCGAGTAGTAGCCGTTACCACACTATTCTTCTAGCCACTATGGTGGAGATATAGGACGTCGAAAAAAACGGATTAGGCTTATTTGCGACGATTTTCGCAACCGTGTCATCGCAAGATACTTCCCGAATCGCTTTGGCGATGGACTATTTGGCCTCCCCATAGCCCTGACTTATCATCGATGGACTTTTTTATAGGGCTGTATTAAAGATCAGGTGTACAGAAATCGACCAAAAACTGGCGAAGACCTGAAAACAGCGATAACAAATAGGATCAAGTCGATTACAGCAGAACAACTCAATCATGTTATCACCAATTTTCAGCAGAGATTTCGTTTCGTTGTCTGTTCCGACGGCAAGCATCTTAAGAACTTAATCTGTTAATTTCCTTTAGTCTCAATTGTTGGTCCTGAAAGTTTGAAATAAAGATCTTTTTCCGTTCAAATGTTATTCGCCTGTGAAACACCCGGTATTATTATTATTATTATTATTATTATTATTATTATTATTATTATTATTGTTGTTAATGTTGTTATTGTTGATGTTACTATTTAATGTCCTACCAATTTATACATTTATATATTGATCTATAAAAGTTTTGAAGGATACCGCTGGACAGGCCTCCAGCCTTTTGGGTACCATTTCATTCTTAATTATTCTTCTTTATGCAAAACTATTGAATTTTTCATATTCTAATTTTTGTTTTTATATTGTAATTATTATTATAAATAATTTATTGTACTTTGCTATTGTAAATGATTGTAATTGCAGTTGTAATTTTTCTGTTCTTTATATAAAATCAATAGATAAATAAATACATAAAAAAGAAGAAAAAATCTCATATGAACATGTCCGAAAAAAGACGGTTTGTCTCTAATAGAACAATTAGCACAGAAAATAACATTATTGTGGCAATAGTCACCCTACAAAAGATGTTCAAAGTAGGCCCCTTGAGATGCAATGCATGCACCATGGGTTGTTGCACTCGTTCAAATGTTCCAGTCTCTACCCTAATAGCGTCACAAGCTGCATTGACCTGTTCTTCAAGTTTCTCCTCATTAGGAACTGGCTCCGAGTACAGAACATTTTTGACGTGCCCCCACAAATAAAGGTCAAGGAGGTTTTAAATATTCGCCCTCCGTGTTCGCCTCTTCCGTTAAAGGACCCTTCTTACATATATCCTGAGAGATGGTTGAAAATGTTTTGTGATTAATGTGGTGCTGCCTGTCGGGGTACTTTTCTTGTTACATCCATGCGACCTCTCGACCATTCCCGACCATTCTCAACCATTCTCCTTATATGAAGACCATCACTGCTTGTTTCTGATATGAATACCGGACCATTGTATCTCTGCTGCAAGACGATCACTCAAAAGTAACTGCAACGCAGTTATATAGGCATGATGTCATACACGAGGGTTGGAGCAAAAGCCATGGCAACTATTTTTTTTCTTGAAGATACCAGTCCGGTTGGAAAATGTGACATATACAGACGAAAGGACAAGGTGTTAACTGCATGTGTGGACAATGAATAGCTCTGAAATATCATAACACACTAATTTATTACGGTAGTATACAGAGCAATATGGCAGTCACGGTTGCTCATCACTGGTTGACCCACGTCCTTGCTGAAACTTTCCTACCCATCGTGCTACTGTACTGTATGGTAGGGCATTATTCCCAAGGGCTTCCACTAATTCACTGTGACATTCCATCGCATTTCTCCCTCGGAGAACGGCTATTTTGATGTAAGCGCGCTGTTCAACACGGGTTACTTCCATCTCGCACGACACTCACCAACTGACTGATTTCACAGCCCTCGCTGCGCTACTACCAGCTATCACAGAGCCATCTGTTGTTCTGCATACACAGTATGCCTGCAGAACTTCCACACGACACATATACGTTTGTGATCCGCTCACATATCTACAAGAAAAAAAATAGTTGCCATGACTTATGCCCCAACCCTCGTATATACGAGGGCATATTGAAAAGCAATGCCTCCATGGCTGTAACTTTTTTTCAAAATTCTTTTTGCATCTGATACTTATATTTGACCTCCATGTAATGTACTATTCACTTTTCCACATAGTCCCTATTCCTTTCCACGCATTGCGCCAACGCGTGACTAGTCGGGTGAATCCATCGGAGACGAATTCCGGGTTTCACCTGGTCGTCTGAAGACAACTCATGCCCCTTAAGGTGCTCTTTCCTCTTTGGGAAGTGGTGAAAGTCGCAAGGTGCAAAGTCTTTCATTTTTGAACTGCAGTTTTTCATCTTTGAACTGTAGGCGCTGCAACCCTCTCGGATGTGTGGCGATTGTGTGCGGACGGGCGTTATCGTGCTGCAAAAGAGGATCCAAAGCTGCCATTCAATCCTCGTGTTGACGACAACCCCGGAATTCCTCTCCGACGGGTTCACCCAATTAGTCCACGCGTTAGTGTAATGCGTGGAAAGGAATGGACACTATGTCGAAAAGTGATTAGTGCATTATATAGAGGACAAATGTAAGTATCAGATACAAAAATAATTTTGAAAATCGGTTAAAAAATAAAAAAGTTATAGCCATGGAGGCATTACTTTACAATATGCTCTCGTACGGAGGGTTGATTCAGATAAAAAGAGGCGACTTTAAACGCCGCTTATGACCTTGACGGAATGTGATTTGCATGACTCGTCCACTATTCATGGGGATTAGCTTTGTATACACTTGTTGCTGTTATTTGGGACATTTCGTGCTGAAACATGGCTTCCAAAATCACAGCTTTTTGGGAAGGGTATATGTTTGGCCTTTCCGACGCTAACTTCAGTCTTTCGTGCATTGTGGAATTATGCAAACGAAATGGTATTGTGGTATCCAAAGCTACTGTGGGTCGAATAATCAAAAAGAACAAATTGCGACCATCTAATGAACGTGGATGAGCAGAGAAGCAGACCAGAAACAAGCGCCAGCCGACACGCCCAGCTCAGGTGGTGCGAGAAATACGGTCTGAAGTGCTGAAAGAAAATCCCCCCACACAGAGAAGTCTAGCCCAAAGGAAAGGTATTTCACAGGCAACAGTCTCCAGAATAATTCATGACAATCTTGGTCTGTACCCTGGTGAGCAATCAAAAGTTTGGATCCACATGGACAAGGCATCAAGCCACACTGCCAAGTCATCTGTGGCTTACTACAGGAAGATGGAACAAAAGACGGATATACGTGTTATTCCCTTCTCTCATGTGCCTGTAAAATCTCCTGACGCATCACCGATGGATTTCTGTGGTTTTGGTTGTGTCAGCAGGTGTGGAACGAACTACCTATGGAGTCCCTCAAACTCAGCCTACTTCAGTGGAAATTACGGTGCCGGGCGATAGTCCAACAACGTGGTTCTCACATCGAACACAACGATGGTGGCGCCATGGTATTACACCTAGTAACAGAACTGCAAAGTCGTCTCATTTTATCTGAATCAACCCTCCGTAATTATTGCCATTTCCACGGAAACTATGAATTTTAAGACATATGCTATTACCAACTTTTTTGTTACTTTTCTTGTGAGGAATTATCCCCTTAAGTTTGTCCCTGTTGTTTTAGTTCAACTTGTATATTTCAGAGTTCGATTTGAAACTTTTCATTTATGGTGCGTGATTATTAAGCTTATCTTTCATTTCAATGAAGTTGTGTGTGCCTATTCACTTTGCCTTAAATTTTCTGGCATATAATTAATTTGAACTGTAAAAATTCCAACATAACTTTAATTATATCTTTTTTTTATATTTTAGGACCATATAAGTACGGGATTTATTTCTATGGCGTTGTTGTTTGTCTTCTTTCATTCCCTTGGATTTATTTTTCTTCTGCGTCAAACTATGAAAGACTGAAATAAGACATAATAGTTTTTATATTTAACAGTTCTTACATTTATTCCTGTATTTGAGAAGTAATAATAATATCTATTCCTCTTCTTAATAGGGCTCGAAAAATTTTATGAACTGAAACTAAGGATTTTACGAACCAGAATGCAAATATACATAAAATTTTAGGTTTTCACGAAATGGAACAAAATTTCCAATAATTTCATGAATCGTAATTTTTTATAGTGTCGGTTTGGTTCATTACATTTTGTCTGAGCCCTGATTCTTAAGCATTGTTTAACTGAAGCTGTAAGAATAAGAATTTTTCTTATATAAATTAGGTCTTGCTTAGTTAAAAGTATGGAACTTGTTATGGAATCAAATGGAACACATGATTGTAACACATAACATTAAATATGGGGAAATTTTAATTCATTCCTGTTACTGAAATAAAAATTTGCGTATATACTAATTTCTTGAGGAAAATTATCTTCATTTATTCAAGCATGCCAAAACATTATTATACTCTCATTTCACACTGGTACTCAGTGGAATTGCACAATTTTATCACGATTGCTGAAACTAGTTGTTTATCTTTGTGTTTTCTGTTTCCGTGTTTTTATGTGTGGGTGTAGCTAGAATTTATGACAGGGGCGGTAAAGATACCCACTTGTTCTCCTTAGGGGTGGGTGGGGTGTAAGTAAGTCAAATACAGGGTGAACACAAATGATTGGAGCGGTTCATGATTTTAATATAGATGTAGTATTTAACATACACATTGATCATCACCAAGTTTTTTTGTCATGTTACACGTGCACAAAATGTGTTTCTTTAGTGACTTTACATAAGTACGAGGGTTGAGGCATAAGTTATGGCAACTATTTTTTTTCTTGTAGATATGTGAACGGATCACAAACGTATATGTGTCGTGTGGAAGTTCTGCAGGCATAGTGTGTATGCAGAACAACAGATGGCTCTGTGATAGCTGGTAGTAGCGCAGCGAGGGCTATGAAATCAGTCAGTTGGTGAGTGTCGTGCGAGATGGAAGTAACCCGTGTTGAGCAGCGCGCTTACATCAAAATAGCCGTTCTCCAAGGGAGAAATGCGATGGAATGTCGCAGTGAATTAGTGGAAGCCCTTGGGAATAATGCCCTACCATACCGTATAGTAGCACGGTGGGTAGGAAAGTTTCAGCAAGGACGTGTGTCAACCAATGATGAGCAACCGTGAAGGCCAAATTGCCCTGTATACTACCGTAATAAATTAGTGTTACGATATTTCAGTGCTATTTATTGTCCACACATGTAGTTAACACCTTGTCCTTTCGTCTGTATATGTCACATTTTCCAACCGGACTGGTATCCCCAAGAAAAAAAATAGTTGCCATGACTTTTGCCCCAACCGGGTTCATCACATAATCGATAAAGCATGTCCCAGACATTTTGAGCAAAAGATCAGTGATGCGAACCCGCAGTCTGGCATATTAGCCGGTAATAGCAGCACCAACAACGGGTGCGTTGCGCAGATGACGACGAACGAATATTTTTACATTATCAAATATTTGCATGACATTAGAGTATCACTAACAAGGGAATACCTCGAACATGTATGTTACAGATTTCCACCAAATTGAAATATGTTACTTAACTGAAGCTACAATAGATGCTTGCAAAATAATAGAGTGCGGATTTTTGTTTCTTTCAAAATAAACCACGAAAACGAAAAAATTTGAACACACATATTCATACAAGGACTCCATTGTTAAAGCGGTGTATTAATGCACTTAACGGAACTTCTTTTTTCCACTACTCACAGCAATAAGCACGAATCCAATTCAGATGAAATAGACAGCATCAGATGGCAATTGAATGGCTTCTCAAATTTCTAAACAAACTTAGTTTTTTAAAATTAGCTAATTGTCTTCCAGTTTATAAAATTATTACAATTAGCTAATTGCCTTCCAGAGTAATGTCTAGAGTAATTAATAACCATTTCTCTAGTTTATTATTTAATTTTATTAAATAATTCGGTAATCAAACACGGGGCTGGCTTCATGTGCAACGTCGAGTAATACGTTGCGTTGGTGAGGGGGTATGTATCGCGGTGCGTTATAATTTTAAATAAAAATAGTATTCATTGATGCCTACCTCATCTTATAAACTATTTCGAGACGAATAATTGTTGTATAAAATTAAGGTTTTATGCTTAATAACTGTGCTCTAACTGCAATTCCCTGGCGATCGCTGCTAACAAGTTTGCTCCCCTCATTTCCGCCATGTTTTTTTTAACTCTGCGCACTTCCGGGGCGCTTCACTGCTGCGCAACGCTATCGCTTCCACTGTGTGCTTGCGCGCAAAAAAGGCTATCTGGGGTTCCCTTGTAAGAATCGTTGCCATTTATAGAATCATATAATTAAAAGAAATTTTTACTTAGTTGTGTAACCAATGGATGCATTTGGAGAACAGCCACTCGTGCTCGCGAGTTTCTCGAGAATCGGAGAATGCTCCATGAAACATGAGATAATTCGAGAATTCACCCTTGTCAAGAACGCCTCAGCGAATTCTGTGATTCGACTAAAGACGATAAGAAAGCAAGACTGGACAATCCTCTGTTTTAAGTGATCCGCGCAGCTTTCTTCGTGCATCACGTCATTTGATGTACTTTTGCCCAGTATGTTGGAGGGCGTAATTATCGTATATTAAAAAAAAGAGAAATGATGTTCATTATTCAAATAAATTATGTATTTAATAAGTAAATAATCTACCCTCTGTACCAGATAAGATAAGATCTGCGTCCGTCCGTCCGTCTGTCCGTCTGTCTGTCTGTCTGTCAGTGCTCTAGCTATCGAACGTTTCTTAATTTAGGACTTACGTTTCCGCCATTCGACAACATAGGGAAATCGGAAGACTGAGTTCGTTAGTGGAAAAAATCGGTGAAATACTTCCGGTTCAAAAGGTCACAAACAATATAGGGGACCAGGTTTTTCACAATACAATTCCATGTACAAATGGCCTATGCGCTGCCAAATGCTGTTCTCTCTTTGGCATTTTATAGCTAAAGCAAAGAAAATGCTTGTGAATTAAGTGAAGAAACGTGATGCACTTCCTTGATGGTCAATATTAGTCAACACTGGTTCAAGGGTATGTGGTTTAGTGGAGCCATTAATGTCCACTGGAAACTATCGATGCTAAGATATACCTTGTATTATATCAATCAGCTTGAAATGATGTGCCATGAATGAATATAACGTAAAATTATTGATAGTCGAAATCGGTTCAAAGGCACTTGCTTTTCATGGACCCATTATGGTTCATTGGAATTTTCAATGCTAAAATATGGCATGTAATATAT
>JAHWFO010097618.1:62452-89298 GCA_023313115.1 Rhysida immarginata
TTCAAGTATCTCGGGATTGCATTCACGAGTGATGGACGGCAGGAGAAAGAATTGGATGCTCGGATCGGTGCAGCAAGCTGTGTCAGACGTGAACTGTGGCGATCCGTGGTAACGAAACGAGAGCTGGGTAACAAAGCCAAGCTCTCCGTCTTCAAATCTATCTTTGTCCCCATTCTCACCTATGGTCATGAGGCTTGGGTAATGACCGAAAGAGTGCGATCGCGGGTACAAGCGGCCGAAATGAGATTTCTGAGAGGTGTGGCAGGTGTTACCCTACTAGATAGAGTGTACAGCAGCACAATAAGGGAATCTTTAGGTGTTGAGCCGCTACTTCTCCGCATTGAGAGATCTCAGTTGCGCTGGTATGGCCACGTGATACGGATGCCGCAAACTAGTCTTCCTAGGCAGTTGTTATTTTCCAAGCCGGTGGGTAAGAGACCAAGGGGTCGGCCTAGAACCAGGTGGCTAGACTACATGGAGAATCTGGGTTCGAGTCGCTTGGATATTACCAGGGAGGACATGCGCCTGATGGCGGAAGATCGCGATCGCTGGAGATCCTCCATAGGGCTGCTGCCCCCGCGACCCTAACGGATAAGCGGGTTTGAAAAGTAAGTAAGTAAGTATAAATTTTATCCCAAATATTTGGATCACCCTCTTCAAAATTTCATCTGTATTTCAAAACCAACACTTCCTTCAAGATTATCGTTTTCTACTATCTTCACTAGACTTCATCTACATCCTCAATAGACTAAGTGTATTTATACTATCAACAACATCTTCAATAGTCTACATCGTTTAAGTTTTCTTCCATCGCAAAGTTTCTTCATCGTTTTTCAAGTTTGGTGAGTTTAATTTTACGATTTTTCCCATTAAAATGAGACTACCCACATTTAAATTTAAAATTAATCATTTAAACTCCTTAGATCAATAATATATTTATTCACTTTGAATTTTTTTAATTGTTAGTCTCAATTTTTTTATTTTTTTAATTGTTAGTAAATTTTTTCTTTAATTATTTAGGAATTGTCCTAAAACTTCTGTGTTAATTAAGATGCGTTAATTAATTTAAATTTAACTGAAATAATTTTTAATCGTAATAACTGCGTGCTTTAAAATGAGGAAATATCTTAAAACGAAGAGGTTGTTTGTGGCTAATTAAAGAAATGTAAAAAGAAAGGCTGCTTGGAGGGTAGAGTTGTTTTTGCCCGTTCCGCTAGTTAGTAAGGGCGCTAGTTAGAGGCTTCATTTTCTCCTATGGAAAAACGTGAATTGTCCGGTCTTCCTTTCTTATCGTCTTTGATTCGACCACTAATCCAATATGGAGAATATGAGCTCGCTGACTACTTTTTTGGAATATTATTTTCTTAAAATCATGAGTTGGCATTTCAATGAGCAAATCTGCTACACCCATAGTGAGCAAGAGGAAGCAGACAGTTCATTTTCTGCTGTTTTGGAGTGCAAAAAAATTTTCTTTCATCAAAATTCGTTTCAAATTGATAATGAAAAATAAATGAAATTAAAAAGGTGGAATACCGAAACACTAATCGTGCGAAACTAAAATGAAAAAAATTAATTTAGCAAAATCAACATAGATTGTGAGACATTTTTAAACGTTTTTAAACACTTTGCAGTATATTGCTGTAATTTGCAAATTTTATTATAACTCGATCTGGTGTTAGTTTTTCTCCAAATTTGATTGATCATCGCCATCTTACGTCATTATCACTTTTTCTGCTAGCTTTTGATAAGATAAAAATTATTGTAAAGTTTCCAATGAAAAATGTTTTTTAATAAAAAACTTAAAATGTCAGCTCATTTTAGAGCACACTTTATTTATCTAGAAGATGTTAAACAAGTCACCCAAGAAAAATATGAAGCATCTTGGGCCGCTTTCCACTACATATCTAACACGAGAATGATCATGCTAAAATGTCAGTAATAATGATTATTAACTGGAGATGCGTCTCCAAGCATAGGTAATGATTTTTCAATTGAAAAATCACTAAAATGTCAGTTTTTGAGACTTACATCACAACTCAGGGCTAGTGGTTAAAATGTCATTCCAGTGTAATGGCATATAAAGCCACTAGCCCTGACTTGTGACGGAAGTAGCAAAAAATGCCATTTTAGCCTGATCGTCTTCGGGTTTGGCATTTAGTGGAAGTCTGCCCTGGGGGTCTAGGCTGAGCTCATCGACAAGCAGTCGACTGTCGACAAGTGTCGATGGTCACCTGGTTAATGACGCATTTGTCGATTCGAGCTGGCATGAACACGACTGGCCTACAGAGTCTACAGAGTACAGACTCTACACCGTCGATTTTCTAGTGTAGACTTTGACCATCGACAACGGCCTTATTCTTGTCTACAATTCAAGAGCAGTCGACTATGCACTTGGCGATCGTTATATCAGAATTTAGCAATAGATTTCTTATCAAAATCTTTTTTCCTTCGTTTCCGGCCTGCAGGCTAATACACATAGCTCAAGAATACACATTTTCTAAAAATATTAACAAAAATTTGTTTAAAATATTTACATAACAAGTCATGTAAAAAAAAAGTGCTGAACCATATTTTAATCCGCCCTATGTTAATATTGCAAATTTCTAATGGGCCATAATGATCATTTAACCACGTACCTTTGAACCACTTTGGATTATCATTAATTTTAAGTTATATTCATACATGACACCACATTCCAAGTCCTTTGATATATTGCATGCCATATTTTAGCATTTAAAGTTCCAATGAGCCATAATGGTTCCACTAAACCAGGTTCCTTGAAACCAATTTCAATTATCATTAATTTTACGTTATATTCATTCATGACACATCAATTCCCGTCATTTTATATATTACATGCCATGTTTTAGCATTGAAAATTCCAATGAGCCATAATGGTTCCACTAAACCCGGTTCCTTGGAACCAATTTCGACTATCATTAATTTTAGGTTTTATTCATTCATGACACATCAATCCAAGTCGTTTGATATATTATATGCCATATTTTATCATTGAAAACATTTGTGGGTGTCAAAACGGTACCATTAGAGCACGTGCCATTATTTCGATTTCAACCATTTTCAAAATGGTTCTTTCCCGGAATCATAGTAATTTATATTCGCTTCAATCTCGTCATTAGGATTTGTTTGATATATTATTTAATATATCTCTCCATTAAAAATTACTTGGTGGGGTCGTGAAGGTACCATTTGTGCTCGTGCTATTTGACGGATTTAGATAATTTTTGTGACTGGTTCGTGCTATGTAGCCTGTTTATCGATTGAGGAAATTAGTAACGAATAACCCCTTCTATCTCGTCATTACGATTTGTTTGATATATTACTTAATATATCTTACCATTTAAAATTGCTAGGTCGGAAAATTGAGGTACCATTTGTGCACGTGGCAATGAATCTATTTAGATAATATTTGTAATTGGTTTGTGCCATGAACCATATTCATTGACTGATGAAACCAGAATCTCGTCACGTTACCAATTTTCTAGCGAAGTAAATTTCTTCATTGTTTCAACGGGTCGTCAAAAGATTTGCAACTAATGGTCTAGCATTTTAGCTGAATACTCTGCTTTTGAAAGTTGAGATTCAGTGCTGGTTATCAAAGAAGAAATATTCCTTTATTTTTGATTATTTGTTATTTTTATTTTCAAATAGTTTCCACTGTAAAAGTTCACTGAATAAACGGAACTTTATTTTTCTTTATTCCCGGTCTCTATCTGTCCGTATTTTGATACGTGTCACTTGGACGGTATGACTCGCAGCTTTATTCTGGTGCACCCATACCAGAATTCGGATGCTTAACCAGTCGGAAATTTTCGTGGTGAGATCCCTGGATTTGCATTGTTTTATAATCATGGAAAAGGACCACTTCGCATCGGAAAATGCATAACAGCCGCTGGCAAAAAGTTTGAGATACCTATTGCCGAGTTGCTGGCGTGCGATGTTAGTTGATTTTTTTTAAAAAAATACGCAGTTAAGTTGTACAAAAATTAATATACGTTTATTTGGATGATTTACATTGCGTAATAATAAACGATATTCTAAAAAGAAAATTACACTGAATAAAAAATTAAAACCAACACCCCTGGTTGGAAAAATGTTTGCGATAAGCAAATCACATGGAAAAAGTATGCCATAATTTAGCGCCAATTTCCTCTACAGGGGTGTAAGAAGAAAGGAACATACCATTAAATATTAGGTGATAAACCGAACGCTTATATAAAGGCAATATTTCACAAACATATTTCATAAAAATAAAATTTGCGAGCGATAAAATGGGACCCGTTAAATAACTGCCTCAACAACTTAGAATGCGCATTGTGAAAAGGCTAGGTGATGGAAAAACTCAAACTGAAGCTGCAAAGATTTGGGATATGCTCAATCTACTGTTTCGACAACATGAAAAAAATTTCAAGCAACAGGCTATGTTCAGACCAACCCAAGATCAGGAAGACTGAAGAAATCTAGCAAGCGCCAGGAGAGAACTCTAAGAGAAATCTGCAAGAAATTGAGAAAAAAACATCGAACGAGAGAAATAACGAGTGGAAGAAGATATCTCATGTTCGCGTTTTTGACAGAACCGTTCGAAATTGACTACATGAACTTGGATTTCATTCGAGGAAAGTGGAGACAAAGCCAGGAATAACTAATAAACACCGACAGGCAAGTTTGAAATGGGCAAGAACTTACAAGAAGTGGACAATTGAAGATTGGAGGAAAGTTTTTTTTTCTGACAAAAGCCGGATTTGTTTGTCAAATGTTGACCATGCTGAAAACTTTGTCTGGAGGCGTTCAAATAAAAGGTTTAATGATGACTGCCTAGTCAGCAAAGAAAAGTTTCCACAAGGACTCATGGTTTGGGGTTGTGTTTCTTTTCAAGGAAAAGGCAAACTGTGCATAATGAAAACAATAATTGACTGAGAAGCGTACATTAATATTGTATCTATCGATTTTTGGCAGCATTCTTGCAGTTAGGGTTTGTACAACGATTAAGAATCATTAAATGATGTTCCTTTTATAACTTCCGCGTAGCCCTGTCAACCACATGGCTGGAGAATTTGCATATGTAAATTGTTTAGTTGTAACGTACTCAACCCTCTGTATTGAATCCAGTAAGGCATGACTATTTATATTTGCTTGGATATTATCTTATTTAGAAATATTTATCTCTTATTAACATTTTTGAGGGGTGTCCAAATCTTTATATTATATTGTGTATGAATGTAACCGATATACACTATTTACCCAAAAGTAATTGGACACTTTCGATTTTAGACGTTTTGTAGAATATCTAGAGAAATACTTGCGTTACTTCTCATCACATCACCAGGCACTACACCTACACCCTCTAGCGGCATATGCACGCAGACAGCAACTTCACCATCTATATTATACTCCATATATTCACCTTTTCATTACGTCATCGTGCAAAAAGAAATAAAAAGTACAAAAAGTGAACTACACCGATTCAAAAGAAGAAAATGTGCTAGAAGGAAAATGTAGCAAACCCTAAAGTTCAAGCAATAGCTCGTTATTTCTGCAGCTTCGCTACGGGACTATACAACGCCTAGGAATCAAAATGAACGGGCGTAATGGCAGACGACTAGTGCATAGCCTAATGATAACAAGTCGATCAACTCTCGCCTTCGAGTGTTGCCAAATTTGGTTTGCGCATGCGCGACTTTCCCCTAGGGGTCGTGTATCTCCATCAGGCTAGCAGACGACGTTTTCCCATAGATTTGTGTATATTCTTCAAATGTTTGCGCTTTGACAAATGCCGAATTGGCCGGAAATTTGATTTCTCGTTGGGTAGGAGGTAGTATTCTGTTCAATATCGATAAGGTAAAACGTTCCCATCACTGCTCGGCGTTGAATTGCTCTAATAATAAAGGAAAACAACCAGAATTATCTTTTTTTCGTTTCCCTAATTCTAAAGACGAAGAGAGGCAACACATTGATAATTAAGAAAGAGATATACACGGAATTGGGGTATAAAATTCGTACGATATTATGGATGCATCATTCTATTATTCTATTAATCAGTTTTTTTTCTTAAATCTCTCAGAAGTAAGCGATGGGTTTTAAATTGTAGACAACAAGATTTATTTGTCCAGTAACTGCAAATTGTGCGCTAATCATTTAAATTTAAAATTACTTAATAGATTTGACAACAAAGAGGCAAAAGTAAATGTAAAATGTTTTGAAGGGTGGGCTTTATCTATAACAGCAATGTTAGAAATATGGAAAACAGTACATGAAAATTTTAATTTAACATTTCTCCTCACAAACAGATAAAATCAAGATGCACTTGAAAACTATTTCAGTTCAATAAGAAAAAGATGTGGTTTCAGAGATAATCCTTCCCCCTTTCAATTTCAAAATCTATTTAAATTAACTTCAGTTAATCAAATGCTAAAACCAAGCATAGTTTCTAATTGCACTACCGATTCAGACGAATTTCTAGTAAATTTCAGATCTCTTTGCGAAAAATTGCATAACTCCAGCAGTAAAAAAAACACAATAGAAGAAATTATCCCACCAAGAGTAGAATCCAAAGATGATGAATCAAAAATACATAAATCAGTATCCAAATTTCCTGAGGATAGTGCATTCTTATATACTTGTGGATACCTTCTAAAACGTTTAAAACAAAAGCACACGTGTGAAGAGTGTGATAAACTGCAGCATCCAAATCCAATTTGGAGATACTCATTGAGAATTGATGAGTATCCAACGAAACTTTTTTTTACATTTCAAAACATTTGAAGACCCAGACAAAGAATTTGGAGATACTCATTGAGAATTTAATTCGCATGAATATGAACCGAATTCCTCTAAAACGTTAATTATTAGCAATAATTTGTTTAGAGGCACTTCCTTTCTCCAATATTCCCAATGTTAAAAGATACGCAGGAGGCGGCTTCTAGATACACGACCGCAGGAGGCCGCCACTATCACTGGCAACAGCAACATCAAAGGCTTAGGCGCAGAGTTGATCGACTTGTTATCATTAGGCTATGGACTAGTGTCCCTCCTGGTGGACAATATGTTTTCTAAAAAAGTGAATATTCGCATTGTCAAAAACGGCTCTGACGATGTTATCGAAAATTGGTATACAGGGGTTTTTGAGTATCAGGAATTCATTGCGCTAGGTCCCATGTCCGTAAAAAAATCGCTAAATGTAGCATGAATGTGATGCCACCTATGGACAAAGAAATAGTTAGTTTCTGTTGAACTATTAAATGAAACTTTTTTGTTCACAACGAGCGAAGATCGGTCATCCGGATATTTTACGTATACTTCGCTAAGATCCTGAAGACCAATTGTTTGTACAAGCCTCATATTTGCACTGATGATGACCCAAAAAAGTATACTTATTTAGGATTTAATTATTAATCCAAAAACAACAAATTGTAATTTGGAATAAAAAGATAGTAATGAAAGTTCCTAACAACCTTTTATTTATTTTTCTGTTTATTAAAATTTTTGCGGCAGACATACGATTCCCTCATGGCGCATTCGACTGCCGCGGCATACCAGTTAAACATAGCTGATCCAGAGAATATATCTAGTAATAAAAATAGCTGAGGAAATATTTCCAGCAAAACCCCACACAACACAGGGCAATCAGCATCAATCATTTTTGCCGTATGTAAAAAGCTTATTAGAACTTAATTTTCTTATATTTAATTCCGTTTATTTGCATTTAATAAAAATATTAATTTTGTAACTTTATAAATTGTTGATTGCAGATGACTTTAAATTTTGAGGCTTTTTTATTTGATGAATTACTATAATAATAAAACAGAGGTTCAAGAGTTACACGAAAAAGTTGAATTGGGTACGTGTTAAATGGTTATTATATTCCATTAATATTTTAAGAATTAATCACGTGAGGATTACGGTTGCATGATCGATATGATCTCGGTCAGCTTGGATTCAACCTCGAGAAAATGAAGATGAAAGAACCCGAACACATCATAACTCATCCGTTTTCTGATATCGATATGAAGGAAGCTATAATTTTCTTTTTTTTTTTTTTTTTTTTTTACCTAAATTAAAAACCAAAAATAAAATCAACCTACAGTCGGATATTGAATAAATAAGATTCTTTAGATTTAGGAAGTTTTAATTTAATGGTCTGTATATACTGATCTAAATATTAATGACGAAGGCTAAATTTAAACTTATTGGGAGATGTTCGCCATATAATAATGCAGCAAGTTATTACGTCGTAAATCAAAATTTAACATAAATGTCGTTGTGAAAGGAATCATAAAGCTGCAGTAGAAAACAAGTCGTGGCTTTCTCCAGAAAATATAAACTTTAGTTAAGAGATATTGATATTTTTAAATCAATAATTAGTAATGAAATTGTGATTTTAATAAAAAGAGAACTTTATGTAATAAATTGACCGTAGCTTATTAAGATCTTGCTAACAGGAAAGATTTTGAGTGTTGTTTTGTAGATAATTGCTTACACACTTAAGTGTTTATGTCTAAACTTACAGGTGGGAATGGAATACTAAATTAGTACATGCAAATGGCTTGAATGAAGATCTCACCTGTTCATTGCCAATTAATGGCCTATTAACAAAGACTCCTATGTCTATTGTTGGATGTCGATAAAGACATCACAGTCTAATATACTTTAATTTTCGCAATTTAATTATTAGTAATATGCCTTTTTAGTTCCCTTTAAGGCAGTAGTCCTTTATTCGCTGGAACTTTTCATAGTCTTACTCTGTAGAGAGCCCCTGTTTCATGAATCAAAGGCGTTTAACTGTGCAATTTATCCGATATTGCCACTCGATGTCGCTCCCTTCTCCATGTCGACCTGCTCGATGTGCTAGTGTCGATTGGAGAAGAAGAGCTCACTCATTCTCGCAACGAACGCGAGACACGCACGTGGAGTTCGTGTCACCTGTGCAAAAAGGAATTAGAGTTTTAGTCCTCATTGGATCAGACGAGCGAATCGCGGTTTACCTCTGCTTGTAAAGTGGAGCGTAAGAGAACCGTTATCAAGTGTCGAATAGGCGTTGAAAAGCGGCCTGCATGCGTAGTTCTGAAGTGAACTAGAGGCAGCATCGTCCCGAAGATGCTGCTGCTCGAGCAACATTAGAAACGACGGATGTCAACAGGATATAGATGTAAGTGAAATTAATTTGTTCTCTTCATCGCTTCATGAATCGTAATCAATTTCTCAAATCAACCTTTCAAAATTAATC
Organism: Rhysida immarginata; assembly: GCA_023313115.1. Classification (NCBI taxonomy): domain Eukaryota; kingdom Metazoa; phylum Arthropoda; class Chilopoda; order Scolopendromorpha; family Scolopendridae; genus Rhysida; species Rhysida immarginata. The sequence goes on from JAHWFO010097618.1 coordinate 71,697, forward strand.
ACGAATTTAAAATGAAAACTTAGGAGCCGTGTTTTGTCTTTCGCAGTAAAACTTATCCGAGGCGTATGACTTCAATGTTTAAGCTTACTATTCGAGTTTAAGCTTACTATTCTAGTTTAAGCTAAGTATTCTAATAAATGAAGTTTCTGATAAATTAAATCATTTATTAAAGCGTTAACGGAATCAGGAAATTATACTTATAAAGGAACTATTCATATATACTTTGATATACGTTTAAAATATAGTAAAATAAGCGTTTCAGAATGCAAATAAAAGATATAAGCTTATAAGAATTCTCATTTAATAATGGCTGTTCATATTTTGTGTTACATTGATCCCCTTCATATTTTCTATAGTCTAATGATTTTAGATTAAAAAATAAGTTTTTTCCCTCTTCAAAAGTAAATTTCTTAATTCATAGAGAATTACTTTAAACAGAATTACTTAGTTTGGAACGCACCTGCAGTGGTTCATTTAATCTTATACGCATCATAAAATATTAAAACTTGCTTTTTAATTATTTAAATCATTTAACGAAATAAAATAATGATAAAATTTTAGAATGATGATAATACTAGACTGAAATGAACTAGCTACTCTATTACAGTAGCAAATGCTATTTATTGTTCTGTACTTTCAAAAATAATTTTGCAAAACATAATGAAATATTTTATCAATGTTCACGATGAGTTTTATAAAAGTTCATAATGACAATTTACCAATGAATAATATCGCAGATTAAAAACATCGTAATCACATGACATCGCTACTTCCGTTCACTTGAAGAAATTAAATTTTTTATTCTGACTAAGCGAAATTAAAAAATGAGGATTTTTGGTAAATGTGTATTTTAGTATACAAGGCTCATACTAATTCAGGATTCGTTAATAGTTACGGAAAAGCCCAAGTCTTATCGTATAGCGAGCTAAGATGTTAGCTTGCCGTGTAGCGGTCCGGATAACCAATTTTTTAGCGTTATTGAATTCACAGTGTCGGAATCTGCATAAGAAATTATATTGAAAATATATGCTATTAGTGGGTTAACTTTTCGTTCAGTTTTATCTTTAGTTTCCATTAAGTATTAACGAAGCCTGAATTATATGAGCCTTGGTATACTAAAGTACACATTTACCGGGTTTTTCCTCAGTATGCTGTATTAAGTTCCTTAGTTCCTTGTCTTATAAACCAACTGGAGAGAAAATGCAAACGCTTTCGGATCCGTAACTATATGGATTTCCATACCAAATGGCCAATAAAACCAAACAATGCAAGGAAATAAATTTTTTTTATTCATTTCTATTTATATTACTTTTTATTACTTTTTAGACGCTCATTCTGTATATTGAACTTAGGATTGTTATTTTTGTCGCTATGGATTTGAGATTCTAACTTTACTGGACTCCTTAATTATTGACTTCAGAATTATCGGAGGAAACGAAAATTTCCTCTGGCAAAATGCAAAAAGCAATATAAGCTTAGAATGTCAGAAAAAGTTTTATAAACAGCTAGTTTATACTTCCTAATAAAATGGAAATTTTAATCGAAATTTAAAAAAATTAAATTTTATTAATTTAATATTATAAGAGATCTCATAATTTCTTTCACGTATTTGTTAAAAAGGGAATATTGATTGAAGCAAATTTGAAAGACGGTCCGATTTTATATATTGTTTTGGTTATCTTATAAGGAAAAAGAAAATCTCCTAGTTTTAAAAGAAATTTAACAACTGTTAACAGGGTTAATTCATAAAGCGAATTTTCTCCACATAAAATAATCAAGCGAAATTCCGCATATGGTTTCTGCCAGTGTTTGTTTTCATCAAATTTCTCTCCCAGTGAACTCGTTTAAAGTTCTGCTAGGAATATCGATGTCGAAACGTTAGTTCCTTTCTCTTATATACCATTCATTCCACGTCAAATAGCATAAAATCGGGTGATAATTGAATTTAGGGTCGCCGATTTTTATCAAACTCTATGAATATATTCTAATGGATAAAATAATATAAGGCATGCCTAGTTTAGTTTGCCAGATAAAAATATATTTTATTCATAATTGATTATCAAAGTTATAAAAATTTCGCCCCTCTCATCACGTAAAACGAAGCATATCTCTGGTTATATTCATCATAGGGAATTGTCACATACAGGGCGGTTCAAATCGTGTGTAAAACAATTTAAGGGGGTATTATAGCGGTCAAGGTAAACAAAAAAAGTCCTATGAACTTGGGTCCGAATTTGAACGATAACTGAGACATGAAGAGAAATAAAAATGCCGCCACCAAGAACAACAATTTACTAACTCAGGTTCTGTAAAGCCTAGATTAATGAATAAACGCAGTAAAAATTGTAACAAATGCTGGTTAGTACTCACAAGTGAACACGTGTTATGATGTTGAATGAGTAACTCGGAAACTTCTTGTTGGAATTCGATCAAATTTTAACGGTATACGCAGTTTTATGTATTCTGTTATTCCTCCTAATTTCATTAATCTAGGCTTTACAATTCTTTGTACCCATTATTATTTCTAATTCCTTTTCTCTATATTTTTCTTTTATAGGGTATTTTAAAACTCTATTCATTACTAAATACTGAGTTTTTGTGGCTCCATGGCCGATTTGAATTTGTGTGTATACCATTTATAGTTGTACATAATCGGTTTCCTGTAAATATTTTATTATATTTTTATTTTATTGTTATTTTATATTTTCTCTATGATTATTCTAAATAATTTATATTATTATCTTTTTCTACTTCATATGTGAATTTAATTTTCTTCTACTAGTATTTCTTCTATATCAATTGATTTATCCAATATACATAAACTATCATTTACATATCCTGTGTACATTTGAATGTTATATTTATTTTAAATATTTTTAAATTTATATTCTTCTAGATTTTGTAGGTAAATTTCTGAAACTATTGCACTTATTAGATTTCCCATTCCTAGTCCATATAGTTGTTCATAAATTTTTTTGTTCTATTCAAAGTAATTTTTTGTTTTTATTGTTTATAAGCTTGCTTCTATTGTTTATCTTCTATTAGTTCTTTTTCCATTCCTTTTTCTTTTAGGTTATTGTCCATTATTTTAATTGCTTGATCTAAGTTTATATTATTATACACATCTTTTATGTCAAATGACACTAATTTTGAATTTTCATTTAATTACAATTTTTCCAGTTTTTCTAATTCTTCATTAGAACTTTTTAATACATAGTAATAGCTTAAATTAAGATTTTCTTTTGATTGTTTTTGGATATATTTTGCCAAATTATACGATGGCGATTTAATATTACTAATTAATGGTCTGATTGGGAAATTACTTTTGTGAACTTTGATTCTCGGTTTCATTATTGGTGCTATCGGATTATTTACTCTTAATTGAAATTTTTGTCCTTTGAACATCACCGATTTAAATTTGTTGTTTATTTCTACTATTTCTCTTCGAAACTTATCTGTTGGATTTTTCTTCAAATTTATGAATTTGTTTTCTGTTATAAATTTCTTGGTCTTTTACTATTACTATTAGATATAGAAATAGCATTTAGGTCCAAAAGTAGATTATTAACATTATTAAGTACCGAAAGGTGCTTTATGCTATCAGTATGGGGAAACGTGTGTGTCTGCCTGTCTGCCTGTCTGCCTGTCTGCCTGTCTGTCTGTCTGTCTGTCTGTCCGTCTGTCTGTCCGTCTGTCTGTCTGTCGGTTTGTCCGTCCGTCCGTGCGTCCGTAACTCTAACTCCTCCAAGGCTATGAAAGATTTTCAAAATCTGTTTTCGTCAGTCGACGAATAGCGTTCATGGCACGAACCAATCACAAATGTTATCTAAATCGATTCAATGGCACGTGCATAAATAGTACCTTCATTTTCAATGGAAGATATAGCAAGTAATATATCAAACAAATCGTAATGACGAACTATTAGGTGTTATTAATTACTGTTTTCATCAATTGAAAAATATGGTTCGCCGCATGAACCAATTTGAAGATGGTCTTTATCGACACAATGGCACATGCTTTAATAGTACTGCTATGTCACCCTCAAAAATTTTCACTGCTAAGATATGACAGGCATATCAAACGGAACGACCTGTTATGAACGAATATATAAGATTAATTACAAAATTTGAAGATGGTCTATATTTATTAAAGGGTACCTGTGCAAATGATACCACTGTTGTATCACTGGAAATTTTCACGGGTAAGATATGGCATATAATATGTCAAGCGACTCGGAACGATCTGTTATGAACGAATATATAAGGTTAATTATAAAATTTGAAGATGATCTACATTTATTAAGATGCTAATCATACACCCTCAAAAATTTTCAATGATAAAATATGGCATGTATTATTTCAAACCGCTTGGAATGACCTACAATGAATGAATATAACGTAGAATTATTGATAGTCGAAATTGGTTCAAAGACACTTGGTTTAGTGGAACCATTATGGTTCATTGGAACTTTCAATGATAAGATATTATTTCGTCCGTCCTTTATTGTCGCCATTAAAAGCTCTGTTTACATTGTGCATTCCAATGGAAGTGCGCATGCGATCATATTTAGTGTCAGTTTCTATTTCTACATATCTAACAACCCGAGCGGCCTCACAAAAGATTAAATGCTTTACATAAACTTTGATTAATAATTTTTCATTAATATACCTTTAAGGATTAGTAATTTTACCAAGATCATTAATTAAAACCATAATATTCGACTGGTCTTCTAATTCTTGCGCTTCGTCGCAGTGCCAGTTGTCCTGCTGTTTCGGAATTCAAGGTGGTTGTTTCCTCTGTCTCCTCCCTTTGGGATGCAGCAGGAGGTGGGGTGTCGACTTCGATATCAATGTTTGGTGGTTTCACTAACTGTCGAGTTGAACGAAGTTGATTTACGTGTCTTTTCCAGATCATGGTTAACTCTGGTAGGTGCACCAAGTATAACATTTTACCCAGTCCTTGCTTTACTTTTGCAGTCATCCATTTTGGTCCAGCTCTATAATTTCGGGCAAGCACTATACATGTATCACCTTCTTTCCATTTACTGTTCATGTACTCGTCCGCCTTCTCAGATCTAGGGTAAAATCGATCTAACGGGATCTTCAACGCTCGTCCAAACTTCAAGTGAGATGTTGGTTTGCCGGTTGTCCCATGGGTACTATTGCGGTACTGCATCAGAAATTTGTTTATCCGACTTTGCAGCGGCTTTACTTTACTAGTTGACACCGCTCGCTTCAGTGTCTGCACGAGACGTTTTGCCAGTCCATCAGATGCAGGGTTGTACGGGGGGATCAGGCGTTGCTCGATCTCCTGTGCATTTAAGAACGTCTTAAATGGTTTCGATGCAAACTGTGGTCCATTATCACTCACCATCGTTTCAGGGAGTCCAAACATCACTAACAATTTCTCTTGTGTTGCGATTAGCTCTCCCGCTGTAGTTTTCATTGGGAACACTTCCGGCCAGCAGCTGGCCGCATCAACTACTATTAATAATATTTGTCCTTCTACAGGGCCGGCGAAATCTAAATGAATTCTTTGCCATGGTTGTATTTCGTTGCCCCAATGGTGATACCGAGGGACAGGATCTTTTTGAGTTCGAGCACAGTGAACACACTCTTTGGCGATGTCTTCTATTTCGTCGTCCATCTTAGGCCACCACAACCGTCCACGGGCTAACGATTTCATTCCCAAGTGACCTTCGTGTAACTCGTTTAAAATTGGGAGTCGAAGAGAGTTTGGGATTACTAATCTATAACTTCTCTAAGATGCCATTAACTACAGTGAATTCATCACATATATTTGCATAAACTGGAAATTGTTTCCATTCCTTTGCTTCTGGTTTCGTAGTGAGGTTCATGATTTTCCTTAATGCTTTAACTCGCTCGGTCTCTACTCGTATTTTCTGGATGGTAACTGGTATTCCTTCTTCTAGTAAATTACATAGAATCTCTTCTGAAGGATCCTTTGCGGATTTCAATTTTGGTGTCTTCACTGGAAATCTGGAGAAGAAATCTGCATTAGCATGCTTTTCCGCCTTACAGTAAATGACTCTAGATCCGCTATAGATCCCTATAGCCCATGAGATCGAGGTCTAGTCTCTGGAGTCGCAGGTTACTCGTGTCCACGATTGATTTTGTCAATTGCAGTATCTGGACCAATGGTTTATTATCAATTATTAACTCGAACTCTCTTCCATACACATACGGATGAGCTTTCTTTAAAGGATACTGTACGGCTACCGCTCCTTTCTCTATTTGGGAATATCGTTGTTCCGTTTCCGTAAATGTACGGGAATGGAAACTTATGGGGAGCTCTTTTTCCACTTTGACATGTGAAATCACTACTCCTACTCATAGGGGCTTGCATCACTTGCTACTCTTACCATCCAATTGGCATTGTTATGTACCAGATATTTTCTTTTATTAGCCTTTTGACATCTTTAAATGCTATTTGACACTCCTTGGTCCATTTCCATGAAACGTTTTGCTTCAACAAATTGGAAATTGGTTGCAATACTTGAGACAGGTTTGGCAAGAACTTTTATATAGTATCCGATGAAGTTGATAAATGACATTGTTTGTAGCTTGTCCTTTGGAGGGCTGACCTCTAGCATTTTTTTCGTCTTCTCTGGATCCATCTTCAGACCGTTTTCAGTAATGTAATGTCCACAAAACTTCACCAGTGGCTTTCCAAATACACATTTATCTAAGATGGCTTTAATTCCATGCTTTTGGAGTCCCTTTAATACTTCCTCTACGTTTGCTAAATGTTCTCTCTCATCTCTTCCAGTTATGAGGATTTCATCAGTGAAGCATTTAGTGTATGGGTATGTCTTTCAGCACTTCATCCATCACTTTTTGCCACATAGCTGGGGCTGATGCAATCCCATAATACAAATAAGTAGGCTGATACAGTCCAAATGGAGTCGTTAGGGTAGTTACCTTTTGGGATTCTTCATCTAACTTAATTGTAAATATGCATTCTTCAAATCTAATTTCGTAAATGCTTTCCCTCCATGCCATTTCTACAGATATTTGCTCCATTGTAGGGAATACGTGTTTATCCACTTTCAATTTTGGATTCACCGTCCCTTTGTAATCTCCACAAATTCTTATTTTATTGTTGTCATTCAACACTGGCACTATAGGAGTAGCCCATTCACTGTGATTGACTTTCTTCAGTTTACCATTCCTCTAGCTGACCCAGTGTATCTTTTAAACGTTTTCGTAGCGCGTAAGGAATCGGTCTGGCTCTTTGAAAAACAGGGGTTGCATTCTCCTTCCTGTTCCGTTTGATTGAAGATCTCTTCATATTTGATCTTCAGTTTCCCCGGTAGGTTCTCCAAATGCGGCGCTCCTAATTCATCTTCCTAAAGTTTATTTACGATGTCGTCTTTATGTATCTTAATTGTATCCATTACACTTAACGAAATGTCTAACTCCTTGAACCAATCTCTTCCCAACAGAGGTTGTCTCTTGGTTTTCACAATTTGCATGTATAAATTGTTTGTCTTATTTTTATATTCAACTTGTACTTTTACTTGTCCAAGTACTGGTGCCTCTTCTCTGTTATAGGTCCTAAATTACACATCAGATTTCTTTAATCTCTTTTGTGGAAATAGTTTATGAAATTTATTTATATTCATAAGCGTTTATTTTCATATTCACCCAGATTGGTGGATCAGATTCCTGGTGATATACGTTTATCTCCTGTGTCATATTCACGTTTATCCGCTTAGTTTTACACATTTTTTGTATATGCCCAATTTTTTTACATATGAAGCATTCTGCTCCTTTCATTGGACAAGAATTTTGTAAATGATTCGAGTTTCCACATCGGTAGCATACAGCTTCGGCATATGTTCTTTTACTGCTTGTGTTTTTCCTTTTTTTCTGCTTTATTTGTTTTTCACTGTTCGGTTTGGGACTGGACCGCTTCTCCTCTTTTTTTCTGTAATTTAATGGCATTAACTTCCGCAGCTGTTGATGATATGGAACTCGCCTCTATTCCAGCTACTTCCATGCTTATAGCTATTTCAGTAGCTTATTCTAAGGTAACATCTTTCGTAGTAATAATCCTACTCACTATCGAACTATCTTTTCGGTTAGCTTATAAGTTGAATCCCATTATAAAGTGATCTCTTTAACTTGTTTCCAGGTTAGCTCCAAATTTGCAGTGGATGGCAGCTTTACGCATTCTCGCCACAAACGATACTATCGTTTCACTTTCTACTCGTGTTGTCTTATAAAATCTATATCTTTCGGCTATTTCTAGAGGTTCTGGATTCACATGGTCATTTACGTCATTTACTAATTTAATCAATTCAGCATATGTTTTAGAACTCGGTTTAGCAGGGGCGACTAAGTCTGCTATCAAGCATACGTCTTTGCTCCTACTACCGTCAATAACAGCCGTTTTTTTCCCTCTGATATATCGTTCACATTAAAGTACATATCTAGCCGATCTACGTAACGATTCCACACGGTTCTAACTCATCATATACATCTATTCGACCCACTAGCATTCTCTCAGTCATGATGTCTATTTACGTTATTTAAAACTTTTTTTTGTACTCACGTTTGCTCTGGGCGTATTACTTTCGATTTCTGACGGCTCGGCTCGCTGTCTTCCCTCTCTCTTCACACTTGGAAGGGTATCCTGCAGCGGTTGTTTTGCTTTTCATGTGCTCACTGTACTCTTCCTCTCTAGATCCTGTAGATCTTTTCTTTATCACCAAATTGACTTAGGGACGTTTTTTTCTTACCCAGATCCCATCCTCGTCGCCAGTTGTTGCGTCTGTCCTTTATTGTCGCCAATAAAAACTCTGTTTACATTATGCATTCCAATGGAAGTGCGCATACGATCACATTTAGTTTCAGTTTCTATTTCTACATATCTAACAGATATAGCATGTAATATACAGACCCGCCAACTATTTCTGGAGAAAAACCGGGTGATAGTAAATATAGCAGGGTAAAGATACGTCTCGATAACATATTTAATTGTTACAAAAATTGTGCACTTAAATTTTACTTTTGGACATAATTTAACATTAGATGCCACATATATAATTACGCCGCATTATCACTCTTCCCTAGAAAACTGTGAATGGACAGCATATGTCCACACAGTCACCAGAAGTCGATTTCGACTTGATGGAACTCAACAACAACATATAATTACATAATATAAACTAGTCAAAATCATTAAGGGAGTAAAATATACCGTACGTGAAATAATGAGAGACCAACACTGGTTAAATTATAAAATATCTTTTATCTTGAAATTATGCTTATATAAATTTGAAGTTTCCCTAATTTGTCTCCTTGTGGACCCGATTGTACTGTCTTGTAGCTTTTTTTGCCTTTTTTATTACTTCTTTTGAAGGTTTACACTTGTAGCATGGTACTTCTCTTTCTGGATAAGCAAATTTAATTGCAAGAAGACTAGATAGTGTTCCAAAAAATATTGCTGACGAAGTTGCTGGTGCATCACGGGGAAAGACAGGAAAATATAGGGGTTCTTTTAAGAGAGTACTATTCGCCGGGAGATTTTTACGATCTGCCGGGTGACCGTGTGAGATTGTCAAAATCCGGGTGAGTTGGCAGGTCTGAATATATCAAACAATTGGAATGATATGTTATGAATATATATAACGTAAAATTAATAATAGTAGAAATTGGTTCAAAGGCACCTGGTTTAATGGAACCATTATAGTTTATTGGAACTTTCATTGCTAAGATATGGCATGTAATATATAACACAATTTTGGGTTCATGTAAATGAATATAACGTAAAATTAATGATAATCCAAATTGGTTCAATGGTACGTAGTTAAAGGTATCATTATGGTCCGTTAGAGACTTTCAATGTTACCATAGGGCAGTTGAAAAATATTATTCCACGAGTGGTTTAGTTCAGCCTTTCGGTACTTGATTATACCATTACTTAATGGTTTATTAGAAAACAAACGAGAAATTACAGAAAAGGAGCAAAGTGGGGTATACGAAATTAAATATAAAGAATGCAAAAAAAAATTTATATCGGAATAACTTATCGAAATTTAGAAACTAGATTCAAAGAACATATACAGGGTGACCCAAACTGAATAGGAACGTATGGTTCAAATGGAACAAAAAATGTCCTGTAAACATTACATCTAGTTTCGATCGTGTGTGAGATATCGATGTTTGTCTATTTTCTCGTAGAGTTGTTAAAGCAAATAAATAAAACACTTGAGAGTGCAGATCACTTTTATTCTGCATACTGACACATTTATTATTCTGACTCATTTTATTCTGCATACATTGAACTACAAAACAAAACTAAAATGATCAAGGAATAAGAATAAGAAGAAAGTAATAAATGAATGTTGAGGAAGCCCCTCAAAATGGTTGCCCCCAGCTCCAATGCACTGGTTACATCTTCGGACAACTGAGCTGGTAGCTGACACAATATGGTCAGGTGTAATTACTCGACAATTCCTCTTCATTTTAGTACATTTAAGAATAAATAGAATAAATAGGTATAGAAGGTATGCATGATGACGTCACGCAACAAAGGAACTTCTTTTGCTGCCATGATTGAGGCCGGTATTCAGAATGAGCGTTCTTGCTCTTGCTCTTACTCAGGACCATTGTTAATCCAAATTTCATATTGTTGGATTCGTTCTCAACAATGGTTTGAGTAAGAGCAAGAGCATGAGCGCTCATTCTGAATACGGAGGTGAGACCAAGTTGAGATCTTCGAGCATAGAAATAAAAAGAAACATGCTCGACGATTGAGACCAAACAAATGAAAAATTAAATGAAATTTAAGTTTACACTTTTACTTTAAAAAGTTCATTGCAACATAAAAAATAATTTTTGGTGCCTCTCTTTAAAATAGGAATTCATAAAATTATAAAAAAGCAAAATTGTGGCGGAGCATAATTTTTTCATTTTAAATTTTAATATTCAACGCCCTCTGCCTTTTTTTTTAATTGAAGGAATTCCTATTTTAATGAGAGGTTTCTAAGAATTATTTTTTTACTTTGAGTAAACTTTTTAAAGTGTATGCTTAAAAATAGTTTTTTACGTATATTTTTGTTATTCTTTTTAGTCTTGGATTTGCAATCTATTTTTAACCCATGCTTTTGCTACAAATATGTAAAAATGAAGAAAACTGAATACTATAGATGACCCATTCCTTATCCGCAGCATGAAGAATTAAATAAAAATCAACCTTAATTAGGCTTTTCAGAATTCAAATTTTGAAAATTTTTATACTCTCACCGGAAATAAATCAACGTGCCATATCTGAATAATTAATTTTTTACTAATTATTTTTGAAACAATAATTATTCATCTTTATTCATCTCAGAAAACCCTAAAAATTTAAAAATTAAAAATAATGTAAGAACATATGAAAAATATGCAAAAATTGATAATTATAAAATTCTGAAATAAAATTTGAAAATTAAAAATAAAAAAAATTAAGAAAAGAAAAACAAAATTAAAAAAATAAATCGGACGATAGAAGGAGAAAATAAAAGTTTATAATTACAATAAGTCTTTTTAAAAAATTAAACATTAGAAAAAAAAGCTTATATCCAAAAAATCTGTAAATTGAGCCTCTACTGAAGAACTCATTGAATATGAACTGGCATACGAAGTATCGTAAACCGAGGCACGTTCTTGACGTCAATTTTGAAGATATTAGCAATGTCTCTTTCCCGGACTACTGGAAGATGTGATAATCTTCTTTCTCCTTGTGTTTTTTATTTCGTTTATATTTTGTTTCTGACAATCGTCAATCTTATTTTCTTTTTTGTATAATATGGAAGACCGATTGGGTTGGTGAGGCGTCTTCACTACCTCAGTGTATTTCGTTTGGAATTTATTCTGGTTGGATGAGCTTTGTGAAAGCGCTGCTTTCGTCCCATCCTAACAAATGTACACTTCACTGTTCGATTGTCGATTGTCAGTAAATCACTCACTGATGATGGATATTTGAAATCCGAAATGTACATCTGAGTCAGAAAAATGTTATCTATGTGGAGTAGTGTTTCCTGTTTTTCCTTGATTTAAATATAATATCATTAGGAACAACTCATTTTCATAGCAAAATATAAAACAATGTAACCGAGTAAAATAAGTAAGAAATTTAAAAAAAATCATTTGTAAATAAATACTGAAGATAACCAAAAGGAAGAAAGTCGGCTGTATTCATAACGAATAAAATTACTTATGTATAGTAAAATGGACATTAGTGAATAATTTTACGTTTTGTTATACTTGCAAGTTAGTTTAATTTCTGAATTAATATAAGGATCGTACAAATGAAAACGAAAATTATTTATTTTATCCAAAATGTATACAGGGAATTTAAAAATACTCTCCAACTGCGTTAAGGCATTTATCCCACTGTGTAACAAGGCGTGTAATTTTTTTATGGAAGAAGTCTTTCGGTTGCGTGTAGAACCATTCCAAAACCTCTTCCTTCACTTCATCGTCCGAATGAATCCTGCGGCCATTGAGATGTTTCTTGAGATCCCCAAACACGTGAAATTCACATGGGGATAAATGAGGGCTGTAAGGTGGATGCTGCATTGCTGCCCAGTTGAACTTTTTGATGAGGTCTACCGTTGCTTTCGAAGTGTGAGGACGCGCGTTGTCATGGAGAAGAAGCACTCCTTCTGTAAGAATTCCAGGACGCTTGCATTTGATGGCCGCGCGCAGTGCCTTCAATGTTTTCCCATATCGTGCTGCGAATAACTGTGGTGCCTTTTTCAAGAAAATCTAGTAAAATCGGGCCTTTGCGATCAAAAAACACGGTCAACATCACCTTCCCCGTGCTGTTGCCATTGCTTTTGATTTTATCGGGGGTGGTGACTCATAATGCTTCCATTGACGACTTTGACGTTTGCTTTCGGGCTGGACGAAGCGATCACGCGTAGAGCTTCGAAGCGCGAGATATCGTTCTTTGTCACGTGATGCAACACCTGCAAGTTATTGTTCAGTTTGTGGGATTTCGCAATTGTTAAAAACAAAAACTTACAGTCCTATACGTCGTCTTCCCCCCCCCCCCCCCACACACACAAATTTTCGTTTTCGTTGTACGACCATTATAATATTGTGTATATAAAAAAATTATCATATATCATTTATTAATCGTCATTGCGATACGTTCAACAGTGAAAAAAATTTGATTGTTAACTGCAGCAATTATAATTATATTTTTCTTATTTGGGTCAATCCATATGAAACGATCCAATGAGGGTCGCTTGACCATTTTCAAATATTTAGGTTTTTTATATGTGACTACCCTATAATTGAGAAGTTCTAAACAGTTTTTAAAAAGGTTTTACCTTGCACCGTTATTGAATGGCGGCCATTTATATTTGAAAGCGCACAACGGTTTTTCAATTTGGAGACATTAGCGTTAATTTGAATATCTCTGCAGTCGGTTAAGTTACAACATTGCAATTGACATGTTTTTTTTTAGAAACGTTTCCTCTGCAACATTGGTGATTACCCAAAATACCCTAAATTCAAAAGTAACCAGTCAAAATGGCCTCCAAAGTTTGGTATTGAAAATTTTTAAAATCCACTTTTTAGACCCAAAAATAACAACCAAGGAGTGATTTATCAGAGTGTATTTTTTTTCTCTACTTATATATCATACACTACTAGCCTTATATAGAGCAACAGCACTGACAAAAGTTTATTGAATTTTTTATAAATTTTTGAAATTTGAAAATTCTAATTTTTTGTAGGGTTTGGGGCTAGTTATTTCTGGTGGGACTGAATAGAAAAATAAGATTTTCGCACATTTTGTACATCTATACGATAGCAAAGTACTGTAAAAATTTCAACATTGATATTTGACTGTGAACAAAGATATGAATTTTTGAAAATGAGGAAATAATTCACATTACACTACAATTGATCTTATGGTTGTTGCCTGTTTACATGGTTTATTGTTTCATTGTAATAAAATTTAGTTGTAACCACGGTCTATGGATATTCATGGTCATCGAGCTTCGGCCATTTTCCATTGTTTCGAGAAGCTAAGGAAAACAGATCGCCAGGTGCCGCATAGATCGCACTATTCCCGACCGCAACTTGCGATGGAGATTTTCATTGAAACTGAATACGAAAATAAAGTTTCTGTCTGCCGACAGGGTGGCGCTGCAGGCGCAGTTGGGCAGATTGTACATGCAGCGCCACTTTTCAATAGAGTTCCCGCCGTACCGGGAGCTAGAAACTTTAGTTTCATTTTAACAATGGAGCTCGATGACCATGAATATCTATAGACCGTGGTTGTAACCTGTATTTAGTTAACACAATCACCCTCCATTTAATTAGTATTATTTATTTTAATAATAAAATATTAAACAATAGGAGCTTTTGCTTTAGTTCTATGTTAAAAAATTGTCCATTTACATCTAGGTTTATTCTCAATTAAGTAGCACATTATTACGAGGTGCGTTCAAGTTCTAAGGTCTCCAAATATTTTCCTGACAAAATACTTAACCCAGAAAGTTGTAACTACTGTTACTTCTCGACGTAATCACCATGAAGTCTAACACATTTTTCACAACGGCGGCGCCATGGTTCCTTGGCTGCTGAGAACACATCGTTAGGGGTATATTTATTCCACTGGTAAATCGCTGAAGTAACAGCAGCTCGGCTGGGAAACGAGCGGCCACGGAGAGTGTCCTTCATAATTTGAAAAAGCCAGAAATCGCTAGGAGCGAGGTCTGGTGAGTATGGAGCATGGGAAACCACATCAAAGTTATTTTGAAGAAACTGGTGAGTTAGGAGTGCCCAATGAGCAGGGGCGTTGTCTTGATGGAAAAGCACTCGTTCACTCTTGTTTGGTCGTTTCTCATGCAATGCTGGCAGGAATTTTGTTCTCAAAACATTTTCGTACGAATTAGCTGTAACAGTTGTACCCTTTGGAACACAATGCGTGAGGATTATGCCTTCGCTATCCCAAAACATGGCCACCATAAATTTCTCAGTAAAGGCTGTGACTCGAAATTTTTTCGTTGGCGGTGAATCAGTGTTTCCATTGTGAAGATTGGCGTTTCGTTTCAGGGTTAAAAAATGGAATCCAAGTCTCATTCATCGTCACAACTGATGAAAAGAAAACACCATTCATTGCTTTAATTCAGGCAACAGCCATAAGATCAATTGTAGTTTAATGTGAATTATTTCCTCATTTTCAAAAATTCATATCTTTGTTCAGTCAAATATCAATGTTGAAATATTTACAGTACTTTAAAAATATAAATGACCGCCATTCGGTAACGGTGCAAGGTAAAACTTTTTTAAAAACTGTTTTGAACTTCTCAATTATAGGGTAGTCACATATAAAAAAAATCAAAATATTTAAAAAAGGTCAAGCAAACAACTTAACTTTTTTTGGATCACTTCATATGGATTGACCCATTTTGACAAACATTGTTGGAAGTAATCAACCACCATGTTAGTTGTGTACAATGCCGTATAGTGGAGCCAGCAGATTGATGTGGAATGCTGGGAAAATTTTTTTTATTTTACTCAAGTATGTTTTCTTTTGTTCTCTGATTAAAACGTTATAATTAAAAACGTTCCTCTCTCATTTCTAACTATCGGACCTTTACAATGGTTACGGACCCTGCATAAATCAAGCAAAGCAAGCGAAAGATATCCAAGTATAAACGAGTGTAAAGCAGAGACAAGAAAGTACAGGCCGCTTCACATAGGAGCGTCTATACGTGTTCCGTTACGTACGTGCGATAGCTTGGACGTGAGCACGTATGCGGTATGCACATTCACATGACAACGTTTCTATCGTCACGTCACGTGTCGTTTGGCCAATGAGAGCTCTCGTACCAAAAGCACTCTCTTCCAATGAGAAAGGTTCGTTCTTCAGCAAAATAAAATCATTTTTGCACATGTTTATACTTCATTGCTCATACTCGGTCTCCTATTTAATTGATTTCCGTTTGAAATGGATACTGAAACAATAATTTATTCCTGCGCTTCGGTTCTGGTTGCTAGAAGACTCAAGAGAAGGAGACGATCTGCATGGGTAGACGATTATAATACAAAACGCAAAGTGGAGAGTTTGCGAGGATCATCGCCGATCTCAGGAATGATGGAAAGCGTTTTTTTACTTTCTTTAGAATGACTACCCAAAGGTAAGAATTGTGATTTGTGTTTTATCATGTTTTTTTTGCGAAATATACAGGAATTGTATACCCTCGGTAGTATTTGGAAAGCAAATGAATATTTTATTTCTCCCCCAAACAGGTTCGATCACCTGCTTTCATTATTACATGCCAAATTGGAGAGGCACCCGGGAATACCAAGGACTTAATTTCACCCGAAGAGCGCCTTGCTGTAACTTTGAGGTACTGTGTTTACTAGTGTTTTACTAGCGTAAAATGTCATATACAGTAGAATAGTTCATTTTTCTGAACTTTTTTCCAGGTATTTGGCACGTGGTGACTCATTGACCATGTTGTCCATATCTTTTGAAATGGGACTTAGCTCAGTGCAGGGTATAATACACGAAACGCTTGAAGCAATTGCTGAAATACTGTTCCCCGTTTATGTTAAGGTGATAATCATGTAATATCCTGAAAATTTTTAACTTAACTTTCCAATGTAAATGCAGAGCAAGTAAACTTTATATACCCATATATTTTTGTCACAGGTTCCTGATAAAGAGCATTGGAAAACAATTGCTAATGATTTTTATTGTTTATGGAACTTTCCCAATTGCGTTGGTGCAATAGGTATTTTTTCTACAAGTACCATTAATGTGATAACTTTAGATTTATGAAAAAACTATTCATTTTTGTTTTCATTTCAGACGGGAAGCAAGTAGCTATGCAGGCAACACAAGGAAGTGGCCCCATCAACTACTGCCACAAGGGCTTTCATAGTCTTAATTTGATTGCAGCATGTGATGCCAGACACTTATTCACTGTTGTTGACATTGGCGCTCCGGGAAGCAACAACGATGCCGGAGTCTATTCAGCATCCCAATTCGGAAGAATGGTGGAATCTGGAGAAATTCTTGGCCTGGAGGACTCCAGTTTACCGAAAACGAACATTCTTTTTCCACATTGCTTTCTCGGGGATGAATGTTTTCCTTTGGAAAAAACCTTGCTAAAACCTTTCTCCAAGAAGAGCCTTACAAAAGCTGCCAGTGAAAAAGCAAGATTGAAGATGCAAGGGCAAGGCGAATGATCGAAAACACGTTTGGTGTTATGGCATCCAAATGGAGAATATTCTGAAAGGCTATTATCGGCTCGGAAGAGCTGGTAAAGCGCATCATAAAAGGCGTGGTTTGTCTCCACAATTATCTGAAAATTTGTGACCAGAATGAGCATCCGACCAATCTGTATTGCCCATCCGGCTACACTGATTATGAAGATCCAGAAGGAAACATCACTCAAGGTGAATGGAGAACGCACACAAATGAGACAGGAGCCCTTACTGACATGCGGCGTTTGGGCAAAAATAACTTCACCTCAAATGCGGAAACCACTAGAAACCTGCTGGCAGAGTACTTCTGTTCGACACAGGGTGAAGTAGACTGGCAGTACAGAGTGGCCCAAAGA
>JAHWFO010097618.1:90939-107628 GCA_023313115.1 Rhysida immarginata
CCCCCCCTTTCTATTTAGTCACAGTTGAGTAAATTTTTACTTACCTTGGTCGCATGAATAGTCTTCGCGCAATGTGCAGACAGTGAACATTGACCTTATATACACTAGCTTTTTGTCACGTTCACTATAAAAAAAGTACACAGAGGACTTACCATCACTTTCCAGCGTCGATGCTATCAACTTCCAGGTGTTATTTTTTTTAATCGTGTCCTTGTAGTCACGGTCCCTAACATTGTACAGGTACGAATGTTTTTGAACGAGTTCAATCAATCTCTCCTCAATACACGCCATCTTTATTCTGTTGATGTTCGCGGTGGATTGTAGGAAAAAACACGTGTGACGTCAGCAGTCGTTTAAGAAAAGTTGGGCTTGGGCGAACTCTCCGTGTTTTTTGCCAAACGGTAGCACGTATGAAGTCACGAAAACATTCCGTAGATAACGCACGGAACACAGAGAGACGCTCCTATGTGAAGCGGCCTTAACAAATGTTTGCGTGAGCGAAGCTGAACAAGGGAGCGAGATGGAGGGAAGCGGCCATTGATGTCCTTCACGAATGAAGAAAGCCCGACAACGTGCTCGCAAGTAAACTATAAAAACGGTTTATTGGTTTATTAGAAATTATGGCGTCGACCACTAAGGTCATTTTGCGCGTTTTTACAAAAGTTATACTTGTACGCAGCCCGGAACAAACACAAACATCCATGCCCACGGCGGGATTCGAACCCACGACCAGGCGGACTCGAGAACTAGAAAGCCTACGCCTTAGCCCTCTCGGACACCTGGCCAGCCTATAAAAACGGCTATCAGAACATAAAACCTATGAAGATAAGTACCCTATATTTATTAATAATTGATTAATCTAAAGAATTGCTACATAGATTAAAGAGAAAATCGTTGGATTGATAAAGAAAAATGACCAGTTACTAGCCAATTCCTCATATAGAAAATTTAAATGCAACCAATTATCGTCATCTTCTTCCATACATATAATAAAACTGCCAACCCGGTGTCTGTACATAGAACAAATTTAAGAAAATCTTATACGACAGCTTCTACTAACACTACCAGAGGCCAAAACGACCATTTTTAGAATTTTTGGCAACTAAATGAGAGTTATAAATTAAAAATACAAATTAAATAAAAAATAAGATATAATAAACAAAAATAATTAATCAAAATCTATTTGCTTTTAGAGAATTATCCTTTTTTGCTTTGATAAAGGATAGTCTCCATCCGAAACGTTAGCTTTTTATTTTGATTTTGATTAATTATTTTTGTTTATTATATCTTATTTTTTATTTAATTTGTATTTTTAATTTATAACTATTATTTATTGTATTCCAGGGTTCTTGTGTCTCGTCCTTCTCTTAATTTATATCCGTTCATGGCAACTGGATGCTAATACAGAGAGCGATCCAAGAGTCGCGCACATCGAAGTAATAATAAAAACCAGATAACATTAAATAATACTATTTACTATTACTTAATATATAATTACACAATGCATCTATATATTTTACAAGAGATGCTCAAAATATAAAAGTTTCAAAGCAGCTGATGAAACTTTTCAACTATTACATTATTTATAGACAATCGAATTTGGATGTGCGCGACTTTTGGATCACCATGTAGAAACTGAAATGCTGTGTTACGGTCTGAATAAAGTAGTGAAGAACGTGAACGTCGTTGGAATGCCAACCAGTCTCGCCACGCAGAAGCTCGAAGTGTGGAAACTCAAGAAGATTGTGAAATACCTTTTCTCTCTGACTGTACGCGGCAAAAAATATCACGATATCTGGCCATTAATGAGGAACGGGAATTGCATTTATCTGCTGAGCGTTTCAACCATGAACATTCGCCTCTATTGGAGACAAAAGAGCAGCATAAGCTTCGTTTGTCTGCCGCCCGGTGCCGGTACAATGAGAGACGAGATGTGGTCGTGAATCATTTGACACAAGCACGCAGCCGTTTGCAGGAAGTGCGTCATGCCATTTACAGATTGTTCTAACGAGTCGATGGTTTACGAACCAGAAGAGCTGAGGTAGCTAGAAAAGACAAAAGCTGATTTGATTACGATTCAGTAATTAAATATTCCGATTATTCCCAACAAGGCCCTATGGACGAAATGTGCACACATTGCCGTGCCTTCAAGTGGAAGAGAGAACCTAAGGGAATGTGCTGTTGTTTAGGGAAAGTTCGACTAGGAAGAGTACAAGAACTACCGGAGCCTATCAGATCACTGAAAATGCATTTTTGCCCACATTCGAAATACAGAGTCAAGTTTATCATTAATTGGCTTATGTAGCGATTACCAAGACCAGGTAAATGTTATGCGTCAACATATTTGTAAATTGAAAGGTGAATCAGTAAGTGGGATGCAAAATATGCTCCATTGTGTGAACGCGTATGTTAACAGCTTGAAAGTTGCACTTGATTCTGTCCCAATGTTGATCGGAATAACTATAAGTTTGTAATTGCTGCCAACAAAAGACTAATAGGAGCTTACCCAGGTCGATACAGTGCTCCTGCCACGAACGAAGTTGCCGTCCTTTTGGTCCTTTGGATAGGATGGGAAACTAATGAGAAATTTATATTAAACTTGAAAAAAATATAATCTAAATACAATCCGTTATATTGGAGATAATAACTAACAAATAAAAATTTTAAACTTAAAACTGAGTCAGGAGCTCAATTTATAGTGGGCAGATAAAATTAGGCGATCCCAAATTGTTTTACGTACATATGATGATCATCTTCAAAGGATCAGCAAAACATATTGCGCCTATGGTTCGTTACAGTACCCTTTAATGTTTTGTCGAGGCGAAGATGGCTATATTTTCCCTTTATTATTTTGACCCACAAATATGTGCTACAAATTTCAACAAGAAAACTTCCGTTATGAAGTACTACAGTTTTATAATCCAGTTGCGTGAGAACGAGCGTATCCATCTACACAGATTTTATGGGCTTTTCGGTCAGTTTTTGGTAGATAAGTACGCCAAAATTGAAACTGAATGGTTGATTTTCAACCGCAATAATCAAAGGCAGTTGCATGCGTAAAATTATGTTGACGTTAGAGACGCTTAGCAGCGAGATACCGATGCTGAAAACGTAGGCAGAATGGTGATTCTCTCATCCACGTTTACTGGAATCCTAGATATATGCACGAGCGAACTCAAGATGCTTTCTGCGATATCCGGAAATACGGTGGAGCAGATTTATTTATTACCATGACGACCAATCCTAAGTGAGCTGAAGTAAACACCAACTTGCTTCCTGGGAAGGCATCATATGACAAGAACGATTTGATTTCTTTGGTATTTCTTTTAAACCAGAAGCGTCTGATAGACTTTCTCAAAAAAGAGAAGGTATTTGGAGCTGCCTGATGCTACATATGCTCAATAGAATGGCAGAAACATGGTTTATCGCACTCGCATAATCTTTTATGGCTCGAAGAGAAGATTAGGCTGAACCAAATTTTCGACTCATTAGCGCGGAAATTCCAACCCTGTAAGTGATCCCATTCTACACAAAAATCAACATGATTCATGGCCCGTGTGGCATATTAAATACATGTTCATCTTGGATCAGGACGGTCGTTTCACGAAGAGGTTCCTAAAAATTTCGTCAGCGAATCTGTGACTGGTGAAAACAGGACGCATCTTATCAACGCTGCACGCCACAAAAAGTGGATTCACAGCTGAAATAAATATCCGCGGCCAGACTGTTGTGGTAGAAAAAAGATGGATAGTACCATACTCACCGTTGCTTTCGCGAGCATTTGAAGCTAGCTTCGAAAGGTTTCAAACATGTTACTAAAAATCGGAGATGTATTGCCTGAATCAAATGGTCTTGTGACTCTGGTAGAGAGCCTTTGCAAAATTTTTCTTTCGGTCGAGCCTTTACATTCCATTTATGGAAAATTTACCCAAATAAGACGTCAAGAAAACTCTCGGTTGTGCAAAGGAGCCTAAAAATGAGCAAGCGACTGCAATAAACCCGCAGCATTTTGCAAAACATTGAAGGTAATAAGATGGTATATATCATTCTATAAATATGGTACTGGATCAAACTGAAGCCATCACTTATGCGGTAGAGTTTTTTAATTCTCTTAGTACATACGGATTTTCCACGCATAATACCGCCCTGAAAGTCGGTGTTCCGATAATGCTTCTTTAGAACATAACCCCCTCCGAAGTTGTGTAATGGAACTCGGCTTAAAGTAGTATCGCTATAAAATAATATTATTGAAGCAGAGATTCTAGTGGGCTGTGGTGCTGGTGAGATAATTTTCATACCCCATATACCTCTCTTTCCAAATAACTTTCACTTTCAATTTAAGCGCGTGCAATTCCTAGCTAGCGTCTATTTCACTATGACCATTAAGAAGTCGCAAGGGCAGATACTCCAGGCTGCTGGCCTTGCTCGCAGAACCAGTTGCATGTAGCTTGCTTTCGGATCACAAGATAATTTGTCCGTAGCAGCTTCTATGGAAAAACGGAAGACGTTGTTCATAAAGAATTGCTTTAAATAAACGGTTAATTAAGCTGTACCTTAAGTGATAATAAACGTGTTGGCTTACCGCTTTTATTCTGTTTTATGTTCTTTGTATGTGTTCCTTTGTGTTAATAAAGAATTTTTGTATTGTACTCCATTATACAAAGGTTATAGTGAATACATCTAATAATTTCTATACTTTCGAAATTTATTAAACTATGTTCTGGTTTAGACATTTTAAACATCCAGGGAGATGAAGTCGTGGGCAACAGCTAGTTGGAAATATAATATTAACATGTTGATTGAACGTGAACTGTGGTAGTAGGTGAACGGCACAGCTGTAGTAAAACCCGATGCCAAAGCTGTCGAACAGGCTGCCACACCAAAGCAAAGATCAGAAGGCTCTGGCGACCATTGCATTAAGCGTAGCTTCAGAACAACAAATACACATAGTAGATTATAAGACAGCTCGGGAAGCCTGGTTGACCCTCGTGAAAATATTTGAACCAAAATCAAGACCAAGAATACTTCAATTAAAGAGACAGTTAGTGTCAATTCACCTAGAACCAGATGAAACAATGACTTCATATTTAAACAGATTAAAGATCTCCAGTGATCAGCTTATTGAAGTAGGTGTCACCATTTCTGATGATGAATTGGCGTACTCTATGTTAACTGGATTACCTAGCAGCTACGAAGGACTAGTTATGTCTCTGGTTAACTTCGATGATGAAATATTCAAGTCTAATGAGATCAAACAAGCGCTTCTTATTGAATATGAACGAAGAAACGTGCAGAATCAAGAGAAACAAGAAAATGAGGTAAAGATTGCTTATTTCGTTAAAAACCAATGGAAACAATGATATATTCAAGAAACATGTGAAAGAAATGATGAAAAGAAGACCCAAACTCGTAGAAACAAATTCACATGTAATAGCTGTGGAAAGAAGGGACATTTGTTTAAATACTGTTGGTTTAAAAACAAAAGCAAAGAAGGAGAGAAAGAAGATCAGAAGCATTTTTTATGGCTATCACAGAACGGAGTTTCGACGCCATTAAGGGATGGCTCTTGGATAGTGGATCTACTAATCATGTATATCATGAGAAGGAATTAATTAGAAATTTACGTAACAGTAACAAAGAATAAATAAAGACGGCTGGTGGACTAGTGTATGCTGATGGAATTGGAGAGATAGAGATGAGAATGGAAATAGGAGATAAAATACAAAAAGTTACTTTGAATAATGTGTTATACGTACCAAAGGTAAACAGAAACCTGATTCATAGATAAATTCATAGGGATCTGGATTTCGTTTTTATAACAAGAACTGACTGACGACGTGGAGTAAATTCATAACAGGTTTTATTCAGGCGGGATAAGAGAAGAATGTGCTCTGCGCATTACACAAGCTGAACTCCAACCAAGGCCAGGGAGAGTGAAAGCAAAAACAAGTAACTACAAAAGAATGATGCGCACTCTGGCGTTGAAGAAGTAAAAACAATGATAAAAGCAAAAACTCCTTAACATACCCACAGCCTTGAAAGGATTGCCTTTCAAACAAAAAAAATTCAGGTAATAACATACAATTGTGACATTTCATGTCAGTTAGTGCTGCATAGGTCCGGCGGAAGTCTCTCCTTTTGTGTTGATAATTAATTTGAGTTAATTTAAGTGCAAATATAATGCGTTCATCTGTGTTGTCAGATTAAGATTTGTATTAAGAAAATATACGTTTTCATCTATCATTTTTTATTATTTTTCACGGTCATTGTTGAGTGATTGATTGTTTTGTGTGTGTTTGTTGTTACAGTGTGTTGTTCCCTCGTGGCGTATTTTTGTTGTTTTAAGTGCTTCTTGTTTGCTTTGTCATCAGCCGTTATTGTTGTTAAGCTAGTTGTGACTAAGAGAGAAAAACGGCTACTGGCGGAGCATTGTTTTGGTCCGTGGCGGAATCTCATGAGCTAATTTTAATGAGTATTTGTTGGAGAGGAGTTCTTTTTTTATGTTTAAAAAAGATATATACAAAATTTTTCTCGTAGAGGGAAGATGCATTTTCCATGGCTCCCATTGGAATTATCAAGCAAACTTGGAAACTATGATTGTTGTGAAAGGTTTTCAATGTTACTAGCATGGTTAATAGAATAAGTTTTGTTAAACCAAGACTAGACAATCCAGCAATGTAAATATTAAGCTAGGAGAACGAACTGGAGCTTTTGCGAATGGGTGAGCTACACACAAGGATATGGCGACATCGATGTTCGATTGTATGAAGCCGATGATTCATTATATGCACTGGCTGATGTGTCAAGGACCCCTGCTGGTGGAACTCTTATGGAAGTAAGGTGTCGCAAGTTGGTGAGTACATTTGTTGCCCTACTTTTTGTTTTGTCCCATGGGATTCACACTTATTCCTGGCCGTGCCCATGCTGAGTAGACCTATGCATCATATTGAACCTCTCCATCCATGGTGGAATAAGATTGACGAAAGTGCTTTAATTGAACGTGTACTGTTCCAATGAGCTACGTTTACATGATCGTGTTCAAACTGTTAACTGCCTTCAATGTTCAGATGTCACGATTGTAGCTATTTAGATTTAAAATAGAGCATTAAATCTTTTGTCGTGATGTCTTATGGTCTGGCATGTAATAGCGCTTAAATTATGAAAGAGTGGAGTAATGCTGAAGTGTGGAAATCTTGAAATAGCAACCAATCATAACAATTAATGCAAAGCCTGTTTAACTAGCGCACTCAGAATCGCCCATGGGAGGTTTCTGTGTTTCTCCTCCGTCCAGCAGTTACAAAAGAAGCACTGTGCGCTGGTTAAGTTTTTTTTAAGAAGTACTTATTGCGGAGGTCTGAGTGTGCTCTACTAAGAGGACATCCATGCCCATATCTGCTGTCTCTTATGCTTTAACCGGGGACAACCCTTCAACCCGTGTTTAACATTTTGAGTGATTAGTTACAAGCACCATATGACCATAACCTGGATATATTGGTATATTTAACTCATGTCATTAGGTAGAAGGGTGGATCATAATACTGTTCCTATTGATTAAACAGGTGGTGGCCTTACAGTATAACAGAGGGACATCAGGAGTTCCAACTAGTTTCGCCATTTATTCCCGGCTTTGTCAAGGATATATACAGCAAGAGACAACATTTCCTCCATTCCTCCTCACATCCCCCCACCCACAAACAAGCCTCATTAAGATTCCTAATTGACTGTGCCCTGAAGCTCCCTCTCAGCCCCCAATCCAGATCATCCGAACTCCGCATAATCCGGAATCTCGCCCATGCCAATGGATATTCGACCTCTATGTGCTCCCGTATTCTTCACCGCCGCAGACGGGCCCTCTTCTCCCCCTCCCCTCTTGTTTCGCCCCTTCCCAAGAAATGGACGTCCTTATTGTATCTGGGCCCTAGTTTCTCCCAGCTCTCTACTTCCTGTCGTCCCTTGGCCTTCGAATATCTTTTCGTACTCCTACACTATCAGCCCGCATCCTGAACCCACCCGCCGCCGTCACCACCGACAAATATTCCCAACCCGGTGTTTACCGCCTGAATTGTGCGTTTTGCGACAGATTTTATGTAGGATTATCGACCCGCAATTTTGCAGTACGATTCAAAGAGCACATTGACTCGTATAGAAAACGTGATCGTATTTCCCACTACGCAAACCACCTCGAAGATTCCGGACACGCTTTAAAGACGCAAGAAGATGTTATGTCTGTCCTACATATCTGCAATAGGCCAGAAAAAACTGCTACCCTCGAAGCGATCGAAATATTCAAGGCCAAGAAGTCCTCTCCCCACCTGCTTCTCAATTATCAAACAGACTTTAATGTATATGCAATACTTAACTCTTTATCCGATCTATTATGATCCTATTTTTTCTCGGTTTCTTTATTATGGTTTTTGTTTTTCTTTGCATTTTGTTATTTCTTGCCTGTTTATTTTTCTGTAAATCCTCTTGTCCTCAGACAACCGGATAAGTTCTCTTTTCGGTCCGCGTAAACGCGCACCATCCCTTTGTATATTTTCTTTTTGTATAATTTATAAAAATTAACGTTTACACCCTTTTTTTTTTTCTATTGGCCATTATATTTCAAAAATCTCTGCTTTTTCTATTTATCCTGTTGGCCATTATTTCCTCTTTATTTCTTTTGTATCCTATTGGTTCATGTATATGCATAATTTGTACCACTGTTCTGTATATAAAGGCTTGCATGCCTCTTGCTGTATATATCCTTGACATAGCCGGGAATAAATGGCGAAACTAGTTGGAACTCCTGATGTCCCTCTGTTATACTGTAAGGCCACCACCTGTTTAATCATGTCATTAGGATTAATGCATGCATGATTAAAGGGCCCTTAAGGATACGAAAGCAATGCACTGCAGTATTTTTTTACACTAAATATGTTTGATGTGTGTTCCTTGTGCACTTTGTGACAGGGATAGAAAATTCAAATAAAAGTTATAACCACACTACTCCATGTCTTTGTCTACCTCATTTTAGGTCCCGAACCCTAGGCTTCACTCACTCCCCGGCGCTTATATTTAGTAGATGCTTGTTGATCTTTGTATTGGGGGTGATGAATGCCACATCTGGCGCCCGAAACGGGACCTAAAATCCGGCATTTTCCGAATCATCGAGGGTGACATGGCATGGAGCTGTTGTTGGGTTGATGCTGAGGTGGAATTTTGTGCGAGAAAGGTTGAATGCTTGAGGTTGTATGGAAGATGGGGTAACTCCTCGGGTAAAACTCGTTCATAGTGGGGCTAGCAGGATGAGAATAGTGCACTCTTGGTTTATTGAAATATGTAGACCAATACAAGGCCTGCAGATTAGGGAGTTTGATCAGGAGAAAAGATGGATGATTAAGAATGCAATTTATGAATTTTCGGATTGCTTCTCTGATGAAGTGGTATGTGTGAGGGTGGTTAAGGACTACCATGCTGAATATACGGTGGACAAGACCAATCCGGTATTTGTCCGGCAGTACAAGTTACCACATATATACAGGGAACCATATCGCAAAAAGCTCGATGAACTTGAGGCTGCAGGTATAATAGAGCCCAGTGTAAGTGCCTGGAATTCCCCCGTTCATATCATTCCCAAAAAGAATGGCGAGATTCGGATCACGCTAGATCTCAGGAAGGTAAACCTGTGCACACATCCAGTAGACTTTCCGGCGCCGGTTGTCAAGGACGTATTTGAGGAACTACAAGGACACAAATTCTTTACCGTCATAGATTTAAATAATGGTTTCTTTCAAATTCCGCTTGAATCATCATTAAAAGAATGTTATGATTTTCAAACCCCTAGGGGGAAATACCAGCTAACGAGGTTACCTCAGGGGGGGGGGGGGGAGAAATTCATCGCACCTTTTCCAGAGGTATGTTGTGCTCACTCACAGGAAAAAATGGGTAGTAACATACATGTATTTCAAGATGATATATTGATCTCGACTGAATCATTTGAGGAGCATTTAGAGCTAATTAAGTGGGTGTTCACGAAATTTAGATTTAAGGGGCTAATAATTAAGCCGTCAAAATGTAAATTTTGTGCCCCAGAAGTGCATTATCTAGGACATGTGGTTACGCCACAAGGGATACAACCTGACCCATTAAATGTTAAGGCAATTATGGCTTTAAAAAATCCCACTTGTGTAAAAGAAACAAGGGCTTTAGTCGGAACTATAAATTTCTGTAGACACTTCATTAAGGATCCCTCTAGGCTATTGACTCCGATCACGAGTTTGACGCAAAAAGGAGTGAAATTTGACTGGGATAGTGAATGCCAGAGGGCATTAGACAGGGTTAAAGAACTGGTTACTAGAGCGCCGATTTTGATAGCGCCTAACTGTCATAAAGAGTTGGTGCTCGCAACAGATGCCTCAGCGCATGCTGTTGGAGCAGTTTTACAGCAAGAGGTTGAGGGAGCATTGAGACATATTGCGTTTTACAGCAGTAAGCTACAAGGTGCCCAGTTAAACTATTCTGTTATTGAGAGGAAGGTGTTAGCTATAATTAAATCTGTGAAATTTTTTTAAACACATTATCTTTAACGCTTTAAGTTTTAACGCTGGAACAGTTTTTGCTATCATACCAACATACCAGTGGTAGGCTCAATGCTGTTCCCGATCTCTTGTCAAGGCAATGTAATGAAACGATAGTCACTATTGGTGACCAGGGCTTATTTCAAGCACTGAGGCAAGCTCAGAAGTCTGATCTATGGGTGAAAGGTTTGCTACAGATGCAGAATAATTATCCAGAGGTGAGTAAATATGGAGTAAATCTATCTATGGTAGAACAGATTATTACTGTGGAGAAAAATGAACTCCAACAGTTCGGTAGGTAGGATAGTTATAACTTTTGAACTGGACTGCGTGATCCAATCTCGTGTATTAGGCTTAGAAACAGATCACGGGAATTAAGCCATTCAAAAAATGTCCGTTGAATTGAGGCAAACTAATCAATGGCAATTTAATAGGACTGACAGTCGATGTGTCATGGCTTGGAGTAGGAGGAACTGGAGCGCTTTCATTGTTAGAAACAGAAATGTTGGTCATGTTAGAAACATTCGATTCCAAGAGAAGATTAGCGGTTGCGATTAGATAACGGGATTCGAATTCTGCAATTTGTTGTTCACCATCCGCATCGTAAGTGTGGGTGTCAATTTCTAACTGAACATCTGTGAACGATATAAGCAAAGTCTTAACATGGAGCAATCTCTCTCTCAACTGGGAGGAAACAATCACAGGAAGTTGAGCAAGAGGGGGGGGGGTGATCAGTTTGAACAGTACGCAAATAACTCTCAAAACGAGTTAGCTGAGCTTTGATAGCTGTACGTTTCTTCCTTACATCCACTGCCACAAAGAACATAGTCACAAAACCAGAGTAAAAGTACGCAATTAAATTGAAAGCTCACACAAAACAAAATGGCGGCTTGAAGCATCACTTGACGATGTAGAACAAAGAAGCGATGATTAGAAACCAATGATTTGAACTATTAAAACTACTGGATCCTCCCCGAGTAGAACTGCCGGCGGTCATGTAATCGATAAGCAACCAGGGCAAGCAATCGATCAACTGTAGGGACAGATTCAACTGAAGCCATAGAGCAAAACAGTAGTTATGATGGAGTCATTAATGACAAACTCCTGTTAATTTAACTCCAATGCAATTAAACAATTTTGTCAGGCCTACTGACGAAGAAAGCATCTCGTAAAGTCACAACTTCATTGGATTAAAAATTAAAATAAAAGTTTTAAGCGCATACTTTTACTTTAAAAAGTGGATATAAAAAGTAAAAGATAATTTTTGGTGCCTCTCATTTAAATAGAAATTCATCAATTAAAAAAAGCTAAAGGTTTGGTGCGCGTTTAATATAAATTTTAAATTGAAAATATTACACAATAGAATAAACTTTACCTTTTTATTTAATTTTATGAATTCCGATTTAAATGCGACACCAAAAATTATTTTCGACTCTTTTCATGCACGTTTTAAATGTGTGCTTAAAATATTTGAAAAAATTTTGTTATATTTTTTTATTTTATTCTTTTTAGTCTTTATTTATTTTTTTTTAAAAAAACATGCTTTTACATACCTACAAAACCAAGAAAGCCGTGGAGATCTGAACATGAAAGAGTTCGACAGGCAATGAGGAGTAGACTGGATACATGCATCCTAGCTGGTGGTAGTCATTTTCAGCAGTTATTGTAGATTAAGAAGCTTTACTTATAAACTTATGTTAGATAATAAATTATTAAGAATTGATTTTTTAATGTTTTTTCATTTATTGTGATACCTAAACATAGCGGGAATCAATGAATAATTCCAGCTAAAATAGTAAATACTGCTCCTATTGATACAACGTAATGAAAGAAGTGACCATTGCCTGGGATTTTAATTAAACAAAAATCACTTTTAATCCTGTTTAGGAATTCTAATTTGAATATTTTTATGCTGAATTGTAGTGTCACCGGAAATGAATCAGAGTGCCAAATTTGGAGTATAATGAAAAATAGAGGATGTAGACTAGAGGTAAAAATAATGAAAAGTAAATAATCATTGGTATCAAAAAACAGTGTTTATTGTTACAACGTTAACATTCTAACATATCTGCATAATGGTGAATATTGCAAGGTACTAACTAAGTAAAACAAAATCCAAATATTGCAAGGTGGTTTCGGTAATATCGCCATCATCACGGCCACAAAATAATTACAGAGGTGAAAACAACAAGACTACCGAATATACAGGGTGTTTCATAATTGGTGTCCCGTCTTTAGGTCCAAATAACGGCTCAAGGGGAACAGGTGAGGGGAAAATGAATATTGATTATTTGGTTTTAATGTCCCCTAATTCAGAATAAAAACATTTCGCGTCCCTGGGGGTGAAGGGGTAAATTTTAAAAATTTTAATTTAGTAGGGGTAGGGTTTAGACCACATACGTTATTTAGAAAGTTGTAGAGCATCATGTAAAATGTGGGTGTAGCAAAAAACCCGGTGAAAAAATCTCATGCCCTGCCCCCTTTATCGAGTGGGTAAAGTGGACAAAAACCATACTTATTAGAAAACAGTAGGGCCTACATTTGGAGTGGAGTCAAGACCATTAGCTTTTCAGAGTCAACGACTCATTCATTCTCATTCATTTTCAAATGTACTGTTTTCTAATAAGTAATAAAGTTCTAATAAGTTTCTAATGAGTTTTTCTGTTTTTGTCTACATTAACTAGCCATACCTTTCACTTTACTCACTCGATAAAGGGTAGGGGATGAGATTTTTTCACCGGCTTTTTGCTAAACCCACATTTTACATGATGCTCTACAACTTTCTAAATAACACATGGGATCTAACTCCTAACCCTACAAAATTAAAATTTTCAAAATTTACCCCTTCACCCCCAGGGACACGAAATGTTTTTATTCTGAATTAGGGGACATTAAAACCAAATAATCAATATTCATTTTCCCCCAATATGTTCCCCTTGAGTCGTTATTTGGACCTAAAGACGGGACACCAATTTTGAAACACCCTGTATAGCTAAAGAAGGGGCATGTCAACCAAACGGATTTTAGGTATTAAAGCACTGATTAGTGTATATGCCTCTTTTTTAGCTATATATTCTGTAGTATTGTTGTTTTTTTCCTCTGTAGTTATTTTGTGCCCGTGATAAGTGCTATTACTGAAACGCGTTGGCTGTCATTAAAATTCCTACAACGTTGCAATATCACAATACATGATACAGAACACGAGTATAATCACAATCAGTAACGGGATCATTCTCTATATCTATGTTCTGAACCAATAATCACTGATGCTCGAAAAAAAATGTTCACTTCGTTTCATGAACATACGCCTAATTTCAAAGATATACCAAATTTATTAAATGCCATTTTAAATTTTATTAAAATATTTACAAAATATCCGTAACTAATTCTAGCTGAAGGAAAATATGGCCAAGTGACATTTTTATTTGTTAAATGTCTGATTTAAAGATGAAAAAAAAACACGTGCTGTTACGATTTACGACGTCAAACTGCCATGATCTTAGCATCTTATTATTAAAAAAATAATACATATGAAAGAAATATCTTGACATTATCTTGTGCAACAGATTTCCTGTAAAAAAATTTCTTTGAATGTTTACAAAATGTACAATAAAAACCGAAATACTGGGTAACAAGCGCCCGTATCCTTACGTTGAGTAACACGCTCCACTCTCTACTACTCCCTACAGTTGATCGCTTATCTCTGTCTAGTACTTATCGATTATGTTACTCGCCTGTCGATTCATCCAGCCACAGCGCGGATGATCCAGTAGTTTTAATAGTTCAAATCATTGTTAGAAACACAGATGGCGGAAAGGCAAACAGAAACGTTGAGAAAGAAAAAGTCTACTTACAGCTTTGCTGAATAAACACTACCTGCGGATGATTGCTGGAGTTGCAAAACAGTTGACATGAAGACTAGGTACTACAGACACCGACAAAGAACACGAATGCTCGGAGAAACGGTTGAGTTTGGCTCTGGGAACAATGACATTTACGTACGCACGTGGCCAGTAGCAATAACGAAGGAGAAAAGTTCTTGCAAATCCTCTGCCGATAACTCGACTTCGATCCGGCTCGAAGGACCAAATGTTAAGGAGATAAATTCATAGGGATCTGGAATTCGTTTTTATAACAAGAACTGACTGACGACGTGGAGTAAATTCATAACAGGTTTTATTCAGGCGGGATAAGAGAAGAATGTGGTCTGTGCACTACACTAGCTGAACTCCAACCAAGGCCAAGGAGAGTGAGAGCCAAAACAAGTAACAACAAAAGAATGATGCGCACTCTGGCGTTGAACAAGTAAAAACAATGATAAAAGCAAAAACTCCTTAACAGGGAAGAATGTTCACTTTGCGAATGGAGCCGCAATAGTCAAGAATAAGTACAAAAGTATAGTGGCAATAGCTTAGAGATAGAATGGACTCTATAGAATTAATGGAATACCGATCCAACAACATAACTGTCAGACAATAGCATCATGTGAAACGGACAATCACCAGATATGGCAGAAACGATTTTGTCATGTAAATATGAAAACAATAGAAGAAATGAAAAATAACAAGACAGTAGTTGGTTTAGATGAAGTCTAGATGGATGAACAAAAGTGTCATTGTCAATTAGCAAAGTCAAAGAAATCACCCTCCTCATCAATAAATAAAGAGACATCATCAGGGATATTGGACTACGTGCATTCAGATGTTTGTGGACCTTTTCCTATCAAATCTATTGGAGGTGCAAAGTACTTTTTGACATTGACAGATGACTGCTCAGGAAGAACAACAGTATAGTGTCTGAATAGAAAGAATGAAGTACCCAAGTACATTAAATTATTTATTAAGATAGAGTGTTCTGTCGGTCATTGAATTAATCGGATAAGAACAGACAATGGCTTGGAATACTGTAAGCAAGAATTACAAAACTGCTCACTCAAAGAGGAATAAAACATGAGCGAACGAATGTATACTCACCAAATATGAATGGAATTTCTGAAAGAATGGACACTTATCAATTTAATGAGATCTACCTTGGAAGCAGCAAGATTGCCACCATAATTTTGGGCTGAAGCAATAGTAACCACAGCTTATATAAAAAATAGTGACTCATCCTTTGACTGGAGGAGAGGTTCCTGAAGAAATATGAAAAAGCGATAAACCTTGCGTAATAGATCTGAAAACATATGGATCTAGCATATGTATACATACCAAAAGAAACCAGAGGAAAATTAGATTTTGAGAGCTCGAAAATGTATCTTGGTGGGATATTCTACAAGCACAAAAGGAAATCGATTATGAGATCGTAGTAAAAAAAAAATAGTAGAAACAAAGCATGTAAAATTTGATGTAACTAAGTTAGGAATAGAAGGAGTTAATGAAGATAATACTGTTACCTTTTATGGATTACAAGATTTTGATCAAATTTGCAGTGATGAGAAAGAAGAGTCAGAAACAGAAAAAGTACAAGAGGAAAACCCTATTGACATAGAAAAAGATGTGTGCACAGATTTAGAAGATCTAACGAAATTAAATAAAAATGTGAAACAACAAAATGTAAAAAAAGGACGAGGAAGACTTAAAAAAATTGTTAAAAATGCTTATAGAAGAACAGGAAATTCAAAAGAATTGAATTATATAGAAGTGTATGTAATAAAGACCTACAAAGAAGCAATAGAATCAAAACAGTCATATCAATAGAAAAGCTATGCAGGAAGAAATAGAAACACATAGATCAAGAAGTACATGGAAACTTGTAGCACCACCAAAAGACCAAAAGATAATTAAATGGAGGTGGGTATTTACAACAAAGAAGGATACAAAAGGTCAAATAAAGAAATACAGAACAAGACTAGTTGCCAAAGGATTTCAACAGACTCAAAATATTGAATATGGAGAAACTTTTTCACCAGTAGTGAACTTTTCATTAAAAAGGGCCATGCTAGCATTGACTTGCTTTTTGGATGGAAGACAAAGCATCTAGATGTCGAGTGCGCTTTCTTGTATGGAAAACAGACGAAGACATATATGTGTGTAAACCACCGGGTTGAGATGAAAAAGGCTACGAGGAAAAAGTCCAAAAATTAGAAAAAAAACATATATGGGTTAAACCAGTCAAGAAACTCATGGTTCAA
>JAHWFO010097618.1:142628-207060 GCA_023313115.1 Rhysida immarginata
TATATTTTTTTCTCCTTGCTCTTACTTCTCCCTCTATCTGATTTTCGAGTTAGATCGTCGATTTCTTCTCTTTTATTTTTATTTTCCTTTCGACGATCTGAAATTATTGTTTTCACAATGTCATTCTATCTGTCCGTCCGTCCCCTTCATAATTTCCGCATTTTTTGAGGTTGAAGGTATGTAGCTTACTGAGGGCATGTGGGCCTTCATTATTTCTGGGGTCGGCGTTTCTAGGATGGAAATTAGAGGGGACCAAATGGTCTACGTGTATTTATGCATATAAAGGAGTGACATTTGGTATGCAGATTCCTCTAAGCAAGATCTCCATTACTATTATCAAATTGTCGCATTGGAGTCGGAGTTGTAGGGGTGCCAGTTACTTGGTCTTTCGAGCTATGGCAACATATGGCAATTATACTCGATCGAAAATGACGTGAAACGAAAGGAGATAGAACTATTTACCCTTTCTAAATACTTCATTCAAGAAAATCAACTTTTCGATTTAAAAACTTAGGGAGGGGAGTTAAAAATTTAGAAAAAAGGGTAAAAATTGATGATCTCATGGCTTCCGCTATTTTCGTATACCTTCCTCGGGAGGATTAACTTCTTGATATTATTAAGCTTTTGCACCCCAAAAGGTGGCAAAGGTTAAAACATAACAAAATAAAAACATCATCAGTTACAACTAAATTGTCGAAGAATAAATGAAACTTGTCGCCTATAGTTGGAACAGCTCTTCAGAGTACAATTGATAATCTGACTTCTGGAATCAAATGATAGAGTACCAACTAGCAAACGTATTGTAAGGAAAGAAGGATTCCATGAGTGGCCCTTATCGGTAATAATTTTATACCTCTGGGTGCTACGAGTTTTAATAGAATCAAGCATCCATCGTTTAAAAAGTGCACAAGATGATTAGTATTAGGAAGAGCACTATAAAGATCTTTTAAGCTTGTGTATGGAAGTTTATTTGATTTTTCAAATTTGTCACAACAATTGTATCCATAATGTCGAGTTAATACAATTTGAGTATAAACCCGGATAGTTGTCAAGGTTTATGTATGGCTTTTTTTGACTTTCAATGATTTTGGTTTGTTGAATATCACATTTATATATTCTGTACATTAAGAATAAGTGATTGAATAAAAATCTGTTTAAGTTGAAGGTAGTTCTAATAATATCATTAGATACAACTTGTCTAAGTTTGAACGGATATGGGAGATCTTAAATCCAACTTACTCAATAATAATAACCATAAATAATCAGTCTATAGTAACCTTCATCTATAAGGTATTATTAATTATTATTTTTTTGTTCTCTAATGGCTAGAGTTCTTTTAAGATCGCATATGAGAAAATTCAAGGACATTTACTTCCTGGGGATGGCCAGTTATTTGTTCTATATGGGGCATAAAGTTGAATTTGCAATTAAAAAGAGATTGAATTTGCTTTTACGGGTTTAGATTTACTGGGGAATTTAAGGTTACCACGTGTTGTGTGCTGATGTTGGAAGTTTTTAATATGTTCTTGAACAAGGGGAATAATCAGAGGGTAAAAATTATTAGTTACTTGTCATGGACATAGTTTAAAATGCAGAAGGGAGTTGGAAGGAAATGAATGTTTTCATGGGAGTTTGGTGAACCAGCTTCCAGAGAATAGAAACAAATTGCCTGAAACATTTAACCATTTCACTCACCTTGAGACTGCTCTGGCTCCATGTTTTCTGGCTCCACTTTAGAAAATCGATGATGAGGAGCCATTATGCACCCGAAAGTCAAAATCAAGCTTCCATTGTTGATTTACTTTTAAGAGGAAGCATTTAAACGGTCGCTCGCCTTGAAGATAGTAGATGTAGTGTCTTCATTTGTATGTTTCGGTAAAAATAAATTTATTGACTATTTTATTTTCATTGGCCCTACTCAATTCCTTTATTCCACAAAGAATTTTAAGCTAACTTCAGCATTACATGATGTTGTCAATAGTGTTACAAACACATTAATAGAGCTCAATCGCCATCCTGAAAATGCCGTTATTTTGTTCTTGACATACAAGTTGTTTCATAATTGGTGTCTCGTCTTTAGGTCCAAACAACGACTCAAGCGGAACAGATTGGGCGAAATTGATTACTTAGTTTTAATATCCCCTAATTCAGAAAAAAACATTTCGCGTCCCTGGCGGTGAAGGGGTAAATTTTGAAAATTTTAATTTTGTAGGGGTAGGGGTTAGACCCCATGTGTTATTTAGAAAGTTGTAGAGCATCATGTAAAATGTGGGTTTAGCAAAAAACCCGGTGAAAAAATCTCATCCCCTGCCCTTTATCGAGTGGGTAAAGTGAAAATTATGGCTAGCTAATGTAGACAAAAACAGAAAAACCCATTTCCCATTTCCCATTTCCCATGTACAGTTTTCAAATTTCATAATGTTTTTCCTGGGGGGAAAAGCCCGGTCGAGTTTATTAGGTTTTCAGGGTAACGACTCATTCATTTCTCATTAATTTTCCAAATGTAGGCCCTACTGTTTTCTAATAAGTTTGGTTTCTGTCGCCTGAGACCGACCAGCGTCCTTATACAGGGTCAGTACACATTAATATGACCACCTCTCCTCGAACATGTTGGAACGTCACATGGTATGTAAATGACAACAGCAGACGTGTAGTACATCCTTAACACAGCAATTGTCGCCGTCTTGGGCAGAGCAAGTGACCTGTCGGACCTCCAAAAGGGGATGATCATTGGCTATCGGGCCAAGGGGGGCAGCATTTCAGAAACGGACACCTATGTGAACAGCTCTAGGGCTGCCTTTGTGAAGGTGTAACGAACCAGACAGTTTCGAGCAACCGAAGAGGCTCCACGGGCCATCGATCCTAGAGGCGAGCGTCCGTTACGACGCCTGGCCAAGAGCAGTCGGCATGCCACTGTTGAGCAACTGACACAGCAAATGAACAGTGGGCCACTAAGCGTGTCAGCACCAAGACAGTGCAACGACACCTCTTGAGGTTGGGGCTCTGGAGCAGGCGTACGGTAACAGCACCCATGTTGACGCCTGTGCATCGCTGAAAACTCCTCCAATTCGCAATGGACTATCGCCATTGGATATCGGTCGAATGGCAAAGGGTTGCTTTCTCTAACGAGTCGCGGTTTCTGGGGAACAGAGTGGACGGACGATGGAGAATTCGCCGGGAAGCATCTGAGAACAGGCATCCCGACACCATCATTGGCAGAAGTCAGGCTGGTGGGGGAGGTGTGATTGTTTGGGGGATGTTTTCGTTGTATGGTCTGAGACCATTGATACCGCTGGAGGGTTCACTGAATGCTGTTCGTTACCTACGATCGTCGCAGACCAGGTACACACCTTCGATTTTCTTCAGGGTGATGGCACCTTTCAACAGGACAATGCTCCCTGCCATACTGCCAAAATTATCCAAGACTGGTTCGAGGAGTAGGTGGATGAATTCAAGCTACTACCATGGCCACTAAACTCCCCGGACCTCAACCCCATTGAACATTTGTGGGACCATCTCGATCGCCATGTCCGATACCTGCAACCACCTTCCGAGGACTTATTGACTCTCTGTCACGTCGACTAGCTGCTGTGCTTGCCGCCAAAGGTGGATATTCCGGATACTAGCAGGTGGTCATATTAATGTGTCCCGACCCTGTTAACATTTGATACGGAGCTGAACGGAGACACGTGTATCTCTGATTTCTTCGCCAGAGACTGCTCTATCTAGTATATCGTGCTATTATACTCATTTCCTACTTATTGTTAATAATTCTTTGAAACGAATATTTTATCACTACATCTTCTTGAAATATTGTTGCATCATCACTACATCGGTTTCAATGACACATTATTTCCCCAGCGTTGAAATAGAAATATACGGCAACAATAATTTGACGAAACAGCTCTCTTTTTGGGTGGCAGTGGATG
Source organism: Rhysida immarginata (assembly GCA_023313115.1). Lineage (NCBI taxonomy): Eukaryota > Metazoa > Arthropoda > Chilopoda > Scolopendromorpha > Scolopendridae > Rhysida > Rhysida immarginata. The sequence goes on from JAHWFO010097618.1 coordinate 146,558, forward strand.
TACATGATCATTTGTGTCTCTGTGCTCTACAATACCAACAATCTGAGTTGGGTTGTAATCTATTGTTACATTTGGACTCTGCTGTCGATATCTTGAAGCAAACTTTTGCCATTCATCACTTTGTGTGGTCTAGTAGTCGCTGTTTCTTCTGCTGACACGCTGACCATTTGCTCAGTTACAACAGTGTGCTGGTGAAACCAATACACCACCAGGGGAAAGGACTGTTTACTCTGTCGCCTTTCCACTGTTTCTCAATAGTTTCCTAGCTCTCCATTATCTACAGTTAACTGTTGATTTATAAAGAACTATCAATTCTAAGAAAAGCCCAAACAACAGGAATTCTATGCATTGTTGCAAATTGAACCTTTTATATAAAGCCCAAACTTTGCTTTGCATTGTTGGACATGAGATACCACTTATTAATATGCCTTGCTATCATAATGAGTATCGATTATTATAGATAATTATTAATTTTTCGAAATCTGATGTGAACAGTCACCTTCCTCTTGCTTTGAAGATCAAGTGTGCAAAATTTCAACATGCTCGGATTGAAACAGTAGATTTGTATAAGAAACAAATTTTCGCCAATCGTCTTAACTGCTGTCAGAGAGCTGAAGGGAGACACATGTATTTCTTTGACACCTCGAAGGAGACTGCTTCAACTATATCGTCTATTATACTCATTTTCTGCTCAATTTCCCGATGGAAATATATGCCACAGTAGCTTCGTCGAATACCACTGTCTACTTGGGTGGTAGTTGTTGCACATGATTGTTTGTGTGTTTTTGCTCTGCAAAGACAACAAACCAAGTAGTTTACTCAATACTTGGTAATCTGTTGATACAATTTGCACTCTGCTCTAGATGTTTTGAAGCAACACCTGGGATTTCATCCCTTTGTGTGGTCTAGCAATCGCAGTTTCCTCAGTTGACACGCATGCTTCGTCGTCGGCCGCGAGGGAACTTCGATAATCACTGGGTTACTTACCACTTGCTCAGTTTCTCAATAGTCTACTAGCTCTTCATTATCTACAGTTACTGTTCATTTTTAAAGATTTTCAAGAAACTGTTATGTTCTAAATAAATCCCAAAAAATATTCAAATCAATTTTGTTACAAATCAATTTTGTTTTATAATTCGCAGAAGTGGAATGAATCAACCTTATTTATATGCACAAACTTTGTTGCGCGATAAAACCATTATTGATGCAAACTTTGCCTTGCATTGCTTGTCATGAGATACATTTTATTAATATGCCTTGCTATTATCATGAATATCGATTTATTATCGATAATTATTATGTTTTCGAAATCTGAGATAGACCTTCCTCATGCTTTTAAGATCAAGTGTGCAAAATTTTATCAAGAACGGAATAAAACCATATTTGTATAAGAAACGAACAAACAAAAGTTGAGTCAAAAGTAGTGGCCGAACATCTTCTTTTAAATGGGCACCAGACAGGAACCACTCACTGCTAATCTTCAAAGTTGAGTCCATCCTGCTCCATGGTCTTCATCCAACGATCAGCCAGTTGGCGGATGCCCTCGCGAAACCACTCCTCCGGTTTCTGGGCGAAAACGTCACGCATGGCGTCTTCAACTTCACCAACATTGGCGAAGTGCCCTCCACGCAGGAAGTGCACCATGGACCGGAAGAGATGGTAGTCGGAAGGTGCCAGGTCAGGGCTGTATGCTGGATGTGGCAGAACCTCGACTTTTTCCAGCAGATGACGACACACCTTCACCCGTTGTTGTGCTTGTGCGGGTGTCAGCTCGTGGGGCACAACTCGGCAGCTCCTGTTGACCTTTCCCATGGCGTGCAAATGTCGAACCACACTCGATTGTGATGTCCCGATGTCCGCCGCTAGTCCACGGGTGATGCTGCCTGGGTTGGTTTCCACTTGTTGCCATAGGGCTGCGTCATCCACTTCTTTGGGTCTTCCGCTCCTTGGCGAATCTTCCAGGCCCATGTCGCCAGACGAGAGGTGGGAGAACCACTGTCGTGCTGTCCGTTCATTGGCCACACCCTGACCTTCCACCCTGCAAATTTCGGCGGCTGCTGCTCGCGCACTGGTCCTCTTTTTCCAATAGTGACGAAGGAGCCCGCGTATCACCAATTTTTCTGCAATATTTTTACACTGGCTGACGCAGGTGGCACAATATTTATGGCATTTAAATTCGTACTGACGTTTCTTCCCACTTTCTTCTCTTAATAAACTGCGTTACACCCTTGTGGTAAATGGTCTTTGCCCAGAATTCGTCAAACTCTAACCCCCTCTCCCGAATCGGCCACTACTTTTGACTCAACCTCTCTATATAGATGAACTAGCGGAGACACTCGGCGTTGCCCGGGTTAATTCAAGTTGTAGGTAGCCAGAACAACCTGAAGAAGTTAAATAATATTTCCAATTGTTTTTCAGTAAATCTACAATTTCCTTCTGTAGACGAAGCCCGGATAACTTTTTCTCTTCTCTAACAAATACCCGTTTTTTTCTTCGGTGACATTTCGATAGATATGATAACATGTATCCTTCAAACGATTATTAAAGTGCACAATACAGTGTGCATGTTCATTTGAAAAGTCGATTTGGTGAGGAAAACAAACCATTTAGTACCGAGCGAAGGGACTGCATCCTATCACCTTTCCACTTTATCTCAATAGTCTGCTAAGCCAACATTATCTCCAGTTAGTGCTCATTTTTAAAGATTTTCAAGAAAATGTTAAGTTCTACAACTATCAATTCAAATAAAAGCCCGAACAATGGGGAACTGTGTGCATTTTTACAAAGGAATTGAACCTAGTTACAATGCTTACCTTGCATTGTTGATCATTAGATTGTGATGGTGCAATTTTTACCCATTTAATTGTTGGAGAGATCAATAGTAGTAATACATATATTAAAAATAGCGATGGCAATGTGTTATGCAATAACAAAAAAAGATAAAGAAAAAGGATTTTAATCAAGGAATTAATTAATTAAAGATTCAAGGAGACTGATTGTATCAATCGGTTATAAAGGCAACCCAATAGTAGAGTTTATTAAAGAACCAAAAACAAATGGAATATAATTTGATAATTAAATAAACTACTTTACATATGAATAAACCCTAACACTTTCAACTCATAACAGAAAACCATCACGATCTAAACAAAATTAATTACATTTATAAACTATACGCTTTTCAACTTGAACAAACACATTTTTTGTTTCACTGCATCAACAGGGCAACTAACAAAATTTGCACTGCTTCGACAGAGCAAACAAACAATTCTGTATTGCATCAACAGTACAACAAACCAACTATTGTGCTGAACTAACAATGCTATCCAACATTAAACGAACAAAACAGCTTTAGAAACAGGCTATAATCTTATATATAGATGTTTGTCCGTTTGCTTCTTATAAAAATCTACAGTTTTATTCCGATACTGATGAAATTTTGCACACTTAATTTTCAAAGCAAGAGTAAGGTCACTGTCTGCCTCTTATTTCGAATAATTATCGATACTAATCTATATTCAAGATGATGGTAAGGCCTATTTATAAGTAGTATCCACGGTCTATAGCTATTCATGATCATCGAGCTCCATTGTTAAAATGAAGCTAATGTTTCTAGCTCCCGGTAGGGTAGGTACTGCATTGAAAAATGGCGCTACATGCACAATCGGCCCAACTGCGCCTGCAGCGCCGTCCTATCGGCAGATAGAAACTTTACTTTCATTTTCAGTTTCAATGAAAAACTATCGCAGATCACTGTCGGCCTTAGTGTGATCTATGCGGCACCTGGAGTGATCTGTTTTCCTTAGCTTCTCGAAACAATGGAAAATGGCCGAAGCTCGATGACGATGGATATCTACAGACCGTGGTGGTATCTCGCCAACAATATACGCGGCCCAACAATATATATGCATGTCTCATAACCAAAAATGCAAGGCAAAGTTATTGCAACAATAGGTCAGTTGTGTTTGTATCAACAATGGTGACAGCAATGCACAATTCACCAACAATATACACGGATAGGCAATAGATATCTTATGACTAATAATACAAGGCAAAGTTTGTGCAACATAAACACTACCCTGCCAAAGATATAAGGATATACCGCTCCATGTGCCCTCTATATAAATACAGTCATCACTAATGCTTTGGGCCGCACTTTGCTGCAGTTACTGATACAACACGACAAAAAAGGTTGTCCACAAGCAGCTTACACTAAGCTTGTGTGATACTGTGCCATACGGTCGTCAAACAGCCCAGCAATTGAAGGCGATTCGTGACCGGGGGCATGCGCATCCGTACACGGCGCTCCAACACATCCCACAATGTATCGATTGGGTTCAGGTATTGATTCTGCGCAGGCCAGGCCAATAAACGGATGTCTGCACGGGCAAACCATACCTGTGTTAAACGAGCGGCATGACATATGGATTGGAAGAAGCAGTCCTATGAGATGCCATAGAACTCCACCATCGTTCTGATTTCTCGAAGTTACTTCCCACTAATGGGGCACTCCACAAACATTCCACTCTCAAATTCGGTGACTGGTGTTGTCACTGTTGTACCATCTGAAGAGTCGTGTCTTTAATACGCATACTGTCAAGTACATCCTACAGGATGAGATCACACGAACATCACGAACATAGAGGTGTCCGGCGATGCTTTAAGTACGCACAAGGCCGGCACGTAACAGACACACGGCCCTGCCAGGCAAAAGAGGACGTTACAGTCCAGTTTTTTTTTGAAATGCAAATAACCGGGGCTTTATTAACTTTAGTTACAACTCATAGAAATATTCGTTTTATTCTTCATTTACAACATTTAGTCTCTTCCTTCTTCGCGTTATGGTTTTCGAATCTTCGGAACCCGTAAGGATGGTGCTTCCTTTCCGCCTCCGGGCATTCAAAAGAAAAAAAAGAAGATAAAAGAACAAGAAGAAGAAAAGATATCTGATTAATTGAAATTGATCAACACACCTAAGTCTATAACTTATATCAACAGTTTGTTTCATCATTAAATTCATTAAGTTTCCAAAAGTTAACGTTAATGATCCATATATCATTTAACATTTACTAAGAGTCCATTGCACTTTAGAAAGGCGAGTTTTAAATTTCTCATTTCATGCCACTTCATCTCCGTTTGAAATAAATCACTTAGGAACTCTAAAAAAACATCTTTAGATTAATACCACTCATCATCTTTAAGTATTATGTTTAATTCGGTTCTCTCCAGTCAGGTAAGTTATTATCAACATGCATAATATAATTATTATTTTTCTTTTAATCTTTTGTTTTATGAATGTTCTGATTCTTTGCAGTTACTATGAATCGCCACAAGGAGTTTCTTTTATTTGAAAAGTTTTATAACGGTTGGCGCGAACACAACGCATAAAATCTTTGGCAGGTAAGTAAGGGGGGAGGGGGTGCAAGAAAACTTGAATCCTAACGAAGCTTAAGTTTACATGGAACTGGAAGGAAGGATGTTAGTACGGGTAACCTTACTACCATTTGACCAATAAAGCTGTGGAATGGATCGGCGAGAAGTGCGGGTTCCGACGTTCGAAAACTGCTTCGTCGTATTCGATCCGGTCAGACGGTTGCGGTCGTCGAAAAGCTTTGCGCGCTAAGCGTGGGGCATCATCATTCCTGGGTTGTTCGCAGCAAAGATCTCGCAGCTCTGTAATAATGATTAACAAGCAAGAACGCACAAATCAATATAGATAAGAGTAAAAGCCAATTCACCCAAATCATAAAACTCAATACCGGATAGTCGTTTCTATGAATATTTTTCGCCAAAATAATTCTTCGGTCATAGGCTCTGGTGTCGAAGTGTCGAAGTGTCGAACCGAAATCCCAAGCATTGTCGTCAACTAAATGATACGTGGCGCGGGTTCTCATTCGAACGCCTATTGACTCTGGGCAAAACAGCATTTTTTCGTCTGTTTACTTATTTAAGAATCGGTGGCAATTCACGATGAAACCGACTTGTTAAAATTGATAATTTAGCTAATAAGGACGCCTCCTTATGAGATACGCTCAAAACACGAGCTCTTCGATTGCGTTCGCGTGGACACATTCTTCGGGGCTTCTCTGAGGACGTCGAGGAACAGACTTCTTACCTCTAGCTGTTCCGGAGACACACTGAGACAACTCATTTTTCGTTTATTTTTTTTACCAATTAGTTTTGTCGCCTGGGTAACAAAATTCTTATTGTGGATATAAATTTTCATTGTTTTCACTTTTGCTGTCGCTACATTGTTGGGAGCTTAGCTTTAGCATAACAAATATCCATTTAAATATGGCTTTGTTATGGCGGGGAGGTTCTCTCAAAACGTAATTACGCGAAGCGTATTGACAAAGGGGTTGAAGAATGTGGGAAGAACAGTAACGATCGGGACGTTACAAAAAGGTTCATCTCATTTTAAAAATCTATACATTTTTTAAAAAATGAAGATACAGAGATGTACGACATATTGAAATGTTTGTAATAATCTTAATTTTTATTTATAAGTGGTCGATGTGTCCTCCTCCTGCTACACGCCACACATTTAGCCATACCTGCTGTGGCATACTTGGAGTCACATCACGAATGGAGTTTTTAGCTTCTCCAGATTTGCTTGAAAGGGTGCACAAAAACACGGTCCTTTACGTATCCCCCACAAGAAGTTACAATGAGGTCTGGGGATCGCGGTAGCCACACAAAAAAGGCTTTGTGTTGTGCGTTCGCCATCTTGGCAGCAAATGACGGACCTCCATGGACTTCGCACGAGTGACGTAACAGTTAGGACGTAACAATGTGGAAGTTAGGACTTGGCAACGCGCCATCTTGGTTCTACACATGTCGTTGCTAAGCATTAGATATGCTAATTCTGACACTAGTTTGCCTACATAAGCGATCAGAATGTTCTCAATAAAACTATATTTTATTGCGACGTTTCTCATGACGACCCAAATTAATTTCAAAAGGAAAAAATGATTTAAACTCTTCCTAGCAACGGCTGTGTGGAACCAAGATGGCGAATCACTAAGGAAGTGACGTCTCTTCGTACGAAGTCCATAAGTCTTCCAGATGCACTCCAGGGCCCTCTATCGGCATTGAATAAAAACTAGACATTCCCCTCTTTCAAATGGCGGCGGTTCAGTGACCTGCGACCAACGGCTGCCGAGCTATTTACGATTGAAATGTGATGAACCCTTATGTTACACTCTGTAAATAAGGTGGATACAAAAATGAGCCCCCATTTTATTTTCGCAACCATAGCAGATATGTTAATTTTGTTGAATCCAGTGAATCGTTCAACATGCAAATCAAGAAATTACCAAAATTTACCAAAATAACATTCACTTTCATGAGGAAAAGCCACAAATTAAAGGCATGTGTCAGCATATAAAAGGAAGAACAATTCCAGGATGGCAAGCTATATGCATAGGGAGGTAACTAATAAATTCAAAATGTGATTGTTGGTGATCCGTTCATCGGATTTTTGAACTTTTTTTGTTTTGTTCGGAATTCCATGCTGAACATGTCTTCAAGTGGAATTTTTCGTTTATCTGTTACGGTTTTTAAGATAGGATTTGAATGTATCCTAAATTGGATATTTGTGGTGATGAAAAGTGCACAGTGACTTCCTATTCATTGGATTCATCAAAATTGACATATCTGCTTCGGTTACAAAAATAAAAGTGGGTGCTCATTTTTGTATCCACCCTGTATAACATTCATTACGACAGAAATTGAAGACTAGCAGAGGTACCCGGCGTTGCCCGAGATAATTACACTTATAGGGAAAGAGAACAATCTCAGAACATTAAATTATAAATCCCAAATGGTTAAATAACAACCCAATCAATACAACACAGAGAAAAGGGACTATCCATTCTTTAAAAAACACGAAAAACAGGAAGTCTAAGTGATATACTGTGACTTTATCTAAACCCTTCTTGATTTGCCTCACAACTGCGGAGCATCACCAAATACTTTCGACTCAAGTTTTTCTTGCCCTTGACGTAGAAGCTCTTATACCCTCTTGCTCTATTCGAAACTCCCGTTGTTAAGATGTTTCAAATGCCGGTATAGCTTTTTCTGTTATAGTTGCCGAGTTTCTCTGACCAATACTCGTTCTTTCTCTTTCCTTTCCAGACACTTAAATTTTTGCCAGGATAGGGAGCTCAAGGGAGACATGCGTGACTCCTTTGCTTTATCAATAGAGGCTGCCTTATTAATGTTCTGTCACTGCATCCTTACTTTATGCTCATTATTAATAATTCTTGGAAACGAACGTTCAGTCATCGCATTATCAGCATCTCAGTTTCCAAAATATACATATTTCCACAGAACATACTCAAAATGCAGTTTTACGAAATGTTTGGATCTGCTGTGCTACCAAATAAGCTAGGTGATAACCCGGCTGTGGCTCGACCTTTTTTTTGGATTAAATATTGAAATATCTTAAAAATTAACACATGAAAACGCTTAGAATTAAGTAAAAATTCTTAATGAAAATTCGAAAAATTTCTTTTAAGGCTCACAATGGATGGACCTCTACAAGGATGCCATTGCTAGTCTAAATCATCTCTTACTCACGTAATCTTACTTTATATATACACTTGATGTTGTTGCAATTCCCTTTCTTCTCTCGATGTCTTGAAGCAAAACTTGGCCATTCAGCACTTTTTGCAGTCTAGCGGTCGCCGATTCTTCTATTTACTTGCTTGCCATTTGCTCAATACAGCACGGAGCTACAGGACTGTTTCCTATCAGGACTGTCGTCTCTCCACTCTTTCTCAATAGTCTGCTGTCTCTCCATTATCTCCAGTTACTGATCATTTTTAAAGGTTTTCAAGAAATTGTTAAGTACTAAGAACTCTCTTTTCTAAGAAAAGCCTGATAAACAGGAATTCTATGCATTGTTGCAAATAAAAATTTATCTATACAGCACAAACTTTGCCTTGCATTGTTGGTTATGAGATATATATTGTTGAACCTTGCATAGTTTTGGTGCATTGCGTGTTGATACTATTGTTGATACCTATTGTTGCGCAAACTTTTTCTTGCATAGTTGGTCCGTGCAGAGTGTTTGTGAATTGCTTGTTGATACCATTGTTGTTAAGTATTGTTGCGCAAACATTGCCTTGCATTGTTGGTCATGAGATATTTCTCATTAATATGCTTTGCCATAACCATGAATATCGATTTTTTATCAATAATTATTATTTTTTGAAATCTGAGGTAAACAGTGACCTTCGTCGTGCTTTAAAGATCATGTATGCAAAATTTCATCAAGATTGGAATAAAACAGTAGATTTGTATAAAAAAACAAACAAACCCATAAACAAACATACATCCTTCTTTATATATATATAGATTCTTGAAAACGAACGTTCAATCATCGCATTATCAGCATCTCAGGTACTAAAATATACACACTGCTACAGAATATAGTCAAAATGTATTTTTAGAAAATGTTTGTTTCTGATGTGCTACCAAATTAGCTAGGTGATTAAATTTTGCAATATCTTAAAAATAAACATATGAAAAGGCTTAGAATTAATACAGTAAAAATACATAATGAATGGATGGATCTCTCCAAGGATGCCACTGTTAGTCTAAATAATTTCTAACTCACGTAATCTTACTTTAGATGTACACTTGATGTCGTTGCAGTTCCCATTCTTCTTTCGATGTCTTGAAGCAAAACTTGGCCATTCATCACTTGGTATAGCCTAGCGATCTCCCGATTCTTCTATTTACTTGCTTACCATTTGCTCAATAGAGCACGGAGCTAAAGGATTGTTACGTCTGTGGTCTTTCCACTTTTTCTCAATAGTCTGCTAACTCTGCATTATCTCCAGTTACTGATTATTTTTTAAAGATTTTCTAGATATTGTTATTATCATGAATTCTATGCATTGTTACAAACGTTATCTTCAACCTTATCTATATTGAACAAACATTATGCGTTTCATTGTTGATCATGAGATATATGTTGTTAATCCCTGCATAATGTTGGTGCATTGCGTGTTGATACCATTGTCGATACCTGTTATTGCACAAACTTTTCCTTGCATTGTTAGTCATGAGATATTTCTCATTAATATGCCTTGCCATAACCATGAATATCGATTTTTTTTTATCAATAATTATTATTTTTTCGAAGTGTGAGGTAAACAGTGGCCTTCCTCATGGTTTGAAGGTCAAATATGTAAAATTTCATCAAGATCGGAAGAAAACTGTATAAGAAACTAGCAGAAGTTCCCCGTGATAGGCTTTGCCCGTGATAATTACACTTTGGCCGGGATAAATTTTGCAATATCTTAAAAATAAATACATGAAAACGCTTAGAATTAAAACAGTAAAAATTCATAATGAAAAATCCAAAAAATAAATTTAAATGCTCACGTAATCTTACTTTAGATGTACACTTGATGTTGTTGCAATTCCCACTCTTTTCTCTATGTCTTGAAGCAAAACTTGGCCATTCATCACTTTGTGTAGTCTAGCGTCGCCGATTCTTCTATTTACTTGCAAACCATTTGCTCAAGACACCACGGAGCTAAAAGAGCGCTTCTTCTGTTGTCTTTCCACTCCTTCTCAAGTGTCTGCTAGCTCACCATTATCTCCAGTTACTGATCATTTTTAAAGATTTTCAAGAAATTGTTAAGTACTAAGAACTCTCTTATCTAAGAAAAGCCTGAATTACAGGAATTCTAGGCATTGTTACAAATTGAAACATATGTATATTGCACAACTTTGCCTTGCATTGTTGGTCATGAGATATATATTTTTGAACCTTGCATAGTGTTCGTGCATTGCCTGTTGACACCATTTTGCTGCGTCTGTCGGCGGACTGATGCGTCTGTCACCTTTCCACTGTTTCTCAATAGTGCTATCTTTTCATTATCTTCAGTAACTCAATAATCTCATTTTTTAAGATTTTCAAGAAAATGTCCAGTTCAAATAACTATCAGTTCTAAGAAAAACCCAAAGATTAGGAATTCTATGTAGAGTAAGAATTCCATTTTATTTTATAATTCGCAGATGTAGGATGTCACCCAGTTCTTCTGCATATATAAAGAAGGATGTTTGTGAGTTTGTTTGTTTGTTTGTTTCTTATGCAAATCTACAGTTTTATTCCGATCTTGATGAAATTTTGCATACTTGACCTTCAAACGATGAGGAAGGTCACTGTTTAGCTCAGTTTTCGGAAAAATTATAATTATCGATAAAAAATCGATATTCATGGTTATGGAAGGGCATATTCATTAGAAATATCTCCTAACCAACAATGCAAGGCAAAGTTTGTGCAACAATAGGTATCAACAATGGTATCAACACGCAATTCACAACACTCTGCACGGACCAACCAATATATATCTCATGACCAACAATGCAAGGCAAAGTTTGTGCAACTAAATTATTATGTACGCCCGTCGTGTTCGTATCAACAATGGTCTCAATGAGTAATTCACCAATAACAATGAGCACAAAATTATTCAAAGAATTATAACAATGAATATAAAATGATGATGCAATGACAGAACATTCATTCCTAAGAATTATAACAATTAACGTAAAATGATGATGCATTGATAGAAAGTTCTTTTCAAAGAATTATAACAATGAACATAAAATGATGATGCAATGACAGAACATTCGTTTCCAACAATTATTAATAATGAACAGGAAATGGATATAATAGACGATATAGATAGGGCAGTCTCTCTCTCGATGAGGCAAAGGAGGTACACGCGTCTTCCTTCAGCTCCCTAACAAGCGTTCAGACGATTGGGAAAAGTGTGTGTGTTTCTTTGTCTGGACGTTTGATAGGGAGCTCATGGGAGAAAGGCGTGACTCCTTTGCCTCATCAATAGACGCTGCCTTATTAATGTCCTATGACTGCATCAGCATTTTATGTTCATTATTAATCATTCTTGAAAACGAACGTTCAATCATCGCAATATACGCATCTCAGTTTCCAAAATTTACACAATCCTACAGAATATAGTCAAAATATATTTTTATGAAATGTTTGCATCTTATGTGCTACGAAATAAGCAAGGTGATAAACCCTGCGTAGCTCGGACTTTTTTTGGATTAAATTTTCCAATATCTTAAAAATAAACACATGAAAACGCTTAGAATTAATACAGTAAAGTTTTTAATGAAAATTCGAAAAAATAAATTTTTTAAAGGATCACAATGGATGGACCTCTCCAAGGATGCCACTGCTAGTCTAAATAATTTCTGACTCACGTAATCTTACTTTAGATGTACACTTGATGTTCTTGCATTTCCCTTTCTTCTCTCGATGTCTTGAATCAAAGCTTGGCCGTTCATCTCTCTGTGTAGTCTAGCTATCGCCGATTCTTATATTGACATGCTTACCAGTTGCTCAATACAGCACGGAACTAAAGGAATGCTTCCTTTGTCGTCTATCCACTCTTTCTCAATAGTCTGATAACTCTCCATTATCTCCAGTTACTGATGATCTTTAAAGATTTTCAAGAAATTGTTAAGTGCTAAGAACTCTCTTTTCTAAGAAAAGCCTCAATAAAAGGAATTCTATGCATTGTTACAAATTGAAACCTATCTATATTGCACAAACTTGGCCTGGCATTGTTGGTCATGAGATATATATTGTTGGTGCATTGCGTGTTGACACCATAGTTGACACATATTGTTGCACAAACTTTTCCTTGCATTGTTGGTCATGAGATATTTCTCATTTAAATGCCCTGCCATAATATGAATATCGATTTTTTATCAATAATTATTATTTTTTAGAAATCTGAGGTAGACAGTGACCTTCCTCATTCCTTGACGGTCAGGTATGCAAAATTTCATCAAGATCGGAATAAAACTGTAGATTTGTATAAGAAACAACAACACCCACAAACCCACAAACATCCTTCTTTATATATGCAGAAGAAGAAGATGACATCCTACATCTGCGAATTATAAAATAAAATGGAATTCTTACTCTACATAGAATTCCTAATCTTTGGGTTTTTCTTAGAATTGATAGTTATTTGAACTGGACATTTTCTTGAAAATCTTAAAAAATGAGATTATTGAGTTACTGAAGATAATGAAAATATAGCACTATTGAGAAACAGTGGAAAGGCGACAGACGCAGCAGTCCCTTCGCTCGGTAAAATTCAAGGTAAAATTTTAAGTCGGATAAAGTAGCATGAGGACGAGAGTGTGTTGTAGTTATTTAGCCGTTGAAGAGCGCCAAATAAGCCACATAAATAAACATCTAGCGGTCAAAAGTTGAAAATGCCTCGACACGCGATTTCAAGCCCGATGCGGAGGCCTAATATCTCGAAGACCACGCAACAATAGGGTTGATGTTGTTGCACTGGCGCTTTTAACAAAGAAATCTTAAATCAGAATATTCTTCCATGTTTATTCTATGTCTTCCCACTTTCGAAACCACATAGATTATTTTACACATTTTTTTTTCCGCCACTAGGTAAAACTAAAAGCCACGTATGAGAACCATATTTTTGCAAAACGCTGGCCTCCCAACTTTTTGGTTTTGTGAAAGTCCAGATGAGAGGCCAGAGCAGTGCGTCAGTGCGTTCGGCGATTGGAACGGACTTTACGGTGGGAAAAATGTGTCCAAAGGAATGGAGATCATGTTGAGAAATAGACAAAACTTTATTGTTTGAAATGGTGTATTCTGTGTATCACAGTTATTATTTTTTTTTAATGTTGCTCATTCACTGCAGTATGCCCCTTGTACTTTCAGCAAAATTAATCACACGTGTTATTTCTTACAATTTCTTTATCTGCTAATTAATTTTAGCAGAAATTTATGTAGCATAAATACCAGAGCTGGGCTTCTTTTGTGTAGTTGGAACATATTTTTATTGTAATGAATTATTAATTAGGCTTTTTTAAATTTTTTTAACAGTGTTTAAAAATACCATTTTTTCATAAAAGAAATGAACAGTTATGAATATTGAACTGCTCACACACATTAGGGGATATTTCAAAATGAATATGAAGCGATAAAAAGACGCATTGGCTTTTTGTTTATTAAATAGGAACATTAGAATAGCAAATGGCAAGTCAAAGAAAATTATGCAAATGAGATGCAAAACTCAACTTTCAATTCAGTGTAAATGCACCATAAAATGGCTGAAACTACAGGAGAATCCGCACTTTTCCTCATAATCAAACTGCAGTTTCATTGTTCTTGCAATGCCCGTGCAACACGTTTTGCCCAAATTCGAAGCCTGAAGAGCCGTCTGACATCTTGAAGATGGTCAAACACAGACGATTGCGTCAGCAGCAACTGAAACATACCCAAAACGTGACCTCCGTCCATTTGAACATCTTTGGGGCATTATGAAGCGAAAGATATGGGAGCGCAGCATCGTAAAAAGAAGACATTTCTATTGACGAGTGACAGAAGTTTTAACAGTATAGTGAAGATAGCTACCGTAATAAAATTTAAGATTGGGCCTAGAAAATAAAAAGTAATAAAAATAATCAATATGAATTATTTAAACATAACTGTAATTTTAGATTTCTCAAAAACACACAAGTGAATTATCAACATAAATAATTTAAATGACAATATTCTGTAAGCCATAATTATGCGTAAAGTTTTTTTGTTATGAAGAAAACGTTGAAAAAAATCGAGGTGAAACAAATCAAGTGTGATCGGTTCTGTGAATCCCATGATTGATCTTACTTTTCCATAAAAAGAAGTCAACATAAAAGCTCATTATTTATCTTGTCTTGAAATCTTTTTTTTATTTTAATCTTTTTTGCTGCAGGTCTTTTTTCATCTCTTTTCATAAGAGGGATTTTACCAATGAGATCATAAGGATGTTCTTTCTTGTTTAAGAAATCTTCAAAAATACTTTTTCAAAATAACCTCATGTTCTTTTTATAGATAAATATATATTTCGTTCGGCAATTTTTACAGACGTCATAACACTAGTATAAAGTTGCTCAATCTGTTTTAAGTAGAGCTAAAACGGTATTGGATATATTAAATTATTTTACCCGAGAACCAAATCGTCATAAATTGTACACTGTTAGAATTAATTATTGAATAAACCATTAAGGAATGACATAACCAAGTACCGAAAGGTTAAACTAAACTATTCACAGAACCATATTTTAAACACCCTATGTTAATATTGCAAGTTTCTAATGGACCATAATGATCCATTAGCCATGTACCTTAGAATTAATTTAGATTATCATTAATTTTACGTTATATTCATTAATGACACATCATTCCAAGTCGTTTGATATATTACATGCCATATTTTAGCTTTGACAGTTCCAATGAGTCATAATGATTCTACTAAACCAGCTTCCTTGGAACCAATATCGACTATCATTAATTTTACGTTATATTCATTCATAATACATCATTCCAATTTCTTTATTATCTTACATGGCATATTTTAGCATTGAAAGTTTCACTGAACCATAATGGTTCTGCTAAACTAGGTTCCTTAGAACCAATTACTTCTATCATTGTTTTTACGTTATATTCATGCATGACAATCAATTCCAAATCGTTTGATATATTACATGCCATATTTTAGCATTGAAAGCTGCAATGAGTCATATTGGTTTCACTATACCAGGTTCTTTGAAACGAATTTTGACTATCATTAATTTTACGTTATATTCATTCATGATACATCATTCCACGTCGTTTAATATATTACATGGCATATTTTAGCATTGAACGTTCCATTCAACCACAATGGTTCCGTTAAACCAGGTTCCTTGGAACCAATTGCTTCTATCATTGATTTTACGTTATATTCACGCATGACACATCATTCTAAGTTGGTTGATATATTACATGCCATATTTTAGCATTGAAAGTTCCAATGAACCATAATGGTTCCACTAAACCAGGTTCCTTGAAACCAATTTGAACTATCATTAATTTCACGTTATATTCATTCATGACACTTCATTCCAAGTCGTTTGATATATTACATGTCATGTTATCATTGAAAATTTTTGAGGGTGTCATAAGAGTACAATTAGTGCACGTGCCATTGTTTCGATTACAAGCAATTTTAAAATGGTTCATTTCTTGAACCATATTTATCATTCGGCGAAAATAATAATTTATATCAGCTTCTATCTCGTCATTACGATTTGTTTGATATATTACTTAATATATATCTCCATTGAAAATCGCTAGTTGGGTTCGTGAAGGTACTATTTGTGCATGTGCTATTGAGACGATTTAGATAATATTTGTGATTGGTTCGTGTCATGTACCATATTCATCGACTGACGAAAATAGTAATGAATAACCGCATCTATCTCGACATTACTATTTGTCTGATATATTACGGGTATTTAATATACAACCTCTGACAATTAAGTTCGGTGAATGAGTTCACACAACAAAATGCAAAATAGATAGTGACACATTTACTTTATTGTCCTTCGCAATAGTCACCCTGGTAGGCAATACACTTTTGGGATCGGGTGTATAAGTCCTGGAAGGCTTTAAGTTCACGTGTCACATTTGCTTGAATGTCTGGAATCTCCGCAAATCTGTGTCCCTTTAAGGCCCGTTTTAGGCGTGGGAACAACAAAATGTCTGCCGGTGCCAAGTCTGGTGAATAAGATGGATGAGCTATGGATACGACCCCTTTGTTGGCCAGAAACTGTTGCACGATTACGGCAATGTTCCTCTTTGATCCATTATCTACAGTTACGTGCGCACGCTACACCTTCAACTGAAGAAACGAGCATCTGCTAAACCATTGCACGCACAAACGTGACCTGTCTGACCTTGCTTAAACAATGACTGGGCTTGTATTCAGATGCATCGTTACTCGCGAAAGCTCGCACAGATTAGGGTGTGACGTCATTCACCGAACTTAATTTTCAGAGTTTGTATCTTCCCACTGAAAATTGCTTGGCGGGAAAATAGAGGTACCATTTGTGCATGTGCCAATGAGCCGATTTAGATAATATTTATGATAGGTTCGTGCCATGAACCATATTCATTGACTAACGAAAACAGATTTTGAAAATCTTTCATAACCTCGGAGGAGTTAGAGTTACAGACAGACAGACAGACAAACAGTCACGTTGCCCACACTGATAGCATAAAGGACTTTTCGGTATTTAATAAACAATTAAGAAATGACATAACCAAGTACCGAAAGAATAAACTAAACCATTCGCGGAACTGTATTTTTAAACCGGCCTATGTTAACATTGGAAGTTTCTAATGGACCATAATGATTCGATTAAACCAGGTTCGACCAATTTCGACTATCGTTAATTTTACGTTATATTCATTCATGACACATCATTCCAAGTCGTTTGATATATTACATGCCATATTTTAGTATTAAAAGTTCCAATGAACCATAATGGTTCCACTAAACCAGGTTTCTTGAAACCAATTTCGACTATCATTAATTTCACGTTATATTCATTCAT
This sequence comes from Rhysida immarginata, assembly GCA_023313115.1. Classification (NCBI taxonomy): domain Eukaryota; kingdom Metazoa; phylum Arthropoda; class Chilopoda; order Scolopendromorpha; family Scolopendridae; genus Rhysida; species Rhysida immarginata. The sequence continues at coordinate 164,009 of JAHWFO010097618.1, forward strand.
GACACGTCAACCCAAGACGTTTGATATATTACATGTTATATTTTAGCACTGAAAAGTTTTGAGGGTGTCATAACGTTACTATTAGAGCACGTGTCATTGTTTAGATTTTAACCATTTTCAAAATGGTTCATTCACGGAACCATATTAATTAATGGGCGAAAATAGTAATTTATATCCGCTTCTATCTCGTCATTACGATTTGTTTGATATATTACTTAATATATCTCTGCATTGAAAAATGCTAGGTGAGGTCGTAAAGGTACCATTTGTGCACGTGCTATTGAACAGATTTAGATAATATTTGTGATTGATTCGTGCCATGTAACATGTTCATCAACTGACGAAAATAATCATAAATAACCGCATCTATCTCGTCATTACGATTTGTTTGATATATTACCCAATATATCTTCCCCTTGAAAATTGCTAGGCGGGAAAATAGAGGTACCATTTGTGCACGTGCCAGTGAACCGATTTAGATAATATTTGTAACTGGTTTGTGCCATGAACCATGTTCATCGACTGACGAAAACATTTTGAAAATCTTTCATAGCCTCGGAGGAGTTTGAGTTACAGACAGACAGACAGACAGACAGACAGACAGACGGACAGACAGACAGACGGACAGACAGACAGACAGACAGACACGTTTTCCCGCACTGATAGCATAAAGCACCTTTCGGTACTTAATAAACCATTAAAAAATGACATAAGCAAGTACCGAAAGGTTAAAGTAAACCATTCGCGGAACTACATTTTTAAACCACTCTATGTTAACATTGGAAGTTTCTAATGGACCATAAAGATACCATTAAACCACGTACCTTTGAACCAATTTCGTCTATCATTAATTTAACGCTACATCCATACATCATAAATCATTTCCAGTTGTTTGATATATTACATGGCATATTTTAACATTGAAAGTTCCAATGAAAAATAAGGGTTCCACTAAACCAGGTTCCTTGAAACCAATTTCGACTGCCATTAAATTTACGTTGTATTCATTCATGACACATCATTCCAAGGCATTTGATACACTGATTGGAAGAAAGTAATTGGACACCCATCCACCCGGCAAAAAATGGACCTTTACGCTACCACACGTGTCACTACTGTATAGAAATGCCAAGATAGTCATCATACAACACCATTGACTCTTAACTGAAGCATCGTGCCGCTACAGGCGGAGCTGACAGAGTTAGAAAAAGGTGTCCTGGTTGGAATGTCGCTCCAAGGGGCATCCATACAAGAGATGGCCAGCAACCGGAACCACCCGAAATCAACAGTGGCGTATGTGCTGAAGAAGTACAGGACAAATGTATATTGTACGAATGCACCAAGGCCTGGTCGTCCAGCCGCATTGACCGACAGGGACCGTCGGGTGCTGCAGCGGGAGATACGAACGAACCGATGTTCTACGATGACCACCATCGCCGGGGAATTCCACCAGGCATCTGGATGTCACGTATCCTCCAAGACCCTCCGAAAGGAGGCCCACGTGCTCTGCTATCACGGCAGAGCAGCAGCCCACAAGCCGCTAGTCACACCGGCGAATAAGACGAACAGACTGCAATGGGCCAGGAAACGCAAAGATTGGACCGATGAGGACTGAAAACGTGCTGTCTGGAGCCATGAATCCATCTTTACATTGTTTTGATCGGATGGCAGAATTTGTGTGTGGCGTTTACCTGGAGAACGGCTCTTTCCTGAGTGTATCATACCAACAGTGAAGTTCGGCGGAGGAGGAGTTATTGTGTGGGGCTGTTTTTCGTGGTATGGTGTAGGCCTGGTAGTAAAGGTGGGAGGCACCATGAGGGCTACGGACTACACTACCATCCTGGACAATTCCGTTCTCACAACCCTTTGGCAAACCTACGATCTAGAGCCATGCCTGTACCAAGACGACAATGCAAGGCCACATGTTGAACGCATGCATTAGCCAGCCCAGAGCCCCGATCTGAATCCCATCGAAAATCTATGGGATGAAGTCGAGCGTCGGTTGAAGGGTAGTAGCCCACTCCCCAAAACTCTATCTGAACGGTGGACGGGTGTAGGGAACATTTGGCGCGAGATTCCAATTCCTATCTTCCAGTTAGTGTATATTACATGCCATACTTTAGCATTGAAATTTCCAAAGCACCATAATGGTTCCACTAAACCTGGTTTCTTGAAACCAATTTCGACTATCAATAATTTTACGTTATATTAATTCATGACGCATCATTTCAAGTCATGTGATATATTACATGCCATATTTTAGCATTGAAAGTTCCAATGAACCATACTGGTTCCACTAAACCAGGTTCCTTGAAACCAATTTCGACTATCATTAATTTTACGTTATATTCATTCATTACTCCTCATTCCAAATCGTTTGATATATCACATGACATATTTTAGCATTGAAAGTTCTAATGAACCATAATGGTTCCACTAAAACAATTTCGACTATCAATAATTTGACGTTATATTCATTCTTGACACCTCATTCCAAGTCGTTTGATATATTACATGCCGTATTTTAGCACAGAAACTTCGAATGACCATAATGGTTCCATTAAACAAGTTTCCTTGAAACCAATTTCGACTATAATTAAATTTACGTTATATTCATGATGACACATCATTCCAAGTCGTTTGATATATTACATGCTATATTTTAACATTGAAAGTTCCAATAAACCATAATGGTTCCACTAAACCAGGTTCCTGGAAACCAATTTGGACTATCATTAATTTTACGTTATATTCATTTTTGACACCTGATTCCAAGTCGTTTGATATATTGCATGCCATATTTTAGCATTAAAATTTCCAATGAACCATCATGGTTCCTCTAAACCAGGTTCCTTGAAACCAATTTGGACTTTCATTAATTTTACGTTATATTCATTCATGGCACCTCATTCCAAGTAGTTTGATATACTGCTCAAAACATTTAAAGGAACACTTCTATTAAGCAGCATGCAGAAGCAAGTACGAATAATATGCACAAAATCGCTGTTTGTGATCATTAAAAGACGGTTTATTGAAACAACTGGTGAAGAAACATAAAGAAAGTAACAGGAAACTGCAGGACCCCTTCCTCAAACAAAGTGAAATGTCCTTTGGACGTTGTGAGGAGAATGCCCTGTTTCTTCCAGGGATCAGTTTTTGCACCACAGTCGCCTGGAATGGTGTCCACAGTCGGAAAATGACGGAAGAGGACACATTGAGGGAATTTGCCACAGTCCGAAATGATTGACCCGTTTGGAGCAATGTTACGGCTCTCGCAGCTTCTACTGCTTCAAGATGCCTTCGTGGCATGTCAGAGCACTAACAACAACGTTCCAGGAATGCCTACACCTTCTAATGTTCGACTGTTATCTCCAAGCAAAGAGTGTACTGGCATGTAACCACTTTGTTTTCCGGGGGGTTATATTGCTATGCAAATTTCTCAGAACATCTGGCAGGAAAATGTGTTGGCTTCAACCATTTCCTATGAGGGAGATAGTAGGTTTCATGTTGCGGAAGATGAAATTGCTAAAAAGTATTATTTACGCCCTCTGTAGGGGATTCTACAAGTGTTCTTTTAATTGTTTTGAGCAGTGTACTTGCCATATTTTAGCATTGAAAGTTCCAATGAACCATAATGTTTCCACTACATGCCTTATCTTATTTTATAAAAATTTTTGAGGATGTCATGAGGGTCATGAGGGGATGTCATCACGTGCTATTGTTTCGATTACAACCATTTTCAAAATGGTTCATTTCCTGAACCATATTTATCAATTGGCCGAAATAGGGTTTTATTTTAGCTTCTGTCTCGTCATTACGATTTGTTTGATATATTATTAATATATCTCTCCATTGAAAATTGCTAGGTGGGGTCGTGAAGGTACGATTGGTGCTATTGAACTGATTTAGATAACATTTGTGACTGGTTCGTGCCATGTACCATATTCATCGACCGACGAAAATAGTAATGGCGGGAAAATATATCTTCCCATTGAAAATTGCTTGGCGGGAAAATAGAGGTACCATTTGTGCACGAGCCAATAAACCGATTTAGATAATATTTTTGATTTGTTCGTGCCATGAATCATATTCACCGACTGACGAAAACAGATTTTTAAATCTTTAATAGCTTACAGACAGACAGACATACAGACAGACAGACACGTTTCCCCACACTGATAGCATAAAGCACCTTTCGGTACTGAATAATTATAAACATTTTCACACTTTTAATTCTTCTATACATGTTGCCCGGGATAATTACACTTGTAGGTAAACCGAACAATCTCAAAAAATTAGGTTATAAGTCCCAATTGGAGTAAATAATAAGTCAATCAATCCAACATAGACCAATGGGACTATCCATTCTACGAAAAATACGAAAAACAGGAATTCTAGTTGAATATACCGGGACAATATCTAAACTCTTCTTGACTTGCCTCACAACTGCGGAGCATCACCAGATACTTTAGACTCAAGTTTTTCTTGCCCTTGATAAAGAATCTCTTATACTCTCTTGCTTTATTCGAAACTCCCGTTGTTCAGATTTTTCAAATGCCCGTATAGTTGCTGACTTTCTCTGACAAAAAACTCGTTCTTTCTCTTTCCTTTCCAGATACATAAATTTTTGCTAATCGTCTTTACGTTTAATATGGAGATCAAGGGACACACGCGTGACTGATTTGTCTCATCAATAGACGCTGCCTTATTAATGTCTTGTCACTGCATCATCATTTAATGCTCATTATTAATGATTCTTGATAACGAACGTTCAATCATCGAATTATCAGCATCTCAGTTTCCAAAATATACACATTCGCACGGAATATAGTCAAAATGTATTTTTATGAAATGTTCGGATCTGATGTGCTACCAAATAAGCTAGGTGATAATCCGACGTGGCTCGAACTTTTTTTTGTTTGGATTATTTTTTGCAATATCTTAGAAATAAACACATGAAAACGCTTAGAATTAATACAGTAATAATTCTTAATGAAAATTCGAAAAAAAAATTTCAAAAGGCTCACAATAGATGGCCCTCTCTAAGGATGCCACTGCTAGTCTAAAAAATTTCTTACTCACGTAACCATACTTTAGATGTACACTTGATATTGTTGCAATTCCCATTCTTCTCTCGATGTCCTGAAGCAAAACTTGGCCATTCATCACTTTGTGTAGTCTAGCGGTCGCCGATTCTTCTATTTCCTTGCTTACCATTTGCTCAATACAGCACGGAGCTAAAGGAGTTGATCCTCTGTCGTCTTTCCACTCTTTCTCAATAGTCTGCTAGCTCTCCAGTATCTCCAGTTACTGATCATTTTTAAAGATTTTCATGGAATTCTATGCATTGTTATAAATTGAATCTTATATATTTTGCAAAAACATTGCCATGCATTGTTGGTCATCAGATATATATTGTTAAACCTAGCAGAGGCATCCGGCGTTGCCCGAGATAATTCCAGTTGTAGGTTAAACAGAACAACCTCATGAAGTTAAATAATAAATTTGTTTTCAGTAATTCTATTATTTCCGTCTATAGACGAAGCAGTTGTTCAGATGTTTCCGATGCCCGGATAACGTTTTGTCATCTCTGCCCAATGCCCATTCATTTCTTCGCTAGTATTTCGATAGATATGAATTATTGTTATAATCCTTGGAAAGATTATTATAGGATATAACACCATTTGGTTTTTTGGTTTGAAGAGTTGAGTTCATGTATGTTTGTTATCGGTTATGTCGTCAACTGTAGCTCGAAAGAAGGGACTGCGTCCTCTGTCATCTTTCACTCTTTCTCAATAGTCTGCTAACTCTCCAGTATCTCCAGTTACTGATCGTTATTAAATATTTCCAAGAAAATGTTAACTTCTAAGAAAACCCCGAACAACAGGAATTCTACGTATTATTACAAATTCAATTGTTTTATAATGTTCAGAGGGGGAATGGAACCATCATTCTTAATGAACCTACTTATATTGCACACTTTGCCCGGAACTTTACTTACCCTTTTGTTGTTCTGTCTCAGAATAAATTGTTATCCATCTTCACCCCCGGGGAGCATCACTGGATGCTTTAGACCTATCTAATTTCCCTTATTCTTGACGTAGAAGCTCTTATACTCTCCTGTTCTAGCAGAGCTTCCGTTATTCAGATGTATCCAATGCCCGGATAGCTTTTATCTTGCTGTTCCAAATTTCACTGATCAATACTCGTTCTTATTCTTTTTTTTGCCAAACACACAAATTTTCTCCAGTCATCTGGACGTTTTTGGGAGCTCAAGGGAAACCCGCGTGATTCCTTAGCCTCCTCGATAAACACTGCCTTATCTATGTCCTGTCATTGCATAATCATATTTCGTTACCCACCTCCCTAAAAGAGGTTAACATGGTTAATTATGTAGTGCCACACCAGTAAATGTGTTACGTTTGTAGTGCAACAACAGATAATGTGTTAAGTATACAGTGCAACGCCAGTTAATGTGTTAACAAACTTTCAAATGGCGCCCCGGGCGGGGGGGGGGGTGAATTTCGAAATACCCCTTCTTAGTGCTCACTTACATTTTGGAGAGAACCTCTGTACAAAATTTCAAGTTTCTAGGCCTTATGGTTTGGGCTGTGCGTTGATCACTCACTCACTCAGTCAGTTTCTTCTTTTATATATAAAGATAGAAAGTTTATAAAAATACACAAACTATATATTTTAAAGATAGCTTAATTACCAAATAACAACTGATAATACGGATAAATATAAAGTGTGTCCAAAACACGTTCTAAAATTTATTACTCAGTTTAACCGTAAAATAATGAAGTCTGAAACATAACAAAGGAACGATCCGAACTTTTATCTGACAATTCACACCAAATTAAAATACGTTACTCATCTAAGGGTACTATTGATGCCTAAAATAAGAAATCGCGATATTAAAAATAATAAACGCGAAAGCGAAAATTTGAGCCCATATAGCCAAAGTTGTGGCTACATATTTATAAGAATAAAATTCAGAAGATTAAGGAGAACGCATTAAAAGGATACAATTTATTAATTATATACGAATGTTTTAAGTATAAAGATCTATCATGAGATTTAAAATGAACAATGACGGTAAGTTAGAACAAAAAAAAAAGAAGACAATAATTTAATAGAAAATCTTTATTTCACCGACGATCTTCGTCGTTCACATAAAGCACTTTTGTGTTGAGAAACACAGTTCAGTTTATTGAAAAGAGTAAATAGGAGTATCGGACCTTAAACCACTAAGAAACGCTAGGAATCAAATACATGAATCCATTATCCGATGGGATGAAATGTTCATCTGCGTCTTTGAAAAAAACCCAAGGGCTCTCCCTTAAGCTGCGACGAAACACTAACCTAACTTAACCCAACCTAACCTAACCTAACCTTACCTGGAAGAGGTTGCAAAAATTCATAAGCTTATTGGTGTAGTAATACGTGTCCATTTGTACCATATGGTATCCTTTATATCTTTCAATGCAGAGACACGGCATATAATACACGGTATTTAAGACAAGGTATATACTTGACTATAACGTTTAATTAAAGATAATAGAAACTGGTTTAGTAGCACGTTTTCTATGATACCATATGAGACCGTTGGAAACTTTCAATGTAAAGATGAGAGATTAAAACATGACCCAATGGACGGAAATTTTTTTAGAAATTTAGAGAGATTTGAATCAAAATTATTTAGCTCGTACTACAGTTATCACAAGCCAATTGTTTCTGTCTGAGATTTTATTAATATTGAAAAAGATATTGATTTACAATATCAACGGCAAAATTCAACAGATGATTGATACAAGTGTAGATCCAATGAGAAAATAAATGGTTTTGTACATATATAATATTAATTTTTGGCTTGTTCTTGATTCGTCCAAGCAATAACTTCCATAATAATATTTTTATCATTTACATATACACCCACTCACCAAAAGTCATGGCACACCCCTCTAATCAGGTTCTCTGTCCGTAATGAGACAGATCCAATTCAGGTGCAGGTGCACAGGACTCCTTGATATCACACAATAATTGTAAGTAAAACTAGCTGCAGAAATGGCAGCACGCCAAGAGCTTTTGAACGGGGGATGATTGTTGGTGCCAGACGGAAGGGTGCCTCAATATCAGATGTAGCCAATACCCTACAATTTTCCCGCACAACCTTTGCAAGGGTCTATCGAGAGTACACCCAAGGAGGGGTTAAAACCAATGTCGGATAGCGGACGTTCCACCCACGCTTCATTGATGCCAGAGGTGTTCGTCGGGTCACCCGGCTTGCAACTGCTGACCGAAGGGGAACAGTGGGTCAAATCACCATGCGGTACAACCAGGGAAGTCCCACAACAGTGTCCGTGAAGACAATTCGGCGAACCTTGGCAGATACAGGCTTTGAGAGCAGGAGGTCACGACGAGAGACACTTATGACAGCTGCACATCGTCGGCAACTCCTAGCTTGGGCCAAATAACATCGACATTGGATCGCTGAGGACTGGCGAAGGGTTGCCTGGTCTTACGAGTCACGGTTTCAGCTGTATCGGGTCGATGGTCGTGTCCGTGTTTGGCGCAGGCCACACGAAGCCGTGGACCCCGCTTGTCAGGTGAGGACCACTCGGGCAGGTGAAGGCTCCATACCGGTTTGGGGTGCATTCTCGTGGCATATAATGGGTCCATTGGTGCATCTGACATCCACTCTGCCTGCTACTTCCTAGGTCGATCTGCTTGGGGACCACCTGCACACCTTCATGAACTGTTTTTACCCCGCGGGCGACGGCATCTTCTAGCAAGATAATGCGCCGCCACTCACGGCCCTTGTGACACGGCAGTGGCTGGAAGAACATACTACCGACTTCACGACAATGATTTGAGCTCTACTTTCCCCAGATTGCAATCCCTTTGAACATTTGTGGGACGTCATCGAACGATCTGTCAGGTCGTCACCAACACAACTGGTAAATGTAGCATCGTTATGGAGTGCATTGGATGTGTTCCGGGTCCTGGTAGACTCTTCCAGGACGGGTCGCCGCCGTTATCCGGGCCGAGGGGCCCAACACGTTATTGGGCAGGTGTGCCATGGCTTTTTGTGAATGAGTGTATATTATTTAGAATCTATTACAATCGCTATAGAATTTTTCTCTTCAGTCGTGCGGTCTTAAGCACACATCCGTTTTTTGTTTTAGAATCAAGCTAGTTGCAATCGATATGTTGTGCGTGAGCACCTGACGCTGAATCTGCATGGTCCTATCGGTGAGTACCAGTCTTTGTATAAATCCATGTCTATTCAGAGTAGCCTTTAAAATCATCACTATTTATAGGTAACCTGGAGCATAAATGTCAACAAAATGTTCCGGTCACGTTTTTGAATATACAAAACCAAAGCCAATCGCGTTTTAATTCCAAAAACCCAGAATCCATCTATTCGGGTTCCAATAGCGTTTTTTTGTGCACTTTGATTTATGCAAGCAAGTACGCATGACCCCAATCACGAGCGAGGTCATGGGTAGGCTATGTGATCTTACAAGACCGCATACGATAATAGCACCAAAAATTGAATGATGAAATGGTATTCTGAATCGCTATTTTATCGCTATTAAAACTAGAAATGTCCCAAAATTGTTTATGAATAAATTTAAAAAGAAATGGAAAGCTATTCATAAATTATATTTAATATTTTAAGGCAAAGAAACATATATCTTATTTTACAAAAAGCAGTTGATTCTCGATTAGTCAAGTTATTTATTTTCTGCGTTATGTTTATTCATATCTGCTGTTACGTGTCTGTTCACATAAACAATTTCACGAATATATTCAGTGAAAATGGAAAGGAGTCTTGTCTTTGTGTAAATGGAAAGGAGTCTTGTTTTTATATACTGTCTGTGCAACTCTTTATTTTGGTCTCGCTTTGAAATTTTATTACCCATTTTACTTTGGTAAAAAACGTTCTTCCCTTCGAGGGATTTCGGCCTGAGATAAATCTTAGCCAATAAATAACGCACCGCAGCGTGTGGTTTTTCTTTGTTGCGGGCACAGTTTTCTTCTTTTATTAATTTATTAGGTTAGCTGACGTTCATAAATTAACAAACCTAAGATTTCTATTATTTACTAATCGAAGACTTGGAGTCTTTATTTTCTTAAAGCAGTATACTTCATCGATTTCATTAATTTCATTGTTGACTTTGGCAGTATTTACGACGACGTCTACAATGTCCGAGTCATTATAGTAATGGAAAAAAACACGCATTTTCTGTCCGTGTTCATCCACTCAGATAAGTCAGGAAATTAATCTAATGACTGGAGCAATTTTAAAAGCACTTCTTTTAAGTCAATGTAATTTTGAAACCGGTGTCAAGGCATGCAAATTTTTACTGAGCAAAGAAAAAGGCTTCATTAATTACATTATCACGAGCAATTCCTGTGCAAATCAAGTACGTCCAAGAGTTATTATTAGTGCCATAAATTTATTTATTGAACATTTGATCACCTGAGCTTGCTTAAGAACCAAATACTTTTTGTTAAATAACATAATTAAAACCTATTTGGTAAACAAAGATAAATTGTAATTGATATGAGTGTATTAAATATTAACTTATACAGAAAATACAATCATATAAGTCATTACTGCGTTTACATTTAAAACTCATTATTTTCATCCTTTGAATTAAATGGAAAATCAAATTATGCGAGGACTGCTTCTATTATTCGATATTACAGAATCGGTCGAAAAGAATGTTACAATTTTAAACATCTGTTGAAGACAAAATACTTATGGTAGAGGACTGTATAAGGCACCAGGAGAAACAAAACTCACAAGATTTTATATCCATTAGAACGATACTATTAAGAACCACGTGTAACATGACAAACATCCTATGATCTAGCACTTCGTAATGGTTACTAAGGTTAGCTGACCTTGTGATTTTTTTTTTGGATTATGTAAAGACACTCCATGTACCACCCCTGCCGTTAGATCTGAAAGAATTAAGAATCCCCATCACAAGTGCCTCTGAAGCCGTAGACAGTAATGGCAATAAAGACAGTGAAGTGCCAAAAGTTATGAGAGCGTCGTATGCAAATTTCAAGTGTGGAAAGGTATATAAATAGGCAGAGCGTTATCAGTGCTCTCAAGGTCTTCTGTAACGTCTTGTAACGTGATTATCGTTATAAGACAAGAATTTATCAGAGTTTGGACGCGAAATGAAAGTTGGACCTAGACGCATGAGGTTTTCTATTTCTAAAGTGGTGCGGGGCATTCAGCATTCTCAATTCACTATCAAGCGTGTACAGAATGAACCTCATTTCAGGTATTACCACCATGGAGAGCGCAGTGGCCAACCACGGTTGCTAAATGCTCGTGACCAGCGTCACAACGTCATTTAACCGCCACAACCAATACGGGCGTTCTAAAAACGCGTCTTTGAAGTTAGTGCAGCGAAATTTGGTACTGATGGGATATGGCAGCAGAAGACAGACAACAGTGGATTTACTCACAGCACGCCATCGGAGGTGCATCTCGCCTGGGCTCGTGAACAAATTCATTAGACCTTAGAGGATTGGAAACACATAGCTTGGTCCGATGAGTCACGATTCAAGTTGGTGCAAGCGATGGTAGGAGTTTCACGTCTTAAGAGAAAGGGGCTTTAATGCAAATGAGTTTCCCAACAAGCCGGATTGTCTGCGGGCAATTCGGAAATAAAAATAAAGTTTAGGAATGTGAAAAAGATGACCGTGTGGCAGGGTGCCCAATAAGCAGTTTCGTCGGGACGTAGCCGACTTCTCCCTCCAACGCAATGTGACTACTGAAAAGACGACAAGGGCGTCAAGTAGTGTCGGAATAGCTCGAAAGTAGCTGACTATAATGATTTTTACATTTACAGTTTCTTGGAAAGCTGTGTGAAAGAGGAAGCGAATTTCGAAGATCTCCAAGAGAGAAGGCCTTTCCAATGCAAGAAAGTAAAATTGCTCAACTCGTTTCCTTCTCCCTTGTATTGAATTTTGATTGCGCTGGAATTAAACTTTTGGCAAGAGAAAAAGTGTGCAACGCTGAAAAAGTATCAATAGAACATATGCAGCATTAATAGCCGATTCACTTCCTCGGGTTAAATGTATGAGCTGTGCCAACCTGGGATAAACCTTAACATGTGACTTTCGTATCCACCAGAGAAACGTTCAAATACGATTTCTCGTCCTAACTCTAATTTAATCCCAACTTTCAGTTAACTCGTGGTGGTAAATACGGCCATAAGGAAATTTTCCTAGCGAACTTTCATTGAGCACCGTACAGAATATTACGGTCGAATTTTATTATGTGCATATATCTGCGAAAACTTTGCGCGCGATATTCAGGTGACTATCATCGTTGACAATCCTAAACCACGTGTTAATTTTCTCATTCACTACGTCTAAATATCAGGCCAAAAACACAAAAACTATTGACATTATTTACATAATGTTACTACTGTCACTAATTACAAATGGACCAAGAATTTGAGCATATGACTACAAGAGAATCCATCAAAATGACAAAAAATATAGACATAGACCAACGAATCTCGAAAGACTGGCAGTTCGCAGTCAAATTCGGACTAGTGCCAGAACAAGATGGTGTGAGTGTTGCTGCGGAGTATTAAAATTGATATTTCATCCTTCCAAAAACGTTGTAACCTACAGATTGCAAAAAGTATTTTTCCGCCCAGAAATACTTTTAAGGGTTAACAGGGTAATATATCCTGGCACCCTATTTTCGAACTCATTCATTCCGGACGATGACAAATATATAGAAGAATCAATGCTGGAGATGACCAAAGTAAAGAAGGAAGCAAGCTACTATAGCTGCTTCATATCATTGCGAAGTGTGTCATCAAAATATTCTGGTGTTGGCTCTGCAACAGCAGAGAACTGGTTCAACTTTCGGCGAGAGTTATGTGAACTGTAATAAGCTAGGCTTTTTCTACTACAGGTTGGAAAGTTGCGTGACATCATTATAGCAAAGATTTTGGGCGTATTTTTTGTTTCTCGTAAGATGGCACTGCCTTAGTATATAGATTTCTGTTTCATGCTATAGTATTGGTAATAAAAATCGCTGAAATAATTTCGATTCAATTGATTTCTTTATTTGATTTTCACCTCAACATTTTAAATTTTAATAAAAAATTAATTTTAATCATTATCATTAAACATTTTTATATTATGTAATTAAGATCGCCCAATCATTGCTAAAATTATATGAAGTTTGTTTAATAATAGTGGTGTTCATTTTAATCATCGTTTTGTGATATTCTGGGGAATTGGCACGATAAATTGATTGGCAGGTATTAACGTCCCTTTCAACTACTATGATCATACCAGGACGGCACAAAACAAGAAAGACACAAATGATGTGGAAAAACTGATAAGAAAGATAAGCGGAGGGGGAAGGAGGCTTAGAAAGGGAAAGACAAGGGCCCAGAAAAGCCTGCGAAAACTTAAGGAATAGTTGGAGTGGGAGCGGAATATGGGAAAGGTAATGAAGGAGTGGTGCCTTTGCTAAGATTAATGCCATTAGGAGTTAGGGACATGAATTTCCAAATAAGAGAAGAATCGAATTGCTTTCTTTCTTTTTTCTTATGGAAGTTGTTGCGAAGAATATAGAGGCGTCCTTTAAAGAGTGGCCAGGTGAATTATAGTGTTTAGCGACAGGGACGTCAGCCTTGCTAAGGATGTCGAACTTGTATCTGGCGAATCAAGTACGTATGGTATTACCAGACTTTCCGACATACTGCTTCTGATATATTAGGTTGTGAGAAGGGCAGGTGAGGTTCTGATTAATCTTGAGGGTAAAGGAGGAAGCACTGCTAGAAATGCAGGTGGCAGAATTAAGGAAATGGCAAATGCCACACCGTTTTACATTTCAAGGTGAACAACCCTTGGTAGAAGCTCGTGGTTAGTAATAGCAGCGTGGACTAAAATATCTTTAAAATTAGATGTCCGTCTAAAAGAAACTTTTCGTAGTTCTGCTTGAATGGAATGGAGAAGAGGAAAGTCGTCAATAACATGTTGAGGGTTGGATGTTTGGGCATTTTTAATATTATTGAGATTTGGATGATAGGGAAGAATAGCGCAGGTATTGCCATGGCTGGAGAAGGTTTGAGATTATCATTAGAACGGATTTACGGTTTCTTAAGATAGAAGCGCCTATGACAGATTTCTATACCCCCCCCCACGCCTATATCTCTTATCAGATTTTCCACATTTGGGTATTTCTCTTTTTTAATGTTCAGCTTTCTCAAATTTTTCTCCTTTTTTAATGTTTTTTCTATACTCTTTCAAAATTTTTTATGTTCATTTTTATGTCCACTGATCCTTTTTTGGTTACAGTCGAACGTGCTTGTTGCAAATCGATCAACAATCAAACAGTGAAGTGTACATTTCTTCAGATGCGACGAATGCAGCGCTTTCATAAAGCTCATCGAACCAGAATAAATTCCAAATGAAATATACTGAGGTAGTTAAAAACCCTAACCAACCCAAGCGGTCTTCCATATTATACAGAAAAGAAAATAAGATTGACGATTGTCAGAAAGAAAATACAAACGAAATAAAAAAACAACGAGAAAGAAGATTATTACATCTTCCAGTAGTCCGGGAAAGAAACGTTGCTGATATCTTCAAAGTTGATGTCAAGAAAGTGCTTCGGTTTTCGATACTTCATGTGCCACTTCATATCCATTGAGTTCTTCTGTATTCCGGTCACTAGGTCATTGTCATGAATCTTCATCTTCTGCACCATAATCAAAAGGAGGTAGAAATTTTCCTATGTGGACCATGTTTAAATCTGAATGGATGGATTGGTTTTTCACAGTCATTCTGTCAAACTGGGCAGTGGTCTTCAGAGTAACATTCTGGAATGATTGTAGCTCGCTCCATCTGCTTCTACGGATAGTCGCCCACGCAGGCATGCCATAGAGGAGTATGCTCCGAATAATCGACTTGTACAGAAGTAACTTATTGTCGATGCTGAGGGTGATGTTCGGGCCCAGGAGAGCTATGAGACTGTATTTAGCCCTCTTCGCTTTGTTCAGAGCGTAAGTCACGTGACGATTCCACGAGAGTCTTGAGTCGATTATAACGCCAAGATATTTGTAGTTGTCTACCCAGTCCAGTTTCTTCCTGAATAGAACTAGAGAATCTGGGAGACGCTTGAATTTTCTGTTGAAGTGCATAGCCTTGCACTCTCCGACATAAAGGTTCAGCTTCCAGCAGTTAAACCAGTCTTCGAACATCTTCAAGGCGCTCTTCAAGGGAAGTTGCGACAATCGACAATCGACAATCGACAATCGAACAGTGTAGTGAAAAGAAAGACGCGAGTGGTCCAGGAGCCAAGCTCATATTGCACGCTCGCCCAAAGAGTAAACCAGAGGAGTTACACTGAACTGGGAGAGAAGCCTGATGAACCTCTTTAGTCCTCCAGAGAAGAAGTCCCCAGAAGGGACGAGAGTCAGATTGTAGATTGACGAATAGATTCCCCCAAAAAATCAGTAGGATCTAAAGGATCCAATAGCTAGGGAAGACGGCCTTTTTGACATCATTAAAGTAGACATCCAGGATGTGGCGGGGTCTTCGAAACCTGAGGGGACCTTAATAACTAGTGGATGGTCCAGAACACCAGAAACCAGAGTATTTTCATGATTCTCCATCTTAGGTACCATGTTCTTCATAAGTGTCTGGACAAAGGTGCCTATGTGGGTCATCCCCAAATTGTCATAGATAGAGTGGTTGCATTTGATCCGGGGCTCTTATACACGGATTCCGAATGGACTGTACCATTCCTAATCTCTTTCACGATTTCTGTTATTTGGATCCTTTATGTGTTTCCTTATCGCATTTTTTTCGCTGCCCTCTTATCATCTCCCATTGGTCCTCTTTCTTGCCCTATAATAACACGTCTTATTCATTTTTAGGCCTTGTGGAAGAACTTTTTGGGTTAGTCAGGTTTCATGCCTATTTCAGTGTATTTCATGTGGAATTTATTCCGGAAGGGTGAGAATCGTGTAAACACTGCTTACGTCCCACCTGAACAAATGTACACTTCACTGTTCGATTGTCGATTCATTTCCAGGCTTCCCATTTCTTCCTTTATTGTGTCCCAGCGAATACCTTCTTCCCGCCCCCTCCATGTTTTGTCCATATGTAAGTCGTCTTCCAGTACTCATTTTATCATTTGCAGGAAAATTATCTAATATTCTCCTTTCTTTAGAGAATTATCTTCTCTCTTTTGATAAAGGATAGCCTCTACCCGAAACGTCAGCTTTTTATATTTTCACTTGTTTTATTTTATTTTTTATTTAATATCCATTATTTATTGCATCATATGGGTGGAACTTTTGCAGCGGTCCCAAATTTGTTTCAACAACTGCATGTCATTTGAGCACCTCTTGGACAATCCGCAGTGACATGCTTATATGCTTTCCTTTCGGCAAAAACTCAAAAAATATATGAAGAATTGTTGTGACTAAGTCCAGATCCAACACATGATTGAATAAGAATGTACCGTGATCAACGCTCTATCATCAATGCTAGCACCTTTTGTTTCATGTCGTGGTTATTTCTATAACCCAGAGCACGTGGCGAAGAGTACAGCTAGGGTTATAGCAGATATATAAGTATGACGAAAAGAGTTAGCTAATTTTGTGAGATATTAAATGGATTGGCTTTTCTTGAAGGGCTTCTAGATTAACTCGATTATTTCAGTAACATTTACGTTCGAGACACGTATCGACGAATCCAGCCTTCAGCTTGCCCCCATGGCACAATTCCCCCGATAGTTATGAGATCGGTTCCACCTTTATTTCGGCCGCAGTTTAGGGTATATCAACCAAACCACTGTCCAGAACGAGAATCGAATAATTTGTGCGAGAGTTGGAATTTTTCTTTCAACCATTTGGAAGGCCATTGAGAGTATTCGCGAAGATAAGAGTTTGGTAGAAACTTCTCTTCTCAAGGAATCTCGCGGAGAGCCTCCACAGAAGCGAATTAAACGTGCTACGAAGGAGCAACAGGAACACCTGAAGACCCTGTGCCTAGACTATGTACAAAGAAAGACGTTGGAAGAATTTTTATATTGTGTAGAACATGCAATCAAACTGAATTGAATTTAATTAATAAAAATTTAATCTTTTGTATGCCATCAATGTTGTGAAATATTAATTTTTTTTTCTGAAAATGAAAAATTGGTACAGTTTTTGTGTGAGCCGTGTGACTCCGTTTACGCTAGAGGCTTTTATCAGTTGGAGCCTTTGGCCGGATCCCTTTAAAACCTCATGCAAATAGAGCCAGAAAAAAGATTTATAAAAGGCAGGAATATCTTTGTATTATAGATAACAAATCCTAATACATTTATTTATAAAACCAAAACCGGTGTATTTAGAATAAAAAAAAACCACTATCACGACTTTTAATTAGGTTACTTAATTAACTGGAATACTTAATATCCACTAAGATGGTCGTGTATAGAGAAAGGAGGAGGATGACGAATTTTAATATTCAAGATAAAGTTTAATCAAATTTCATGTAGAAAAAGTGATAAACTTTTACAAAAGTCAATTCAATGAGGGCGAAATAAATAATTAGTGAATAATTCATATGTCTGGGATATCATCTGTGGAGCAAACATCTGGACCGGGATCCGAGCTTCGATGCTTATCTGCTGGCAAAACCTCTGGCGACGAAATCCGTGGTGGTCTGTCACCGCTGTCAAAGTAGGCGGCGACACTTGTGGGTTTCGATGAGTGTTGCCCAATACTATAAGCAGAAGTAAAAAGAAATCGAGATTAGCTTAATAGCTAAATATTCGGAAAGGAATGGCACAGAAGCAACTCAGATTTCTTAAAGAGAATAGTTCAACTTAACATTGAAGAGAGATTAAGCAGCACACTTAATTGCCAGTCTAATCTTAACATGTTAAATATAGTCACTAAAATAATTGCAAGGAAATACCCCTTGAGACGCTGATGCTGAGCGCGGCTCGTGGCAAGAGATCTCCGCCCGGCGCGCGCTCGCGAGGCAGTAGTCGTCCGCTGACGGGATGGCTGGGGCACTTAGGATGCTGACTGCGTCGGCCTCCGACGTCTGGCTGCTGAGAAATATTGTGGCGGGCGGATGAGTCTCCTCTTCCTTCAAAAGATTTGGGTGTGGCTCGGCGGGAGCTTTCTGCTCGTCGTCTACGCCTTGCCATATGACCGCATCAGCGGTTGCCTTCGAACCGTCGTCGTCTCTGGCGGCGTGGTCGGAGCAAGTCGGCGTGTCCTGGCTTACGCCGGAGTCGGGTTTTCAGTTTTCTATCCGCTCCTCTGCTATTTCGCAGTTCGTTGACCCCGTTCCATTGTGGCCGGTAGATTCGTCTGTAATCTCTGGAACCGTCGGCGTCTGAGGTTCGACCAGGAGCAGCGGCGAGAGGCTCGGCTGTCGGCGGGCTCCGCATCGGTGCGCAGGTTCCTTCCCGTTAAGAAAAACACCTTGCGAAGAATTATAAAAAGTTCTGTCATTGAAGCATGTGTTAAAGTCACTTGCCCGTGCAATACGGTGGGCACGATGTTTTTTCACTGTTTGAAAAGTCTGGTTCCTTGGGTCCGTAATTCGGGGGCGAGGGGTTTCCACGCTGGCGTCGTTCTCTTCACTCCGGCTCCAGTGGAAACCTCGGTCTCTCCACGGTTGGCTTCGCTCGCTCCTATTATCAGTAATTATTCGGCGGCCGGTATCTCGCCGAATTTTACTTCTTCCTCGAAGTCGACCACGTTCCTTAATCATTCTTCCAAATTCCTTCGGAGCTAGGATTTTTCCGACCTTCTCTCTTGAAATCAGAAACTTTCTGTGTTTTTCTACCTTCTCCCCCTTTTCTTCCAATCACCTGCTCCTCCGTAATACTTCTTTTCTCCAATAATTTGATTTCTCTTTCTTCATCTTTTCGGCTCTTCTATTCTCTTCTCTGGGTGGCGGGCAGCTGATTTTCTCTCTCTTACGGCTTCCTCGTTTGCTACCTTTCCTCCCTATTTCTTTTTTCCGTGTCTGATCGCCGAATTTATTTGTTGATATTTCTCCTTCAATTCGACGACCTGACAACCACCAAAAAAAAAAAAAAAAGCTGGTTGCTTAGTGTTTCCTTTTTTAACAAAAAAATTCCACACCACAATTTCTTATTATATATTTTTTTTTTACATTATCTCTGTAAGGATGCATTTCCGGACCCATGTTTATTGGAAAAATATTGTTTCCCGTTGCAAACTGTACATGGTATTTCATTCTTGACCCACCTTTCTAAATTGCCCTGTAGTTGTTAAACATAGCTTTGGCTTGTAGCTCTTGCAGATCTTGTGCCAGCGGTGGAGTCTTAACAGAATGTTCCATAGAATGCCATAGATTTTTTTTAACGATGAGTGTATTGGTATTTGATCTTGCGCATGCTGCTGTTTCATACTATTAATTTAGATTTAGTGCGATTTATTGAACAAAGATATTGTCTTTCGAATATCTAAAAACCAAGCGAAACCTCTATTGTAAAATAAAAACTTTTTTCCTTCGTAGTTCTTCACAATGATTCTACATCATATTAAGGTTGTGCAGATTTTTGTTATTCCTAATAAAAATTAGTTTATGATTTGCGACTGACAAGAGAACCATCCGAACCTGTATCTCTGTTTCACTTCAAATTGAAATACGTTACTCACCTAAATTTACTGTTGATGAATGAAAAATAAAAAAAAAAAATCACCGGACCATTTTTAACTTTATAACTGAAAAATATTATTTAATATGTAATAAAACATATATTCAAAGAAAAAATTTTTTTAATATTTTTTAATATATTTCGTTTATATTTCTGCAAAAAGCTTTTTGTTTGGAATTTGTGAGTGAATTTATTATATTTAAGATGTTACGTAATACGTAAATTCTTTATGCGTATTTTGAAATATTATTCAAAACTAGTAATTAACAGGTTAGATGCCAAACTAAAAACAAAAAGAAGGTGGCAAAAGATGCAAAACACCATAATACTATGTCCCCAGAGTTCCGTCATCAGGGTAAACATACGATTTTTATGGCCCCATTATTTCTAAGGCGCAAAAGGATAACACGCGTTGAACTATATTTTTTCTTCTTCTCCAGAAGTTTGGGAAACGCAGGAAGCTGCTGTGGCATCTGAGTTGTGCCAAAAGTAATAGCATTTTTCAAAAAAACGAGTAGCGAAGGAAAAAAATGTTTTCATTCAGAAAATAAAAAGACGAATAAATGGCAATTCCAACGAAGAGAGTTTCTTACCCGTAGCTGTCCCTTTCCATACTTTTGTTGGATGAAACGAAGCCAAATAATTTTCCTTACATTTCCTTTTTCCACTTTGCATCCACCTACTTCTCCTGAAACGCTTTACCCTATAATTTTTTGCCTTTAAAGGTTTGTTTTCAGTGCGTGTTGAGACAGATGGTTGCAAGAAGGTTTTCATCCCTATCATAATGGTTATTTATGGTTCATTCGGCAAGCTTAAAAGTTTTGATGCACGTGCAAATTTAACATTTAACAAATCTCCGAAAATATCTGTTTAAAATAGTCTTTAGAATTTATAAGCTGTATTTTTATATAATTAAAGTAGACTTAATAATATAACATCTAATCTATAATTTAGATGTCAACATATTTTATTAATGTGACCAAAGAAATAAATTTTGTTTTATTTTCTCACTGCTAATTCAATAGAATTGGCTACAGATATATAGGGTGTATCAGGTTCGATGGTCAAAAAGTACCTAGCGTGATCCTTTGCATGATTACAAACTTAAAGTTCTTATGCAAAATGTTCAAAACTCAAATGTTAAGGGTCTAAACATCACGCGAAGTTTGCTGAAAACCTGTCGAAAACGTCATTTAATCTCAACAATTGCCGCCGATTTAATTGTAATCGCCCCTTTGAATTTAAGAAACTGCTGGTGCAGAAAGTTCATAAATGACTTAACGACGCAATTTAAATTTTGAGTTTTCGACATTTTCGATAAAAAAAATTTAAGTTTGTAATCATGCAAAGGATCACGCTAGGTACTTTATGACCTTCGAACATGATACACCCTGTATTTTTTTTTAATTTACTCATTGTTGACATGAAGTGTGTGTACAACGCTAATAGAAGGACTTATACTATCGCAATTGACGATCATTGAATACATGTTGGCGCTATTCGGATTTGGCATAGTTGACTCATTGATGATTTCGGGATTATCTGAAGAGGTCTTTAAACGCTGCTTGCTACGGGAATTGGCTGATTGATAAATTCCACTCTAGCTTTTGTGCACTCTTCAGGTGATGGATGGATGGATGGTCTCCCGATATGATGTGCCTCCCCATCAAACATGATTTGGGTAAAACTCATCTGAGTTCATAACCATCCAGTGGCCGCAAGATCCCCGTTTTTAGAGAAATATCATAGTCATTAATCCGGGACCATGTCTGGGGTGGACTTTGTCAAAAATATTGATCAACTCTGGCCAGCATTAAATCCCCCTACTGAAGGGATACCACGGCGTATACTTACTCTTATTCGGGCAAGAAGAGGACTTACGCTTTGTTAGAGATGCATTTCTAATGTTTTGTCCAATGCAGTTTTTATCACTTTTACGGAGACTAACCATTTTATCACTTTCCTAGAAATATCAAACATGAAAAATTGAATAAGAAAATGTGGGTTTAAATTTCATTTCATTAAAAGGTGTGTGATTTTGATTGATACAATGGTTAAATAAATGATTGTTTTTGTCTTTGTGGCGAAGTGTTCTTTCATGTTCTTTTATTCTTATTTGTAGTTGCCTTTTTGTTTGATCTGTGGAAATATGTTCACAATTTTTACATGGAATTTGGTAATGATTTATTTTGTATTGATAAATTAAAAGATATTCTCTTAATATCTTAATGATAGCCTGTTTAATTTTTTATCATAAAAAGATTTGATTTTGATTTTTTTAACTGTCTTTGCTTTAAGTTGATTTCTGTGTATCGATTTAAGTATCTGTTGATTTGGCAATACGCTGTACGCCTTTATAATGTCGACGCCACAGCATACAGAGCGGTAATCTCATTTCGCAAAAAATGGTGTCATAACCTTGTCTGCATCGTAGACTGTCTGCCTTTCCAGAGCTTCTGTGAAGTGTGAATTTGCCATTATGCGAAAACCCCATTGAAAAGTTTCTGTTGCATTTTTGGGACCATGTTGGAAGGTCGATAAACCCACGTGGACGATAGAATATGGCTAGCTCTTTGTTGCTATCATTCAAGTAAATGCAAGTGTCGTCTAGGGTGGTTACAAAATTCCATTGAACATTTGATAAATATTAATCGTATAATATTTGTTTTGCATCCTGCAATTTGTTTTAACTTACGAGAGAGAAACTTACGAACGCGTGGCTTAAATCGCTTAATCCCTTATCGAAATATCTGATGTAGTGCCTTTGTAATATATTAAGATTGTTAGCGGTGGCAAGCCATGTGGGAAGGTTGTCATGTTCAAATAATTTTGATCTTTTGGAGCGGGATCGACTGCGGATGCTTATACTTTGTAACTGTTTTCTGATCGTCCTTATCCAATTTCACCGATTTTAGAGGACTTTCCAATAATTTTGCTTCGCATCGCCTACAGTCCATAAAGCTTTCTGGCGTCCCATTTTCACATAGAATAACCCGACAGTAAAGCTTGTTTCACATAGAAAATCCCTGGCGGAGCGGATGCAGATCCGCATATATTGCATATAGTGGCGCCTCCGTGCGCATTCCGCGTGGAAACGCGGAATCTGTTCAGCATTTCACAAGTAAAACTTTCGCGCAACTTTTCCGCTTAAGCTGTCTCCTTATTGGTTCCTTTAAAATAGTATCTTCTTTCGTAAAATGGAGTCTAAAACTAAGCTTTTGAAGTAAAAAAAAAAGTCTATCAAATGAATTTTCAACAATTTTTTTAAATGAGAATGTTATATATTGTCAATTTTTCATTTGGCGGAGTATGATTTAAAAATACAAGAACTGTACTGCCCAGTATTTGTGTAATAATAAATATATATTTTAATTACAATAATATTTAAAAAAAAATTAAACCCCTTTTGGGTAAAAGTCGAGAGTAGCATTCTCTAATTTTCTCTGAAGACATCGGTCAGCCCCGTCGCGTTTACGCATGAATTCATTATTGTAATGTGTCTAATTAATACATAAATAATTTATCATATTATAGGAATTATATTTTACGAAATTTATGCGAGAAATAAAATCACTAAAGTCCCGTGACGGTGAACATCAGCTACGGGCGGGCTGTCGGTCATTGATGTCGGCCTGGCCGCACATACATCGTTACGAGATTTTCGTGATGTGTTTTCTTGCATAATTTTCCGAAAATATAAATTCTATAATGCGATATATCATTTACTTATTTAATAAATATGTTACACTTATTTAATGATTAAAAACAATAATAAATTCGAGCTAGACGGGGCTGAAACAAGCTTTATGTAAAATGGGCTTAAACGTGAAGGGGCTGATCGATCATCGATGTCACCCGAGAAAATAGAAACCGACTTTTTTACTTGGTTTTGTTTTATTTTAGCCGAGCATTTCTGTGTTCCTTTATTTGGTATTCCAAATTGAAATTCGTTCAGAAATTAAAGAAATAAGTTTCTCATGAAATACACATTTGCTGGCCATCGCTGTGTAGTAGAGTCTAATTTTTATCTCTCCCGCTTTAGGTTCTCCCTACATGCTTTGCGCTTCACCTGCTTCCTGATTGGCTGAGGCAAAGTGGATTCCGCAAAATTTCCAGACCTCCTTGAAATGAAAAATCCGCTCCGCAACTCTCGCGGAGCTGATCTGCAACGTTTGCGCGTGAATGTGAAACGCCTCTGTTACGATTGCGCTTCCGCGTGTTTTCCGCTCCGCAAAGCTTTATGTGATACAGGCTTAAGTTGTAGAATAAGTCACGCTGAGTACATGAGAGTATTCATCATAGCCATACCTCAAATGTTAAATTATTGATGAAAATAGGAAAGAAAATTTCACAGCCTGGATTCAAACCAGGAAACTTCAGCTCTAGCAGCTGACGCGCTAACCAATTGTGCCACTACAAACATGAAATAAGTTAACATAGAGATATGGCGTATGATAAAAAAAACTCGCGGAGCTATCTTGAGTTATACTTTAATGAATATTACGCCTTAGAAAAGATATCCCCAACCTGCGGACTACGTAGCTGCTCTAACCAAGCCCAAAAGACGTAAAGATTGTCGTGAGTCTTCATCTTCTGTATCATAATCAAAAGGAGATCCTGTATAAACTTTCCGATATGGGCCATGTTTAAATCCATGTGCATGGATTGGTTTTTCACCGTCCTTCTGTCCAGCTGAGCAATGGTCCTCAGGGTAACATTCTGGAATGACTGTAGTTCACTCCATCTGGTTTTACAGATAGTCGCCCACGCAGGCATGCCATAGAGGAGTATGGTCCGGATAATCGATTTGTACAGAAGTAGCTTGTTGTCAATGCTGAGGACGCTGTTGCGACCCATGAGAGCTATGATACTGTACTTCGCCCTCTTCGCTTTGTTCAGAGCATAGGACATATGCCGGTTCCATGAGAGCCTTGAGTCAATGATAACTCCCAGATACTTGTAGTTGTCCATCCAGTCCAGTTTCTTATTGAACAGAACAAGAGAATCTGGAGGACGCTTGAGCTTCCTATTGAGGTACAAAGCCTTGCACTTTCCGACGTTAAGGTTCAACTTCCAGCAGTAAAACCAGTCTTCGAACTACTTCAAGGCGCACTGCAACCGAGTGATAACGTGAGCCGGCTGGTGTGCCCATGTCATAATGGCAGTATCATCCGCATAAAAATACAGATTACATCTATCGGGTTTCGGGAAATCATGTACAAAGTAATTAAATAGCACAGGCCCGAGGACAGAACCCTGAGGGACACCGGCCTTCACAACACGGGGCGTGGAAAGATTTTCTCCAACTTTGGCTTGATAGGATCTGCCGTCAACAAAGGATTTCACCAACAAAATCAAATCGGCAGGGAACCCGTCTCGGATCATTTTGTAGACAAGGCCCTCATGCCACACCTGGTTAAAAGCTTTACTGACATCGAGAAATACCACCCCACAGTACCTGGAGAGGTTCAGTGGGGTGCTCAGGTCTTCAACGAGCCTTCATATCTGCATCGGACAAGAGTGGGCAGCAGAAAGCCAAACTGCTCTTCCCGAAAAAGGTCATTTGCTAGACAGTGGTCTTGGAATCTGACGAGAATCGTTTTCTCCAACACTTTGGACATCGTGGGTAGCAGGCTAATAGGTCGGTAACTCGCCGGAATTGCAGGATTTTGCCCCTGCTCGGGGATACTCAATACAATAGATTGCTTCCAAGCTCCGGTGAAGTAAGAAAATTTCCAGCAGACGTTAATGATATTAGTGAGATAGTCAATAAAGTTCTTCGGGAGGTTTATAAGGGCGTTATTACTCACCTTGTCTCTTCCCGGATAACACATTAGAGACTACATTCTCTTATATACAGAAATATGGTACAAAATGATCCACGTGATTGGATAAAGAAATGACAAATAGATACACTGTCTGTGGTTGAAAACAAAGAATGCAAGAAATAGCGAATAGAATAAAAATAATCGGAAAATATGCGAAAGGCTGTAGAAAGAACCAAGAGCGCCATTCCATGCAGGTGGTGGCCTTTTGAACTGATTTTTTTTTGGTGGGTATGAATTTCACATGCCCTCTTGTATAATATTACCAAGTAGTAGAGCTTTTGGTCCAGTAGTTTTTTTTATGGCCATGTCAAAATGTAACTTTAATTATAAAGACCCTGTATAATGATAAAACAAAATAAATAAAATGGGAACAGGAATCGGAAAGCAGTATGTCATACGCTGAAACACGGACCTAAAAGAAGACTCATCCGGTTGTCTATTAAGGCAATACATAAAGAAAGTAAACAAAATTAAAACTATTACAGCAGGTCGGATACAGAATTAAGGATAGAGAAAACATGGAAGTCAGTTTGGCAATTAAGGAGAAGATCCGGGGAGGAACTTTTAGCTTTAAAAATTTCAATGGACTCGAGGGTTGCTGTCTTTAACGGGTTGTTGCAGATGAGGAGAATGGACATTACATCATCTTGAGTCTTCGAGGCATGTCCGATACAGACTAGGTGGTTAGCGTAGTGGGAATTGCCGTCTTTCTTTTTGACCGAGTTTGTGTTCATTGAAGCGTATGGTGAAATTGCGGGTCGTTAAGCCTATATAGTACTTCTCGCAGAATCCACAATTCAACCGATATACCCCGGAACAGGAAAAAATGTCTGTGTTTGCACGGAAAGGTGGGTTTAAGGTGCGAAAACAGGGGGTCGTTGAACGGAAGGAAACTAGGGGGCCTAGGGAGGAAAGGAATTTGGCGGGACGGGAGAAACTGGGACCAAGATAAAGTATAGAGACCCATTTTTTAGGTGGGGATAGGTTAGGGGGTTTAGGGTTAAGGAGAGCGAGTTTCCTACGTCGGAGAATACGGGAAAAGGTAGAGGAGGAGTAGCCAATTTTTAAGGCGAGGGCGTGGATAATACGGAGCTCGGTGGTACGAGAAGAGGGACTAAGGGGTAATTTGAGGGCTCGGTCGATAAAGAAACGCAGGCAGGCGTGTTTATGAATGGGGGGGGGGGTGACGAAGAGTGGTGGATCAAGTTAGAGGACCTGGTGGTTTCCGGTAGACGGAGAAGAGAAGCGGTGGTTTGGGGGGTCGTTATTGATGAGGACGTCAAGGTACGGGATAGATCTGGAACAACCCGTTCAAGACAGCAACCCTCGGGATCGTCTCCTCAATTGTCAAACTGACTTAGATGTTTTCTCTATCCTTAATTCTGTATCCGACCTGCTGTAACAGTTTTAATTTTGTTTACTTTCCTTATGTATTGCCTTAATAGACAACCGGATGAGTCTTCTTTTAGGTCCGTGTTTCAGCGTATGACACACTGCTTTCCGTTTCCATGTTCCCATTTTATTTATTTTGTTTTACCATTATACTATAGTCAAGACTCGCTATTGGTTCTTTCTATAGCCTTTCGCATATTTTCCGATTATTTATATTCTATTCGCTATTTCTTTGTATTCAACCACAAACTTTGTATCTATTTGTCATTTCTTTATCTAATCACGTGGATCACTTTCTACCATATTTCTGTATATAAGGGCATGTAGCCTCTCGTGTGTTATCCTTGAAAAAAACGGGAAAAAATGGAGAAACTAGTCGGAAATTCTGTTCTCCCTTTATTGTGTTGTAAAGTCTCTACCAATTTTATTTTTAATCTAGACAGTTCCCTGCGGTCACCCACCCTTCCATTGGAACGACAGCGACATGACCGCAACACAATTAAGTTGTAGGTTAAGAATTTTAGAGAAACGGCTTCTGCTTCGAAGAACGTACCATCGGGGGGGGGGGGGGATTTGAGATGTTCAGAGAAAATAGAACGAGCTCCTGAAAGCTTTAGAAAAAGTTCTGCATTGTGTCATTATGCCATACTTTCCAATCAAGAATTATCGTTAAATCGAATCTAAGCTTAAAGAATTAAGTTGCAGCAATAGCCGTTGGGATGACATAACCACAATGGGAGGGAGCTGCTCTAACTTGCAACATCGTGCAGCTAATAATGGACTCGCCATTCTGCAGAAGTAATTTTTTAAGAAGTAAACATGGATTGAGAAATGCACTGACGTTTTCTGCAATCTGTTTAGAAATTGAAACCCAAATTTTTCTTCTTAAACATTGTTTGTACTTCTAATGGACCATTTACACCTTCTCTTTCTTCCACTCTGGAAATAAACACATTACAAAACTATGTCAGCTTATTCTTAATCGATAGAAATAATCAATAATAGTATTGAGCATTTTGCATTTGTGTTCGTGTGTGTGTTTTTGAGTAAGCATTTGAGGGTGTGGGCATACGTGTGTGTTCGCGCGCTTATTTCCGATAATTGAAACATTAAATATATTAACAAAATCGATTCGACGTATTCGCTTTGCAATAAATTTGCGAAGTACATTCAGCGTGACAAGCTTGACAGCTTTAGAATGTTAAACGTAATTAATTAATTAAGTCATTATTAATAATTCAAATTTTTTTTAAAAAATGGTATCATTTTGAGACGGTTTATTATCATTTTAAAATGTATAATTCTAGCAAAGGTACCCGGCGTTGCCCGGGCTAATTACACTTGTAGGTAAACAGAACAATCTCAGAAAATTAAATTATAACTCCAAATTGGTTAAATAATAACTCAAGCAATACAACACAGAATAAAGGGATTATCCATTCTAAGAAAAATACGAAAAACAGGAATTCTAGGTAATATACCGGGATTTTATGACTTTTCCCAATCGTCTGAACGCTTGTTAGGGAGCTGTGTATCTCCTTTGCCTCATCGAGAGAGATTGCCCTACCTATATCGTCTATTATATCCATTTCCTGTTCATTGTAAATAATTCTTGGAAACGATTGTTCTGTCATTGCATCATCATTTTATTTTCATTGTTATAATTCCTGAAAACGAATGTTCTGTCATTGCATAATTTTATGTTCATTGTTATAATTCTTTGAAATGAACTTTCTATCATTGCATCATTTTGTGGTCATAGTTATTGGTGAATTGATGTGAACACGACGGGCCTATTGTTGCACAAGTTTTGCCTTACATTGTTGGTCATGAGATATCTGTTGCTGGTCCGAGCGTAGTATGAATTGCGTGTTGACACCATTGTTGATACCTATTGTTGGCAAAGATTGTCTTGGGCAAAGGAAATGATGTCGTGGACTAATGAATGGAAGCGTGTTGTTTGGAGTGATGAGAAGAAATTCACCCTCAATGGCCCTGATGGTCTAGCCTATTATTGGCATGACCTCAGGGAGGAAGAAAAGTTATTCTCCAAACAGCAGTGTGGAGGAGGAAGAATAATGATCTGGGGAGCCTTCGGATCGAATGGCAAAACCAATGTGGCTTTTCTGTCAGGTAGAATGCGAGCTGCAGACTACCAAACAATGATGGAAACCCATTTGCTCCAATCTGGGAGGTGCTTCTTGGATTTACCAACAATACAATGCACCAATGCACAAGGCTAAATCAACAATAGAGTGGACTTTAGCAAATGGGGTTCAACAATAGAAAACTTGTGGGGGATGTTTGCACGTGAAGTTTATAGTGGAGACAAGCAATACGATTCAATTGATGCTTTGAAGACTGCAATTGTTGCTAATAGGGAAAAAATTAGCATCAAGTATCTGCAAAAACTAATTCAGTCAATGCCTGATCGCATTTTTAAAGTGATCTCCAAAAAGGGTGGGCAAACCAATTTTTGAGAAATGATGGACCTATCATTTTGCAACAAGCTATAATGAAAATATTTTTATAACTTATGATTGTTAGATTTTATTTGAATTTTTTTAATTGTATTTTGTACTACAAAGAGTGTAGATTTGAATTTTTTACCAGTTGTTTTGTGATTAAATATATTTTTGTTTTGGAGGCTACTTTAATTAGGCGGACCTATCTTTTTGGAACTCACTGTATATAGAAGACTAGCAGAGGTACCCGGCATTGCCCAGGATAAATACACTTGTAGGTAAAGAGAACAATCTCAAAAAATTAAATTACAAATCTCAATTGGTTAAAAAAAAACTCCATCAATACAACACAGAGCAAAGGGGTTATCCATTCTATTAAAAATACCAGGAAGTCTAGGTGATATACTGGGAAATTATCGAAACTCTTCTTGACTTGCTTCACCACTGCGGAGCATCACCAGATACTTTAGACTCAAGTTTTTCTTGCCCTTGGCGTAGAAGCTCTTATACACTCTAGCTCTTTTCGAAACTCCCATTGTTCAGATGTTTCAAACGCCCGTAGAGCTTTTTCTGTTTTAGTTGCTGAGTTTCTCCGTCCAATACTCGTTCTTTCTCTTTCCTTTCCAGACACATAATTTTTTGCCAATCGTCTGGACGTTTGATATGGAGCTCAAGGGAGACACGCCTGACTCCTATGCCTAATCAATTTAGTACTGCATTAATAATGTTCTGTCACTGCATCTTCACTTTCTGCTCATTATCAATACTTCTTGGAAACGAACGTTCAGTCATTGCATTATCAGCATCTCAGTTACCAAAATATACACTGTCCCACAGAATATAATCAAAATGTATTTTTAGGAAATGTTTGGATCTGCTATGCTACCAAATAAGCTAAGTGATAACCGCCGCGTGGCTCGGGCTTTTTTTTTTGAAATAAATTTTTAAATATCTTAAAAATGAACACATGAAAACGCTCAGAATTAATACAGTAAAAATTCTTAATAGAAATTTGAAAAAAATTTTTTAAAGGCTCACAATGGATGGACCTCTCCAAGGATGCCATTGCTAGTCTAAATAATTTCCTAATCACGTAATCTTGCTTTAGATGTACACTTGATGTTGTTGCAATTCCCACTCTTCTCTCGATGTCTTGAAGCAAAACTTTGCCATTCATCTCTTTTTGTAGTCTAGCGATCGCTGATTCTTCTATTGACATGCTTACCAGTTGTTCAATACACCACGGAGCTAAAGGAGTGCTTCCTCTGTCGTCTTTCCACTCTTTCTCAATAGTCTGTTAACTCTCCATTATCTCCAGTTATTGATCATTTTTAAATATTTTCAAGAAATTGTTAAGTACTAAGAACTCTCTTTTCTAAGAAAAGCCTGATCATTGCACAAACTTTGCCTTTCATTGTTGGTCATGAGATATTTATCAAAAATATGACATGTCATAACCATGAATATCGATTTTTTATCGATAATTGTTATAGATAACATGCCTTGAAGGTTAAAACTGTAGATTTGCATAAGAAAAAAACAAACAAACCCACAAACAAACATATATAGAAAGATAAAGATATAAAGTATTAACGGTGTTTAGAATTGACATTATTTATTTGAGCTCTTTTCATTCGACATAATTGCCACAGGCAATATTCTGAGATTTAAACTGCATTTCCTGTGCTTTAAAAAGCTCGAACTATGGCATTTCTGAATCCGCTGGAAGTAAGGAAGTTTGTACTGGGAAGGGTAGAGCTTTGCCAGTCTTATTCTAAGTCTTACTCGCCAATAGAGTCTGAGCTAATCATCAGAGTTTTAAAACTGTTTTCAAATCGAATTAAATTAAATCTAACCATTTATCAATTGCAACGTGAAATTCGCCGGCGGTTCAATGAACAACCCTCACATTATAATCAAATATACGAGTAGCTAAATTCATAGAAGGTGGTTGTATAAGAGTTGTTTAAATTAAACTACAGAACATATTAAAACTAATTTTAAAAAATATTAAAAGGATTTTTAAACTGAATAAAAACAAATCAGATGATCTGGATAGATGAGATACAAAGTTTTAAAAGCCCATCATTATCTTGTCCTACTTCTAGCTTATATTCACCTATGAGAGTTCAATGTAAACAATCTGTAGGTCTGACAGAAGTATACGAAATGGAAAGAAATAACTCTTTAACGAGAGCTAACATAGAAAGATGTACATTTGTTAACCTTTGTCAATTTATAACTGTAATGACAAATAAAGTAATTGTAGAAACAATTTTTATGAATTGGTGAATTAAGTAATTGAATTTTCAAAATAAAGAAGTAGACAAATATTCTGAACAATGTACTTACGTAGACAGAAGAACAGTTAACACTATTTAATAATAATATTGGGGACAAAAATTGATATTATAATTAAACATTAATTTCCGAAAAAATTAACCCAACACAATAAAAAGGAAAATGTTTTATTTTAAAAAATATTTCATATTCCATCTTCGATTTCTTGAACGATTCGTTGAAGAGAGTAGATATCGTACTACAGTACGCATTCTTAATTATTGATGAACATATAATAATTGATCGATTTTAAACAGCATGCAGTATATTAGGGTGCATACAAATCATCATCAATAGTGTTCTGTCCTAGACATAAATTCGTGGGCATGGATATTTATGCTTGTCCGCGCTGCGTACAGATATAACTTGTGTAATAGGCGCAAAATGACCTTAGTAGTCGACGCCAAATTTATAATAAACCAACCAACCAACCAACCAGACATAAATTGTCTACATCTGTTGCCTTTTTCTTCATTTCTTTCAGCACTTTTCAATTCCTACAGGAAGGATGTCCATAACACATGCACCTTCATCCACAGTCTCCTTTTCTTCAAATACGATGTTTGCAGTCTTCCTTGCGTGTCATAAAAAATTTGTAAATATTCTCCCCACGTGCGAATAATATCCTGTTCTTCCACTATGCTCTTTCCATTCATCCCTTCGAGGTCAGTTGAATGAATCTTCTTCCTTCTGTTATTGCCTCTACTCGTGCTGTGTACTCTGGGGTACGTTACATCATATCTTCCTTCTCTGTTGAGTTGTTCAATTTCAAATTTTAAAAAAATGCTAATGGCAGTCTTCTCTTGTTTTTTCAGTTTCTCATGTATGCAAATGTATGATGGTATTTTATAATTCCGGTCTTTATTGCTCGATTGCAGTGATATTTTACTTTCCTCAGACTCATTACTTTTCTTCAACGTCAACATGTACCTCTCGGATTGTTTGTATATACTCTGGCCCTAGGTAGTTGGTAATGAATGTCAAGTATTATTAATATTTTTTTCATTATTATGGAAGTTACGGACATTTAAAATTTTCAAAATTTGAGTGAGGGCTTTATCTATGAAGTACTGTAACTTCGGTTGTATTTTACTTAGAAAGAGGTGATTGGTGACATAGGAAAGCTCTTTAAATGTAGATTCTATTTTTAAAATTATATTATGTATGCGCAAATATTTGAATTTAATAAAAATATTAAATTATGCAAATTTCTCAAATGGTAGGTATTTTTATCGTTAAAAAATTATTAATATCTTACACATACTTTCATAAAAACAATACAAATAATTCAAAAGTGTGTTTTCCTCTGTTTTGAAGATACTAATTTTTAAAGCTTGAGCTTCAAGCAACGGGAATTAGGTTTGGTTTGTTTTGTTTTGGAATTAACGTCCTTTTCAACTGCCATGGTCATTTCAGGACGGTGTTATAGGGGCCGCAAATTTTTCCTCTCAAGGGTTCTTTAACGTGCAGCCGGCAAACAACCACACGGGACCAACGGCTTTACTTTCCTTCCAAAGGAAGTGCGTGATCTCAGGATTTTCCCCCTGAAAAATTCCTCGTCGTCCTCGGCTGGGGTCGAACCCGCGTCCTCGGGCATCAGAGACGATCAAGCAACCCCT
This sequence comes from Rhysida immarginata, assembly GCA_023313115.1. NCBI lineage: Eukaryota > Metazoa > Arthropoda > Chilopoda > Scolopendromorpha > Scolopendridae > Rhysida > Rhysida immarginata. The sequence goes on from JAHWFO010097618.1 coordinate 197,358, forward strand.
GAGCCACCGAGGCCGATACGGGAATCAGGTAGTAGGGACTTTACTACTCGTACAGGGAAGAGAAAGCGTGTAACCTTGGGCCATTCATTTAGTTACGTTTTATAATTTATATAAATAATATTATTAATTATAGTTACACGAAAAAGTAATATCAATAGTAGCATTACAATAATAATTATATCAAGAGGAAAAATGTTTCTTAGAACTTCAGATTTTTTTTTCAGAAGTCAGAAAAGTATTGAGCACCTGTTAAATAAGAAGATAATTTAGTAGGAAAATATAAATCATCGAATTATAATTTAAATATGATGTCGAATTATTAGTAAAAAAAAGTATATTTACTTTACACTTCTTCAAAGTCAATCACTTCTAAGTTACCCTGAAGGACGAGATGAATTGCAGAGGCAGCTGAAGTTGATACAGGCTTCATTATAGAGGGTGAATCAAAATTTAGTGTGCATTAGTGCATGGAAACGTGTACAGCGCACACATCATTGCAGAGAGTCTTTGCTGATGGAATCATCTCGCTTGGCATCCGGTCTGCGCGGTCACCGGACCTCACACCTCTGGAAAGATAACGTCACATATTTCATTTGGGGGTGCCTTGAAAGATAAAGTGTATGCAAACACTCCGCACACTTTGCCTGAGCTGAAGGAGAAAATCACAACTGAAGTTCAGCAGCCATATAGTGTGTTTAACAACATGCAACTGCACGCTAGTTCGTCACCAGATGAAAAGCCAGGATTCCGATGACTGCCATGACGAGTTGTCGAGACGTAATGCTGCTCAGAAAACCAGCTGATCGAAGAGAAGTGGAAGCCGTTATCAAAGTAGGACTTTTATAAACAATAAGAATATTCATGACATATATTCTGTCAAGTCAGGTAATACGGCTTCAATCGTAGGAACGGGTGAAAGCAGCCAAGGCAGTACCCGACGTTCAGGCGGAAGACATCGGAGGCAACGATCGGACAGGGAACTAAGCCGAGCAAGGAGGAGCCCATCGCCCAAGAGGGAATCCATGTATTTCGGACGCTTCGACCGAAACCTTGCAAGAAGGAGGCGATATTTACAGAAGAAAGTTCCTCAACAGTTCCCGGTCATAAGCATGCTAGAATAACAGATATTAAAGAGAATAAGAACTGTGAATTGATTATTCTACCAGAATCTGTCTCATCCCATTCATCTGGAGGAAATTGGAGGAAGTTAACTCGGAGCCGGAGGACGACGATAATCCCGCCGCCCGCAGCGAGCACTCTCCACGAGTTGGAAGCCCGCCACAAGGGAATGAGCCCGAGCACCAATTTGTAGCCTCCACGTCCAGACGAAGCGACTGGACTACTAGCGAGCCATTGCATCACCCAATTAGCCACACGCCACTGAACCTTCTCCCGTGGAAGTTCGAGTCCAGCGAAGTGGTATTCCCGTACGCAGACATAGCCGGTATTCTCGCGGGGCACCCTGCTGAATGTTCCGAGCTTGGACACGGGATCCTCCGCTAAGGTGCTCCTTTCACGCTCGACAAACCTGTTATGGTCTCCGCCTTATTGTGCAGCGGTGACAAAGCCACCAGTGACCCAGTCGAGCCACATCGAGGAGAACCAGGAACACTAGCCACATGCACACTAACCCAATGCATCCCATCGCTTCAGCGCATGCGTGTTTAGGGTGTTGCTAAAAGGTGAAATAGTAGCATACAGACGCGATGATTCTGTGGTGCTTTAGCAGTGAGAAAGATTCCAATACGCGTGTTGTTTCTTAAACTAATTTTTTTATGCGGGTATCGTCTTTTTTTTTTTTTTCGTTATAGATTTTCTACTACATTTAAAAAAAATCAATCACTTAAAAACATGTAATAAAATCAATAACATATTATTCAGAAATAAATTAAATTAAAATAAATAAAGACAACTTAAAAAATTAAAGAAATCATGACCATTTCAAAATTCTTTTTCAAATTAAAATAAATTATCTTTGATGTTAGAGTGATATCACAAAATTTTTGATAAGTACTGCATTATTTTTTTTTATTTTATCGATTGACCAACTTCCTTTTATTTTTTTTTTAAATTTTGTATATCTATTTATGCATTAACTCGGCATTCCAATAAAAGGCAAGAATACTTTCTGAAAATTCCAATCATTTTGCATGTTTCATCAAAAAAATAAAGAAATAAATAAAAATAAAAATTTGTAAAGGTTTTTATTGCATTACAACAATATATAGAATCTCTTACGGCCAATTTAAGAGTATTAACCTAACCTATACTTAAATTAATAATTTAAGAAAATTAGTAGAGTAACACTGCCCCCTCCCTCCTTAACATTGACATTCCCATATTCCCGTCGTTACAAATTACACGAATAATGTTGACAACAGCTTTCATTGTCAAATTCTCTTGATATCTTGAAATGCAATTATATTAAATTTACTCATGAATTGACTTTAAGAGTATTCTATATATTGTTATAATGTAATAAAAACCTTTACAAATTGTTATATTTATTTATTTCTTTATTTTTATTGCTGAAACATAAAAGTAACTGGCATATCCAGAAGCCATTTTTGGCTTTTATTGGAATGCCGAATTCGTGCATAAATAAATATACAAAATAGACACCGAAATTTTTACACGACGTCATGGGCGGTAGGGTAAACAGAAAACCCGGGTAATCCTGAACCGATCATAGAAATCTCCACGAAGGCGAATAGCATCGCTGCTGTTTGTAAGAATCGTTTACAACGTTAAAATAACAAGTTTAAGAAAACGTTTAGGTTGAGGAACAGTATTAATTTTCAAAATTTAAAGTATTTAATTTAATAATACTACCCAACATCACAAAAACATGTAAAATAAAAAAAGAAAAAAAAAAATCCCCTTCAATACAAAATGATAAAGAAACCCTTATGTAAATATATTTTTGATACTACAAAATTTTATTACGTATTTTATATATTATAATTTTTATGCAAATTTTAATTAATTTATACGATGTTTGCATTTATTAGAATGTATAAAGTTATATGTTTTTGTGAATAAAGAAGGTATATTTTTAATAAACAATGTTGTGAATTTAAAAAAACTTCAGTGCAAAACTCATTTTCTGCTTTATATTTCACTTTATTTTTTCACTTTCTATTTTTCATGTTTTTGTATCTTGAGGATACGTTGACGTTAAGTAGCTGAAATCTAAATTAACAAGTTTTACAATTCTCTCTGCTTGTTGAAAATTATTCAGTTTTATAATGCATAAATTTGGATTTTTAAGACATAATCAGAGTCTGCACTGAAAAATAATCGGGATTCAACAAAATCCTAACCTCCAAATCAATCATCATTTCATTGCGAGTACTGCGAAAGCATAAATCGGATACATTCGTTTCGACTCGTTGACAAACACTCGTATGCTAATATGTTTTCTTAATATGTTTTCGTATACGTAGAAAGCATGCTAATATGTTTTCTTAACCGGTAAGCGGATGCTGTGAATCGTGGCCAAAGGACGTAGCTTGTTTATGTTCTTTGTCGTAGGCTACGCTGTGAATTAGCGACATTTATGAAAATGTTGATGTGTTTTGTTTTTACATCTGGAGATCATCATTCGATCAGCTAGCCTGGGTATCTCTCCATCATTGACGTGAAAAAACAGTGCGAAGATTGCTTAGAAACTTTTTTAACTTACGGTAATTGACCCATTCCGATTAAGAAATTTTTCAAACTTCAACGAATAGAAATTTAATCTCACGCGCCCAAGAAATAAATCCGCTATCGCAAAACAAAAACAATTTGCCTTAACTTCAACGCATACGCTAATTATACGCCGAATACTAACACACGTTTCACCTCCTGAACACCCGAATAAATGAGGGCAAATAAACTTTCCATCGCGAATACAGGTTTTTCTCTTCTCTCCCTCTGTACACCCCGCTTTCGAGAAGATCGGGATTTCTGCTCACCCAGCTGCGAGTGATGTCACGTGCTAAAATCGGTGTGCATGTAAGATTCTCCGCAGGTAAGTAGTTCCTGGCTACTAGCGTTTAAAGGAGAACCCTTCCATCCGGTACGAACGATAAAGGTCTTGGAACTAGCACTCTCTCTATTCATGGAATCTACCCACTGATGCAGCAAGCAGCTATCGATCTGGACTTACATATTAAATTCATTCACTGTTTATTTGAAACTAGCAGAGGACCCGGCGTTGCCAGGGATAATTACGCTTGTAGGTAAACAGAACAACCTTAAAAAGCTAAATTAAAACTCCAAATTGGTTAAATAATAACTCAATCATTACAATATAGAGCGAAGGGACTATCCATTCTAAGAAAAATCCGAAACACAGGAATTTACCTCTTCACTGAAAAAATCCATTCTAGGTGATATACCGGGACTTTATTTATCGAAAAAAAAAATTTTAAAGGCTCACAATAGATGGACCTCTCCAAGGATGCCTTCTAGTCTAAATAATTTTTTACTCACGTAATCTTACTTTAGATGTACACTTGATGTTGTTGCAATTTCTTTTCTTCTTTCGATGTCTTAAAGCAAAAATTGGCCATTCATCACTTCGTGTAGTCTAGCGGTCGCCGATTCTTCTATTTACTTGCTTAACATTTGCTCAAAACAGCACGGAGCTAAAGGAGTGCTTCTGCTATCGTCTTTCACTCTTTCTCAATAGTCTGCTAACTCATTATCACCAGTTACTGATCATTTTTAAAGATTTTCAAGAATTTGTTAAGTACTAAGAATTCTCTTTTCTAAGAAAAGCCTGAATAACAGGAATTCTATGCATTGAATTCTATATTGCACAAACTTTTCTTTGCATTGTTGGTCATTAGATATTTATTTTTGGTCCGTGCAGATACCAAAAAATTGCGTGTTGATACCATTGTTGATACTTATTGTTGCAAACACTTTGTCTTGCATTGTTGGTCATGAGATATTTCTCATTAATATGCCCTGCCATAACCATGAATATCGATTTTTTATCAATAATTAATATTTTTTCGAAATCTGAGGTAGACAGTGACCTTCCTCATGCTTTGAAGGTCATGTATGCGAAATTTTAAGAAGATCGGAATAAAACTGTAGATTTGTATAAAAAACAAACCCACAAACCCACAAACAAACATCCTTCTTTATATATATAGATAGACTAGCAAAGGTACCCGGCGTTGCCCGGGATAATTACACTTGGATGTAAACAGAACAATCTCAAAAAATTAAATTAAATTTTGCAATATCTTAAAAATAAACACATGAAAATGCTTAGAATTAATACAGTAAAAATTCCTAATGAAAATTCGAAAAAAATCTTCTTAAAGGCTCACAATGGCTGGACCTCTCCAAGGATGCCACTGCTATTTTAAATAATTTCTTACTCACGTAATCTTACCTTAGATTTATACTTAGTGTTGTTGCAATTTCCACTCTTCTCTCGATGTGTTGAAGCAAAATTTGGCCATTCATCACTTTGTGCAGTCTAGCGGTCGCGGATTCTTCTATTTACTTGCTTCCCATTTGCTCAATAGATCACGGAGCTAAAGGAATGCTTCCTCTGTCGTCTTTCCACTCTTTCTCAATAGTCTGCTAACTCTCCATTATCTCCATTTACTGATCATTTTTAAAGATTTTCAAGAAATTGTTAAGTACTAAGAACTCTCTTTTCTAAGAAAAGCCTGAATAACAGGAATTCTATGCATTGTTACAAATTGAAACTTATCCATATTGCATCATCATTTTATGTTCATTGTTATAATTCTTGGAAAGGATTGCTTTATCATTGCATCATCATTTTGAGCTCATTGTTATTGGTGAATTGCGTGTTGAAACCATTGTTGATACCTATTGTTGCAGAAACTTTTATTTGCATTGTTGGTCATGAGATATATATTGTTGGTCCGTGCAGAGTGTTTGTGAATTGCGTGTTGATACCATTGTTGCAAAAACTTTGTCTTGCATTGTTGGTCATGCGATATTTCTCATTAATATGCCTTGCCATAACCATGAATATCGATTTTTTATCGATATTTATTATTTTTCCGAAATCTGAGGTAGACAGTGACCTTCCTCATGCTTTAAAGGTCATGTATGCGAAATTTTATCAAGATCGGAATAAAACTGTAGATTTGTATAAAAAACGTACAGACCCACAGACAGACCCACAGACCCACAAACATCCTTCTTTATATATATAGAGATTCACCCTACAATTGCTTGTGATAATTTCACTTTAACATAGGTTTACCTTTGCTAAAACAACGCTTCCTCTTCTGCCGTTTTAATGCTTTAACGTTGCTTTAACATTGAATTACGTTTTGTGTACCTTTTTGTACTTTTACAATTTATTTCCACTGCGTATTAAAATTGTTTTGTTGATAATAGTATATAGAAATTTTTAAAAAATTTAACTGACCTTAAGACCTGTGGATACATGCGTATAGATGAAGGAAGGATACCACTTTTCTACAAAAAGCGTTTTTAATAACCATATATGTATACATTTCACTGCATCATCATATTATGCTCAATATTAATAATTCTTGAAAACGAACGTTCAATCTTCGCATTGGTATCCACAGGTCAAAATATTTACACTCACACAGAATATAGTCAAAATGTATATTTATGAAATGTTTGGCTCTGCTATGCTGCCAAATAACTAGATGATAATCACGGCGTGGCTCTGACTTTTTGTTTTTTTGATTAAATTTTGCATTATCTTAAAAATAAACACATGAAAAGGCTTAGGATTAATACAGCAATAATTCTTAATTAAATTCGAAAAAAAATTTTTTAAATGGATGGACCTCTCCAAGTATGTCACTGCTTCTCTAAATAATTTTTTAGTCATGTAATCTTATTTTAGATGTATACTTGATGTTCTTGCAATTCCACTCTTCTCTCGATATCTTGAAGCAAAACTTGGCCATTCTTTACTTTTTTTAGTCTAGCAGTGGCCGATTCTTCTATTTACATGCTTAACATTCTTTTTTAATGGCACCATGTATCTCAATGATGAAAAATTGGAAACCGTTAACGATATCGTAACGGCTTTTGCTAAAAACTTCAAATCAGTATATAATGACTCTTCCATTGATAATAAGCATTTTGATAATATTTTCCCAAGATACATGTTTGTCAAAAATTCATGACCAATTCTATTAAATTGTTTTCCGAATCTGAAATACTATAGGGTATTAACAAAGTAAGTAATACAAATTCGTATGGACTGGATAATATTCCTTCATATATTTATAAAACATATGGTAAATTTTTTGTTTATCTTTCATTCCAATCAGGTATTTTCCCTGATATATGGAAACAAATTAAGATTATTTTCTGTTTTTAAGAACAAAGGTAATAGAAGAGACGTAAAAAATTACATGCCTATTTCAATTTTTAGCTTCCCTGCTAAAGATTTTGAGTATTTGCTGCATGGAAGAATTTATTCTGTTGTCTCTCCCTATCTTTCTTCGTGTCAATACGGTTTTACGAGGAGTCGCTCAACAGTATCTAACCTAGTGAATTCTGTACATTTCATTGGAGATGGCATTAACCAAAATAAGCAAGTCGACATGATTTATATCGACGTAGAGAAAGCATTTGATAAGATAGATCACCGTGTAATGAAATATGAATTACATCCTTTCTATATCAAATGAGTTTTTTCCTATTTAACTAATAGAGTCAATTATGTTGTTATAAATAATAGTTACTCTCCTGGTTTTATTTCTATTTCTGGGTTCCTCAGGGATCAATTCTAGGACCTTTATTATTTTTTATCTTTATCAACGACATTCCTGATGTGATTAAATCTTCTAAATTATTCCTATTTGCTGATGACATGAAATTAGGTAAAATTATTCATAATCCTATCGATTGCCAAGATTTACAACATGATCTATATTCAATTGGGGCCTGGTGCATTCAAAATAATATGTTCACAAATGACAAATGTCACTTATTCCCTTAAGAAAAGAGTCTTTAATTTTGATTACAGTTTAAATGGTTGTAAATTACAACATAAATCTGTTACAAACGACTTAGGTGTTATATTTAATTCCAAACTTTCGTTTGTTGATCACATTCACTCTATTATCTCCAAAGCCTATCGTGGTTCATACTTTATTGTCAGAAACTCCCTAAGTTTTAATAATGTTGGCTTTTCAATTTTTCTTTTTAATATATTAGACAGACCAATTTTAGAATATGCTTCTGTCATTTAGTCTCCTTCTCATATTAAATTTCAGTTCCTCTTGGAAAAGGTTCAAACAGATTTTTTACGCTCTCTGTTTCGTCGTTTTCATCCTACATTTTTTAATGATAATTTTTATGTATAAATTCCTATCTACGAGATTTTTTTAATTGAGATCCATTGATCAATAGACGTACTGTAATTGATCTTTGCTATCTATTTAAATTTTACCGCAATATAAGTTATTCATCTAGTTTTCTTAACTCTGTAAATTTACGTGTTCCCAAACCTAATTCCAGACGTAATGATAAATTTTACTTACCTTTCTCAAGGAAGACAGTTATAAATAATCTTCCTTTTTTCCGAATGTACAAGTTTTGTAATATCATGTCAAACCTTATTGATATAAGTGTTGTCGTATGATACGTATAAAGAAACTGTGAATGAAAATGTTAGGCTTTTATTATGATTTTTTTTCTGTTTTTATTTTAATGTCAATGGATTTTATGTCAATGGATTTTTAGTTACTCTTTGGTACCTAGTTTTGACTATACATTTTTTATACATTATACATTATATTCTTTCCTGCATTTTTATGTAATATTATGATATATATTTTCTTTGTAAGCTGTTATTGGGCTAATAATAGCCTGTTGCTTATAAACTAATAAATAAATAAATAAACATCTGCTCGATACAGCACGGAACTAAAAGAGTACTTCCTCTATCGTCTTTCCACTCTTTCTCAATTGTCTGCTAACTATCCATTATCTCCAGTTGCTGATCATTTTTAAAGATTTTCAAGAAATTGTTAAGTACTAAGAACTCTCAAGTCTACGAAGAGTCTGAATTACAAGAATTTTATGCAGTGTTACAAATTGAAACTTATCTATATTGCACAAACTTTGCCTTGCATTGTTGTTCATGAGATATTTCTCATAAATTTGCCTTGCCATAACCGTGAATATCGATTTTTATCAATAATTATTATGTTTTCGAAATCTGAGGTAGACGGTGACCTTCCTCGTGCATTGAAGGTCAAGTAGACAAAATTTCATCAAGATCGGAATAACACTGTAGATTTGTATAAGAAACAAAAAAACAAACCGACAAACATTCTTCTTTATTAAGTACCGAAAGGTGCTTTATGCTATCAGTGTGGGGAAACGTGTCTGTCTGTCTGTCTGTCTGTCTGTCTGTCTGTAACTCAAACTCCTCCGAGGTTATGAAAGATTTTCAATATCTGTTTGCGTCAGTCGATGAATATGGTTCATGGCACGAACCAGTTACAAATATTATCTAAATCGGTTCATTGGCACGTGCACAAATGGTACCTCTATTTTCCCGCCCAGCAATTTTCAATGGGAAGAAATATTGAGTAATATATTAAACAAATCGTAATGACGAGATAGATGCGGTTATTCATTACTATTTTCGTCAGTCGATGAATATGGTACATGCCATGAAAAAATCATAAATTTTATCTAAATCGGTTCATTAGCACGT
>JAHWFO010097618.1:207460-262570 GCA_023313115.1 Rhysida immarginata
AAACTCTACCAAAAATATACTCTGTTGTCATTTGCCTAATATTTCAACCTTCCACTGCGTCATACTCGTAAACCATGACACCCTCAAACAAACAAACCCACAAACAAACATCCTTCTTTATACATTTAGGAGACGGTACGTGACTAGCAAAGTTACCCTTCGTTGCCCGGGTTAATTACACTTCTAGGTAAAGAGAATAATCTCAAAAAATTAAATTATAACTCCCAATTGTTTAAATAATAACTCAATACAAAACGGAGCAGATGGACTATCAATTATACGAAAAATACGAAAAACAGTAAGTTTAGGTTATATACCGGGAACTTATTTATCTTTTGTTGACTTGCCTCAGAATAAAATGATATCCATCTTCAACACCAGGGAACATCACTGGATACTTTAGACCCAAGTTTTTCTTGCCCTTGACGTAGAAGTTTTTATACCCTTTTGCTCTAGTCGAAACTCCCGTTGTTCAGATGTTTCGAAGGGACTATCCATTTTACGAAACATAAGAAAAACAGGAATTCTAGGTGATATACCGGGACTTTATCTAAACTCTTCTTATTTTGCCTCCCCCCTGCGGAGCATCACCAGATACTTTAGATACAAGTTTTTCTTGCCCTTGACGTAGAAGCTCTTATATCCACTTGCTCTGTTCGAAACTACCGTTGTTCAGATGTTTTAAATGCCCGTATAGATTTTTCTGTTTTAGTTGCAGAGTTTCTCTGACCAATACTCGTTGTATCTCTTTTCTTTCCAGATACATAAATTTTTGGCAGTCATCTGGAGTTTGATAGGGAGCTCAAGCAAGACGTGCATGACCCCTTTGCCTCATCAATAGACGCTGCTATTAATGTTTTGTGTCGGCATCATCCTTTCATGCTCATTTTTATTAATTTTTGGAAACGGATGTTCAATTACCGCATTATTAGCGTCCCATTTATCAAAATATGAACATATAATCATATTCCCAAAGAATTATATTATATTCCCAAAGAATATAATCAAAATGTATTTTCAAGAAATGTTTGCATCTGATGTGCTACCAAATAAGCTAGGTGATAATCTCGGCGTGGCTCGGACTTTTTTTTAGGACTAAATTTGTCAATATCTTAAAAATAAACACATGAAAACGCGAAAAATTAATACAGTAAAAATTCTGAATGAAATTCGAAAAAAAAAATTTTAAAGGCTCATAATGGATGGAACTCTCCAAGGATGCCACTGCTAGTCTAAATAATTTCTTACTCACGTAATCTTACCTCAGATGTATACTTAGTGTTGTTGCAATTCCATTCTTCTCTCGATGTCTTGAAGCAAAACTTCGTCATTCATCACTTTGTGTTGTCTAGCAGTCGCCGATGCTTCTATTTACTTGCTTACCATTTGCGCAATTTAGCACGGAACTAAAAGAGTGCATCCTCTCTCGTCTTTCCACTCCTCAGTAGTCTGCTAAATCTCCATTATCTCCAGTTATTGATGATTTTTAAAGATTTTCAAGAAATTGAGTGGTACTAAGAACTCTCTTTTCTAAGAAAAGCCTGAAGAACAGGAATTCTATGCATTGTTAAAATTGGAACTAATCTATACTGCACAAACTTTGCCTTGCATTGTTGGTCAGGAGATATATATTATTGATCCTTACATAATATTGGTGTATTGCTAGTCTAAATAATTTCCTACTCACGTAATCTTGCTTTAGATGTTTTCAACACTTGATGCTGTTGCAATTCTCACTCTTCTCTCGATGTCTTGATGCAAAGCTTGGCCATTCATCACTTTGTGTTGTCTAGCGGTCGCCTATTCTTCTATTTACTTGCTTACCATTTGCTCAATACAGCACGCAGCTCAAGGAGTGCTTCCTCTGTCGTCTTTCCACTTTTTCTCAATAGTTTGCTAACTCTCCATTTTCTCTAGTTACTGATGATTTTTAAAGGTTTTCAAGAAATTGTTAAGTACTACCCAGCTAGCATGCTTACGTAATTCCAATGTAAATTCCAATACATAATTCCAACGTTAGGTCCATACGTTAGACTAACGCAGAAATGGTACGCTATCTGATGGTTGGTTAACCGTTAGATCTGGGTTATTTTTACATAATCCCAACATTAATATAACGTATTTGCAACAATTCTCTAACATAATCCCAACATTAATATAACGTATTTCTAACAATTTTCTAATATAATCCCAACATTAACATAACGTATTTCCAACAATTTTCTAACATAGCCCTGACATTAATATAACGTATTTCCATCAATTTTCTAACATAACCCCAACATTAATATATTATATAGAATTCTATAGAATATATTCCCAATGATTTCCTAACGTGATCCCAACATTAATATAATGCTTTCACATCATTTCCCAATGAAACCATGTTCAAATTTGAAGTACATTTATTACTTTACTAAAAGTGGACAAAATTATATTTTGTCCAGGATGGTTTTTTCCAGGGTATACAAAATTGGACAACCCTGATCAAAACTGATATATAGTAACTGGCATGAGAAAGCTGTATATTGCTTCTTAAGTATTAAGCAGGACTGAACCGGAATACTCCTTTACAGAGATATCAACTATAATTTGTGTTACAACTAGAATCAGGATAATAATTTTGATATTAAAAACATATTATTAACATTTTTACCAATATATCTCCATTCACTATAAAGACATTAATTCCTCTAGGTAAATTATTATAAAGCCTATTCTTAGTATTTAACTTTATATTGTCATTATTTATTGTCCCTATCTGAATCCCCTGCAAAATTATGAAATTGAATAATTGCAAGTACAAATGATTAAGTACAAGAAAGGTTTGAAATAAACAATTTTATTTTAAACAATATTATTCCTTTGCCTGCGGCCTCCACATTTATCTGGGGCGAATCGCAGAAAATCCTTCAGAAAGGCTTCTATAACACTTAGCGTGACTTTCTCTCCAAAATTTATTTTAGCAGCATCTGTAGAAAAAAAATAAACATATGTATATATATAATTTCGTTGTATGTCCGGATGTATGTATGTCCAATTCTCTTTCCAGAGCTTTCTGAAGCCGTCTGATATCGCAGAAAGCTGAAATTTGGCACAGTTAAAGTATTTTTGCTCCGTTGGTGCAGGACGGAGCCAGATTTTTGATTTTCGGTTTGTGGGCGGTGGGCGTGGCTTTGGAATTTTGTTCAATCAGCACTAAAATTTAGGTCGATTTGATACATTTTTAGGGTCAATTATGACAAAAAACGTCGTAGGATACTTCGTAATATTTCATATTTAAAAGTGTCGCAATGTCCATGGACTTTTAAAAATGACATTATGTTGCTTTTTGGGGTGACTTAAGGTCCATGCCTCCAATTTAAAATCCTGGATATTTCGTCAGTTATAATTTTGTTAAATATTATTTTAAATAAATGATGTTTCAGCCATAGTGTAGGACACAAGGGAAAGAATCAGCTGTTTTTCCCCATTTTCTCACATAAACAGGCTTAGAAAACCTGTATGTGTAAGAAAAAAGTAGTAATACTGTGAAAGAGATACGTTTTTTTGACAGCAGAGTTAGGTTATTTTGACGTTCTATCGTGTTTATATGGTCAGTGGTTTAAGCTATATCAATCAGATTTAAATGTTACATCTTAGGTTTTGTTAAAATTTCCAAAAAAGTGAAAACTTATAAAATTAAACATTTTTTACTCAAAGTAATGTTTTTTTTTTGTTTTTTTTTCTTTTGTTAATGCTAAAACATTTGCTTCTAATATTTGGTAGAATATACGGACCGGTGCTTTGGGCATATATGTAATGTAATGTATAAACTTTTTAAAACATATTTTTTGCCTGGCAGGGACAGGCTTTGTGACTAGTATATAATAATTTCAAACTATACACTAAAAATTACAAAAGCATGCAAAATAATAATAATAATTCAGAATAGCCAAAATTCATAGTGTCCCAAAAGTAGTGATCGTGGTGACGATGAATTAAATAAGCTATAAAAAATAATCTCATATTAAACGAACAATTCCATTATTATTAAATAAATAAAAGTCCTTTTCTAATAATACGTTCATTATTAATGACTCTGGACAAGTAATAATAGTCTTATACGTATGTACAGTTTATCCTACTTTGTTAAAATACAAGTAAAATTGTTATTTCTATTTGTACTCAAGCAAACACAAGGTAATATGGATTTCAGATGAAAAAAGATTGCATACCTTATATGATTATTCCTACGGAATAAGAAAACAGCAAGTTCTTAAAGAGAAATAAATATTGTTAATATGATGTGAAAATAGAATCCCACAAAATAAGTGTTAAAAAGTTACATTAACATACAAATAATTAAATTGCGGGAGACTGGTCATGTTTTGAATATGTTTTGCGCCAGTCTCCCGCAATTTAAAAAAACCGATTTGATGGATGCTTTGCACACTGAGCAGTACAGTTGGTTTAACGTGTAACTTACAGCTTAGCCTTTGTTTTACGATTCATTTGTCATTTGTAGTCGAAACATTTAGTAACCGAGCTAAAACATAAGAAGGATTGCGGGCGCTAGTCATGATGGACGCATCGTCAGCAAACAGGTATAAATTGCACTTTGTAAAAGTTGGGAAATCCTGAACGAAAAAGTTGAACAACGCCGGGCCCAGGACACAGCCTTGGGGGATGCCAGCATTGACGTCACAGGAGTTACACATGGAACAGCCAATCTTGACATGAAATGTCCTTTCTGACAGAAAGGAACTAATCAAAGCAATCAGATCGTCAGGAAAACCACAAGTAATCATTTCGTATCTCAGGAGTGACAAAAAGCCTCCAGAGTTGCGGACATCTAAAAAGATAAGACCACTTTACCGAGCGCAATTTATAGGAGTGTTTAGATCAGCAACAAGCCTCCAGAGTTGGAGTTGGCAGGAGTGACCTGGGCGAAAACCGAATTGCTCCTCTCGAATAAGATTGTTGGCCTCACAGAAAGCGTTAATCCTCCTTAGAATGACGCGTTCAAGAACTTTTGACATCGTAGGTAATAAGCTGATGGTCCTGTAGCTGACTGCGAGAGCAGGGTTTAGACCAGGGGCGCGTTCCTCGACATTGTCCTAAAACGAAACGATCTGACGTCTTCGTTACTCGCTGGCTGTGATAGCATTGTTGAATCTGCAAACGAAGGTAGCAGTCATCCGTTCCTCTTGAAAACGAACGCATAAATCTTCCAACTGATTTCATCATATTTTATTAAGTCAAGGCCCTTTATAGGGCCACATTTCTTTACGAAAGAGATTGTCAAAATAAAAATTTAATCAAAAACATAAAAATGCCTGCAGCAATTATTCATTTATGCTACTTTACTGCGTTTAAACTATAAAACATTTATGGTAGGACAAAGTATAAAAGCAATAATTTGTAATAAAAATTTATTAACCTCAACACGAATTAGTTCCTCCTGAATTGTACATATTCATTTAATAGTTTTCTTGTACACAAATTGAAGTTTTGAACTACCTTCCAATTTTTAAGAGTTCCTTGGTTTTTGTGGGGGTTTTTTTTTGTTTATTTTTTTTTGTTCCTTCCGCCAGTGTTTTATAGCCTAGGTGTCAGAGCCGCTGACGGGAGTGAGGAAGAAGAGAGGCATCGGGGCGAATCGACTCAAGCAAGGAGGGAAGGAAGGAGAAGAGCGCCGCTTGCCAAGCAGAAAAGAAAAGCAGGGAAGCCCGCCGCCCAAAATTTACAGTCGACACAGCCGTATTTGCAAGAAAGAAGATAGTGAGAGCCCATTGGACAAAAATTTTAATATGCAAAGAGAGATTAAAAAGAAGGAGGATAAAAGCTCAAGGAAAGAGACACAAAGGAGGCCAGTCGCACAGAAGTCTTCAGAAAGGAGGGCAGTCGCACAGAAGTCCGTAAGAAAGAAGTTCATTGGGAATAAGCGAATGTGCCTTCATCGAAACCGGAGCGATGACGAGAATAGGAATCAACCTCAGCAAAAGTCCAGTGCCGAGCGCAAGGTTCCGCATCATAGCCGATCGAATTGGATCCCTAGCCGAGTAGGGCGGCCCACAGATGATCGACGCCGAACCAAGATAGTCGAGAATACGGACGTTAATTTCTCGAGAGGCGGCACGACGAAACGGAGGCTCCGGCATAGAAGGAATAATTTCTATCGCCATCACAAGGCAAGTGGAAAAATTCAATTTGGCAATACTCATGATTTGACATTGAATTTGTGTGACAATAATGTTGATGGCAATCCTGTCAAAGGATTACAAAATAACGATTTAGTGACTGTTGTTTTTGAGAGAGATTTAGGCACTTATTCAAATGGCATAGAAATCATCAGACGCTACAGCGACTGTAGTGAACCCAGATTCGACCTCATACAAATCGAGAATCACGGTGAAGGAGCTTTGACGAAGTGGAATACAGCGACCCATGCCCAGATAGAGGACAGCATACGTTTGACTGATTCCAAGCGACCGGACGGCCCATCCCCCGCCGCTCATCCACTACGAAGGAATCATTGGATCGGCAGCGAGCCTCATCCCACGAACGGGGCGCAATCACAAGCTTCCGAGAACTCAGACGACGTTCCCAAGTTAGCCACGCCCATATTAGGATCGGATAGGACCTCGGGCTCCGTCGACGCCACAGTCACGGCGATTACAACCGGGACGACATCGACCTGCCAAGACGACCACAGTTTCGCAAGCGCGCTCCGCGAAGAGATCTCTCGCAGCGAGTCGCGCTTTGCTCTTACGGCTTCAAGGCAGGGTAAGACAGTTCTCGATTATGTGCTTATACAGATAGTTAAAAGTGAACTTTTAATTAATTATAAAATTGCTCCCAATTCAAACTTAACTCATTCACGATTAGCGACTGCATTAAACAATCAAACAACCCTCGAGGAGTCTATTGGCATTCACAGATACTTTGCTAATACTTTTCTTTTATCGTTGATTTCAGCGGAACTCGACAGTAGCGTGACCGATACTTTGGGAGAGGAGGATCCGCCGATTTGCATCCCAGCTCCATTTGGCCCGGATCTACGAGGAATGGTAGCCTGGCAACGTCCCATCGCATCACGCCTAATTCCAAAAGGAAGATTAATGAGATCAACCGCAACTAGAGTATACGGGCAATTACTTTATTGAATTTTGTCGAAAGAATTGAATTTTGTCTAAAGAAATTACTTTGGCTATTCTGTAAATCAACAGAAATCATTAAAATTATATTTGAAATTATTACAAGTCTTCCCCTCGTTTTCTCTCTATCACTTAATCAGTTTTTGCTTACAAAAAGTACGTGATACTAGGTAATTATTGTTAAGTTAATAAAGTTTTAATACTAATTACTAATTTATTAATAATTACTTAATTAATAATAAATTAATAATTACTAATTATTATAAAACATTTAACCAAGCAAATTGTCACAAAGCCAATATAAATATTTTAGATTTAGCGGTTCAGTTATTTCAAGAAATAAATTCCGAAAGTGTTTGTTGAAATAAAATATGGCGATAATGTGTATTGATATATGAATTTTGTTTAACAAATTTATTTCATCCACACTTTACATTTTATGCAGCTTCTTGCGACTGCATTTTCCAAAATGCAACTTACAGAATTAAAACTGTATATTGCAGAAATAAAATTCATTCTATCGAATTAAAATTAATTTTGCAAAAAAATAACAATTGTATATTCCGACATTAAAATTCAGGTTGTAAAATACAAATTTTTGTGAATTCTTAAATGGATTCTTCAGATTTAAAAATGCTGTTTGCAAAATTAAAAATGCAACTTGTGAAATAATACATGTATTTTGCAAAGTACAACATGTATTTTCAAACAAACAAAAAGTTAATCCTGTTTAAACAAGAGGAAGAGATATGAAAGTGACGGAAGGCCTGAGATCATCTATTTTTACCCTTTTATCTCACTTTTTAACACCCCTCCCCAATTTTTTAAATTGAAAAATTGATTTTCTTGAACGTAGTATTTAGAAAGTGTAAAAGAGTTCTATCTTATTTTGTTTCTCATAGTTTCCGATCGAATGATATATGACATGCCATATGTTGCCATAGTTCTAAAGACCAAGTAACTGCCACCCCCACAATTCTCATCCCATTGGCCTAAACTTAATAATAATGTTGATCTTGCTTAGAGGAATCTACATACCGAATTTCACTCCTTTATTTGCATAAATACCCGTATACCTTTTGGTTCCCTCTAATTTCCGCCCGCGAAACTCCGACCCCAGTGGGCCAATCAAAAACCAAACTAAATCGTGTATGTGCGCATGGCCATAGTAATCTACATTCCGAATTTCAACCTTTTACCTCAAAAAATGCGGATATAATAAATGAAGGGGACGGACGGACATTGTGAAAACAATAAGTAGCTTCATTCTTCCGCCACGTTATAATGTAATTTGCAAAAAAATAATTGGTATTAAAAAAAAAAAAGAACTTTTCAAAATTAAAAAAACTGTATTTTGCAAAATAAAAAAAAAACTTTTCAAATTCAACTGAGCAAATATGAGCTATTAAAAGGGGGGTAAAAAATGGACAAAAAAAATAAAAAGTTGGTAAGGATATTTCTTACTCATTTTTTAATCCTCACCTGTTGATGTTACTTATCCTCGATGGTTCACCTCCTCGACTTTTTAAGCTTCTACTTTAGTCTCTTTTTTTATCCCATTATTAATTTCGATTAAATGAAGGGAATATAAATTGGAAATAAAATAAGGAGATAGAAATGGACAGAGAAAAATGTAAAATAAAATATGGGATTAATAGTGGGAGATAAAAATTATGAGAAAATGCGAGGTTAAATAGTAGAAGATAACAAATGGGGCCAAAAAAGTGGGTACCGGTATTTACTTTGAAAATTAAAATGAGTTAAAACTTGAGACTAATTGTTAGGGATAACATTGAGGATGAACAACGGGGTAAAAACTGGGATCATAAAATGGAAGTTAACAAAATGGGGTAAAAATTATTCCTCCCAATTTCTTAATCTTTCCATACACAATTCCCCCCCTTCAATCTTAGGATTTGAAAATTCCACAAGTAGGTGTTTTTATTTTGGAAAATATGTTTTGTTTCACAAGCTGCATTTTTAATTCTGTAAACTGCAATTTTTTTATTTTGGAAAATCCATTTAAGAATTCGCAAAAAGTTGTATTTTACAACCTGAATTTTAATGTCGGAATATACATTTTTTTATTTTTTTTTTCAAATTATATTTTTTAATTCTGCAAAATGCATTTTAATTCGATAGAATGAATTTTATTTCTGCAAAATACATTTTTAATTCTGTAAGTTGCATTTTGAAAAATAAAAAACGCAGTCGCAAAAAGCTGCATAAAAGATACAGTGTAGATGAAATAAATTTGTTAAATAAAATTCATATATCAATACACATTATTGCCTTATTTTATTTCACACAGAACACTTTCGGAATTTATTTCTTGAAATAATTGAATCGCTAAATCCAAAATATTTATATTGGCTTTGTGACAATTTGCTTGGTTAAATATTTTATAATGATTAGTAATAAAACTTTATTCACTCAACAAAACTTGCCTATAAAACACTGGCAGAAGGAATAAAAAAAAAACCAAAAAAAAAAACAAAACAATAGAACTGAAAAATTGGAAGGTGTTTCTAAACTTCGATTTATGAAAACTATAAATGAATATGTGCAATTCAGAAACTAATTTTTGTTGAGGTTAATAAAGTTTTATTACAAATTATTACTTTTAAACGTTGTCCTTCCATAAATATTTTATGGTCTACACACGCTAAAGTAGCAAAATATGAATAATTGCTGCAGGCATTTATACGTTTTAGATTAAATTTTTATTTTGAAAATCTCTTTCGAATAGAAATGTGGTCTTGTAAAGGGCCTTTACTTAATAAAAAACGATGAAATCAGTTGGAATATTCATACGTTCGTCGACTGCTGTCTTCGTTTGCAGATTCAACAATGCCATCAACGATGAAGACGTAATTATGACGTTTAATCGTTGCAACTTCACGAATACAGCGAGTATCGTAGACGAACGACAATATCTCTGACGTCAGATCGTTTCGTTTTATTTTAATGTCGAGGAACGCGCCCCAGGTTTTGGTGTCGTAACGATGACGGACTCCTTCCACTTGTCAGGGAAGTATCCAAGTCTCCAGCAGTCGTTTATGACCCTGGTAATAATCGAGATAACATTAGGAGGCAGGTTCTTGAGGGCACTGTTTGTGATAGAATCGATACCTGCTGCTTTCCTGGTTTTAAGACGCTTTATGACATCGGAGATTTCCTTAATGCTAATAGTTTCCACAAGGGTAGGAACTAGCTGACTTAGCCCATATGAGTTATACACATCGTTGACAAGTCGAATATTTGAGCGACTATCAGGGTTTTCTTCACAAGGCGTGGTAAATTGCTCTTCCAGGGAGTCGGCGACCAGTTGAGCCTTATCACAATCACTGGTGACAACATCGCCATCTGAAATAAGCAGTGGCGGCAGGTTGATGGGTCTGTTACACTTTAAGGCCCTTACAGTACCCCAGAGCGAGTTGTCCTTTTAGAAACCTATCATTAACCTTTGATTTCGTTGAGCTTTAACTTCTTCCTGGCCTTTTGTACTTCGTCTTGGAAGAAGGGTAGTCGCTTTCGCTGCCATAACTTTCTATAGGAATTCCTTTCAAGAAAGATGAAAGAGACAATAGCTGAGAATATATAGACAAGATGGGGGGGTGGGGCCCGTGAAAAAATATCTCCCACTGGTTAAACAGAACGGAAATAACGACTATTGGACAAGTTAAACAGTGGGCCAGAAAATAAGAAATACCTTGGTAAAAAGGGGGAATGTTGGGGAAAAAATCCCAAAGAAAAGTAATAAATGATGAACAAAAAGTAAAAAAAAAAATTTCTAAATCCATAATAGTGAATTAAAAAAAAGAAAAAAAAAACGAGAAAGAAACAAGAAGACACGGAGACAATTCAATAAATCGAACAGAATAGAGTTTGAGATCGGCCCTTTGTCCATAGTTAATAAGTTTTTAGAATCCTTTTTATAGATTACTATATTCTCAAAGCTTGTCTAATTGATTTCTTGAATTAACAGATCTAAGTAACTTAAAATTATCTGAACTAATACCATAATCTGTGTCCAAAATGTATTTGGCGATGCTCGATCTGTCCGAACTGCCGTAATTTACATGAGCTAAATGCTCTTTCCACCTTTTAATAATATTTCTGGGGCTCTGTCCAACTTAGGTCTTCTCACAAAAATCACATTGAAATAGATAGATTCCCGACTTTTTCAGAGGATGGGATGACATCTTTAGGATTTCTGAAAAATGCTTTCAAAGTATTCCCACTCTTGAATGCAATCTTTAAATTGCAAGCACTAAAAATATTTTTCAGGTCCTTAGTTAATTGCGGATAATATGCAATACTAATCAATTTAGGGCTTGTGACATCTGGGGTTAACTTCGTGGAATCCTTTCTATTTAAAAGAAGCTTAAGCCTACGGAGTAAGTTGTCGACAATTTTATCGGAAAAACCATTCAACTTTGCTGTAGATTTAATGCTACTCAATTCTGTTTGGTACCTTTGGTCGGATAAAGGAACATAAGAAGGCGGTGAATCATAGCGTGGAAAGCAGCGTACTTATGGCTATGACAATGAACGGAATCGTTCATAATATAGCGATAATTGTTGGTGAGTTTTCGATAAATGCCGAACTCTAACCTATCATTAACCCTAATAAGGCTTAAATCTAGAAAAGGAAGGCGTCCATCGCTCTCAACTTCATGTGTGAATTTGATTGTAAGAAACTTATTATTTAATACGCTGAGAAAAGAGCTAATACGCACTGATTCGTGTCAAAAACAGCCAGGATATCATCCACGTATCTATACCATATAAGCGGGAAATAAGAGAGGGTTGTAGCTAACTGAATCACGAATTCACTCATAAAGTAAATAGCAATGAACGGACTAAGACTATTGCCCATAGCTGTTCCGAGGTTACCTTATAAAATTTGGAATTGAATTGAAAGAAATTTTCATACATGCATACCTCAGTTAAATATATATATTCATTGACTTTTTCGGGAACAACTTTGGAAGAAAATAGGAAATTTCTAAAGCTGGTTTTACACTAGCAATCTTTCCCGGGAAAGTGGCGGGGTGTAGCCACGAAAGTTGTTTACACTATCCACAAGCGAGGCTGTGCGCGGGTAAGATGAGCGCGCTAACTTTCCCGAGCTGGTTTTCCCGGGTGGTGCGGCTCGCTTCACGAAAACGAGGCTCATCTACGTTGATACGATTGAAATGTAAGAAAAAATGGTGGAAGATAAGCCCGGCAACGAAGCAATGGTGTATGTGAAAAGAATAAAGATGAAAATCATTTTTTGAGTTTTTGTTATTGTTACTGACATGTTGGCCTCCATGTTTGTTACAACGGAGGATGAAATGACGATTAAAAAAAAATCTGCCTTCTTCACTTACTCGGGAAAGATGCTTTTAATGTAAACAGTTAAACGGCTACAGCCGGCTCTAGCAAAGCGAGCGCAGCCCGGGTAGCCTTTCCCGCTTATAAAGCGTGCTAGTGTAAAACCAGCTTAAGATAACCAATAGTGGCCAACAGGAAATTTTGATTTTTTTCCATCAACTATTATGGTTTTTGAATTTTTTTTTTTTTATTCATTGTTTACTTTTCCTTGTTTTTTTTTTTCACTTCCCTTCTACTTTTTCTGACAAGGTATCTTTTATTTTATTGGCCGACTGTTTAACTTGTCCAATAGCCGTTATTTCCGTTCCGCTTAACAATTGGGAGAGGTTCTTTTCAAATGCTCATCGCTGAAGATGGCTACTTGGTAGCCGAAATACGTATCCCGTATTTCAAATTTCCTTATGGATTAAAGTTCTCTCCAAATTTGGTTATTCCATTCCACAGTTTGTGCTTAATTTTTGCTGATAATAAAGTTTAACTAACAAGGGAAGTACACAAACAAGTACCTCAACAGATTCATACGAAATTGAAATATGTCACTTATCTAAAGCTACTATTGATGTTTTTCAAATAGGAAATCACTAAATTTTGTTTCTTTCAAAATAAACCGCGAAAAAGGAAAAAAAATTGAGCCCAAAGACTCCATTGTTAAAGCCATATTTAAAGTAGTGTTTGTGCACTAATGCACCTCTCGGAACTTCTGTCTTCCACTACTCAGCAATAAGCACGAATACACTCTAGATGAAAGCAGCAGCAGACGACAATTGAATAGATTCTCAAGTTTCTAAACACACTTGGGCCCGGATTCAAAAAAATGTATTTATTAACCACGTCCTACAGGAACGATATCGGTAAATTCATCAATTTTACGATTTGTCTTAAATGCAATTCACAATACATGTCGTTAGCCTTTTCAAAGGTAACGACGAGAAAATAGTAGTCTGATTTCGAGAGTGCGGAAATGAAGTGTTTAATTGCTTGAAAACAGCCAATAAGAATCCTGAGTATAGCAGAAATAAGAAAAATGAAGAAAGTTCGAAAGCGAAAGCAACAATTTACGTTTTCGGAATTGCACTTGATGACTACGAAGAAAATAATAAAAGCACTCTTTCTAGACAATATCAAGTGATCAGAAATTGAATTTTTTTTTATGAAAATATCAAATGCTGATAAAGAAGCATTTGACAGAGAGAAATTTATTCGAAACTCAATACCTTTTAGCCGGGAGGAACAATTGAACAAGTTCGCCAATTTGCTCTAACATTTATATTAAGACTGAGCCTGTCGGTCAATTGAAAAATCACATCCCTAGAAAATCCCCAGTATCGAAAATGTTAAAATACTGATATTTCATCAATGCTGAATCAGGATAATCAAAACATCAAAATACGAAGTCATTCTTCGTCTTGTGCAAGCTTTCCACCATTTTAAAAATTCTGTAATGACTCTGTAACGACAGCTCTGAGTTGTCGTTACTTAACAACGCAAACTAACGACGTTTTCGTTTGCGATAGGTTTTGTGAATAGCAATAAACGTTGTTAGACGCTGTAACGACGAAATGTTGTCGATAAGTCGCAAACGACGCTTTTGTGAATCCGGGTCTTAGTTTTTAAAAATAAATTATTAAAATTTCCTAATTGCCTTCCAGTAAAAATATGTACAGTAATTAATAAGCATTTCCTTAATTTATTATTTCATTTTATTAATAAATTCGGTAATCTTCGTAAATTTTCCGGGGCTTTTCGTCTTGTGAAACGAGGGCAACGCTGTCGAGTGATACGTTGCGTTCGTGATGGGGTATGTATCGCGGTGCTTTATAATTTTAAATAAAAATAGTATTCATGGATGCTTACGTCATTTTATAAATTATTTCGAAACGAAAAATTCTACAGCTAAATTAAGGTTTTGTGTTTAATAACGGCAATTCTTTGGCGACCGTGGTTAACGATTTTGCTTTCCTTGTTATCGCCATATTTTTTTTTAACTTTTCACTTCCAAGGTAACCTTGCCCGCAGATAGAGTTCTCTCGTACCCCTTCGTACATATCCCTTGTATGAGGGCCTTCTATTAATGACATCATTTCTATAATTTCGTTACGCTGAGACGGTATACTTGTTGCTATCTGCTTCCAAAATAGCTTTTGCAGCGAGTGCTGCTCTTTTTATACCTTTGAAAATGTGCTTTTTGCTGTAACCTAGCAACGCCTTTTGTCGGTCAAAAACCGAACAATTGTAGTATTATAGTTTTTTCGTGGAAATAAAATGCGACTTCATTTCAATCGTTTCTGTGCAAACAGAATTTTTTTATCTGCATTCGTGGTTATTTACCGTTTTAAATTTTTATGCGGAAAAAATGGGTATACAAAATCGCATATAAAACTTTAGGCCTATTATTTATTTAAGTTGATGGTATGAGTATATTTAAAACACTAGACAAAAAAATTCCTGCTACATTTTTTATATAGAAGACAATTAATTAAATTTGCACACAGCGATTGCAAATAGTTTCCTTAAACTTCAGAGATAATTCTGTGATAATAAAGTGCATATTTAAAAAAACTGACTCTTTATATCATATTCATTTATCATATTTGACAAAAATATTCGCTTTTTTATGCTCACCTCATTTATCATGTACGAATTAATTTATTTACGTTTTTATTTGTCATATGAAAACAGGATATGCGTGATTAGTGAAACACAGAGAGAAAAAGAAACCAATAATTATTATGCATAAAATCATTTTTAGTATAAATTCGATCTGAATTTTATCTTAAATTTTATGACTTCTCTGTAACTTTTTTCATTTTACACGCTTTGATTATGTTCAGAATAAACTGATCTTTTTATAATAAAAATTTTCGTATACATACATTTTTTTTAGAATTTTCAAATAATATTCTTACCACTTTCACGGATTAATAATACAAAGTAAAAACCCCTTCGCTAAAATGCCCTGATTTTTTATATTTCTTTCTATAATTTCTTTTTGCTGGGCACTATTGTTCATGTTTTTATCGAAATAAATTATCGAGAATAATTTATGAATTTTATGACGAAATCAAATTTCAAACAAATTGCCAAATAAACTAATTACTAAAAGGAAGCTTATTACTAAATGTCCTTTATAAAGTATAATATATTTTCTCTTTCTAGAATGAATTCGAACTTGGCCTACATCACTTAATTTCTGTTCGTGAGAGAGTGTGGGTTGAGTTAAAAATAAACAGTGAGTTTAATAGAGCAAGCCTGTAGTAGTTTACAACAGAAATGCTACGCTACAGATCAATATTCCTATCGCGGTCAGATAAGAGATATTTATTACTCATTTAAACAAAAAAGTAGCTTTTAAGAATTCTTATTTTATGCCGAGAAAAGAAAAACAAAGCAAACAAGTTGTTATTAACTTGAAAAGAAGTCGTCCACCAAATATTTTTTTTTTTTTTGCTTTTATACCTATTTCATCTGAAATATTAAATTTTCATCATCCTTTTGCTTCAGTGAGAGATAATTTTAGAAAAATGCCAAGAATTTTTGGATCTAATCATTTATAAACAAAATTTATTTATGAATTCATAACATATTCGGCTTTAAAACATATTTCACTCTGCCATTTCATAAACATTCTGAAAGCATATGGCAAGTAAATATACATTCATATCAAAATAACTTTACGGGATGTGTTAATACATTTTTCAGATTGTTGCAGGTAAAATTATTTCAGGTCAGGAAATTGAGTCCAAATTTATTTTGCCGTGATTTACGAGGGACTGTTTCGTTATTTTCAGTCTTCTCTTCAACAAATTTTACGTCCACTAGAAAGATAACTATTATGAAAAATTAAACATGAGAAAAAATAGAACGCAAATTAAATAAGAAAGGGAATAAAAAATAATTTATCATTTGATAAAATTTTATCTCAAGAGATCCGTAATATCAGCAAGGTTTAAAAATTTCCCTTTCAAAATCGAGCCGTTGATTTTCTTGTAAATTTGGTTCTGATATACGACTTTTAGAGTTTAATTGTTACAACACCTGGAAATAGTTCGCACTTCCTTCATTGTACTGAAAACTTGCCCACAGCATCACAGAGCCACCACTCGCCTGCACCATACCTTGGACACAAGCAGGGGAAAGATTTCATTGCTTCGTCTATGCACACGACGTCGGGCGATATTCGAATATAGACAAAACTTTGATTCATCCGACCAAATCACGCGTTTCCAGTCGTCTATAGCTGAAGTGAGCATCCGACGCTTGCGACATAACCGGCTCCACATGTCAATTTCGTACAGTTGCCTCCTTAAGGTTCTTTCACAAGCTTATCTGTGCGGAACATTATTAACTTCTGCAGCATTTCTTGCCTGATTTCAAAACGGTTTGCCGTGAACAGGGGCAGTATTCGTCTTAGTCCCGTTTAGTCAGCACTGACTTCGACCACAGTTTCAACGGTTGTTGCCACCATAGTTCCCTTTAAGCTGCGCATTTGCGTGGCCGCGCATTAATTTTAATGGCATTGCAATAAATTGCACAGAGAAATGTATTTCCCGCGCACATACGATCAATTTTCCACTTTTAAAATTATCGAAAATGGTCTTTGATTTGTTTATATTTTTTATTGCCCACAATTAATTTTGTATCACGCAAATTTCAAAAATTTTTTTGAGGGAAGTATGGTTGCCAGTCGACGTGCCTGTGGAACATTTCTTGAACTCACGGATGACCGCGCGCTTTGATACTCCGGCAAGGATAGCTACTTGTTGTACGGGATGTCCTTTTTGTCATCTAAAAAACGTCTGACTTAGGACCCATTATTTCCAGCTTCGTTTTATACGGAACAACACAAACTGCTGTTAATGTTAGTACGTTGCTTAGTTACAACTATCTCCCAATTAAATTTGCTCATGCGTATTCATTTGTATATTGAAACTACTTTTCATAGAAGCGTCGTAGAACTCTTAAAGTAATTTTTTATCTAATATGCTTATGTGATACCCTAAAAAGCAATTAAAAAACAGTGGCAGACTAACAATAAGTTGATGATAATGGCAGTACCTATATTGGCTGGCATTATCTTACTAGAGGAGTAACATCGCAAGAGTAAAGATTTAAATCACCAGAACCCATTAGTTATCGATACCGTCTAGTAGACTCTTGGTCGTTTGTCTGTTAGTTGTTATTCTTGTCGAAACAACGCCACATGATAATATGACATTATTGTTTATTCTTTCTAAAGATACGATTTTTATAATGAGGCAAACCCTTAGCATATTAACAGTATATTTTAAGGAGGAGGACTCATATTTTGATGTCGTAGTGCAACAATATAATATTTGCTAGGCGTCGCATTTTTCTTGACTGGCTTCAAAAGGTATTCTATATATTCGCTCATTAAATTTTATTCGTGGAAGTGTTATAAATTTATAGTTTCCTAATCTTTAGCAGGATCTAATGATTTTTCATCTAATAGGAAAAGGGGCATCTAGTGGAAAGTTTTTGTCATGCTTTCATCCAATTTCCAAGCATTATGTAACAAAAACGTTCTGTTCAAATTGCCATCCAGCCTCAACAATCAAGAAAATTTTAAGAACTTCCTCAAAAGGAAACGAGATCCATCAGATTTGGCTTTCAAGAGAAAAGTAACTCTCACTGGCCTTTCATTTCACATTTACTGAAGGGAAAATAAACAAATCAGAATTACGGTAGCTATTCGAAAATTTCAACACTGATTGATAGAAGTTTCCCAATCTCTGAATTAACATATTATTCCCTGTCTCGAAATGAATTTAAACAATTAATTGAAAGTAAGTTATTCAAATATAAACTTTGCTAGTTAATCTCCCTCTACAAAAATTTTAGCAAAGAAATATTGTTCTGCTCTCGATTTGGGATATTTTATAGTCAAGCTATATAACAAGCGCTACGCGGAAAAAATATTTCTTGGCGGGGTGTGTTCATCTTTCAAATATTATACGAGGGGTGATCAAAAAGTAAGGTAATTTGACCTGCAGTGAAATGACTACATTGTATTTCATACAACCAAAACAGCCAACTGGTAGTACTGTGACGTTCCCGGCCTCGCAAAAGATAGAAATTCGGACAGGAATATGATCCACTTCTGCGAGACCCAGAGGATCCACTTTCCATTAGTGAGGCGCTAATAGTGCTCTCCGCACGGGGTCGGCTTGAATAAGATAGGGGTTAAGAATAAGATTGATCTCACAAACGGGAATGAACAATAACTAATTTAATTTATTAACAGAGAACTAATGATAAGTATGGAAAGTTCAAAAAAATGCAATGGCAAATATTCTAAACATAGAAAATGGTTTTATACTCTAAATCAAAATTTAATTAATTATACTAAGATTATAGTCAACCAAAACGATTGAATGAATGAGTGTATTGTTACCCGAGCTTCGCTGAAGCTCATTTGATCGTCTCCGGCTCGTCTAACGTTCGTTGATGTTGGGTCGTGGGCTGGTCCTCGATGAGGGCTCCGCGTTTAACTATCTCCTCATCAAAAAATGATTAATAATGACAATAACAGTAGGTTTATTCTTTATTTCATAACTGAAACTAACATAATATAGCTAGTGAACAGATGTCACTCTAAGTTTTCTTGACGCGACTGTAATATAGATGACGGTATTTCTCCGCATCTACAGATGTCTGCGTCGGTCAGCATCTGCACATCTGTTTCTGTGGAAACAGGCTCTCTTCTCCTGAGGATGTCTGTACTTCTTGACGGCTTGGTCTCAACTCTCTAACTCGACAGACCTTCTTCACAAGAGAGAAAAATGAGATGATTCTAAGGTAATCTATAACAATTCTGCTAATTGGTTAAATTAAGGAAAAAGTCCACGTATCGATCACTTTTGAATCAGGTGATGCTAAAATGATTCATGGACTTGCAATCCTGTGTGGGAGAAAGTTGTATCTAGAGTCTAGATGCCTGTGTGGTCCTTGCAATCCAGCTCTTGACAAACAAATGATTTCATCGTTGACTCCTTTCCTATGCTGACTAAGCTTGGTGTAGAATTATACTTTCGATTTCATAAAATTTCTAATGTCTTATTTAGAAAACTGTTAAAGTCTTTATCATATGGTTAAATTATTTAACAAGACGTTAAACAGATTCGGAGGGAACCTCTAATCCACAAGGAGATTTGAAATACCGGATACGTATTTCGGCTACCAAGTTGCCATCTTCAGCAGAGGGAGACAAAATGCAACTAAAGAAAGGTCCAGGAGGAGGTTAAATCTTTACGTAATCAAAGATGGAGCGAAAAGCTAAAGTCCCTGTCAGTCCAGGACAACTCGCTCTGGGGTACTGTAAGGGCTCTAAAAGGAAACAGACCCATCAACTTACCGCCGCTGCTTGCCGCAAATGGCAATGCTGTCACGGATGATCAAGATAAAGCTCAACTGATCGCCGAATCCCTGGTTAAACAATTTACCACTCCTGGTGAGGACAACCCAGATAATTTCCCAAATATTCGTCTTGTCAACGATGGATGCATCGCATACGAGCTCACTCATCGTATTTCTACCTGTGAAGACACTATTGGTGTTCACGAAATCTCCGATGTCTTCAAGCATCTTAAAAGCAGGAAAGTAGCAGGTATCGATTCCATCACTAATAGCACTCTCAAGAACTTACCTCCTAATGTTGTTGCGACTATTACCAGGGCCATGAATGACTGCTGGAGACATGGTTACTTTCCTGTCAAGTGGAAAGAGTCTGTTATCGTTACCATACCGAAGCCTGGTCTAAACCCTGCTCTCCCTGTCAGCTATAGGCCTATAAGTTTGTTACCTATGCTATCAAAAGTGTTTGAACGCGCCATTCTTAAAAGATTTAACGACTTCTGTGTGGCTAACAATCTTGTTCGTGAAGAGCAATTCGGCTTTCGAGCAAGTCACTCCTGCCAACTCCAGATCTGGAGGCTTGTTGCAGATTTAAACACTCCTCTTAACTGCGCTAAATATGGTGGTCTTGTATTTCTGGATGTCCGAAAAGCTTTTGATCAGGTTTGGCACGAAGGCCTAATACACAAAATGATTACTTGTGGACGATCTTATTGCCTTGATTAGATCCTTTCTGTCGAACAGGATATTTCGTGTAAAGGTTGGTTGCTCCATGTCAAACCCGTGTGACGTCAAAGCTGGTGTTCCCCAGGGTTCTGTTCTTGGCCCTGCACTCTTCAACTTTTTCATCCATGACTTCCCAACATTTACAAAATGCAAGCTGTATCTGTTCGCTGACGACGTTCCCGCTCATGTCATATCTCGATTGCAGAATGCCTTACATCAGTGCGAGAAATGGTTTGCTAAGTGGAAACTCAATCTAAATGTTGACAAATGCAAGGCAATGTTCATTACAAAGAAACTTCGGATACCCCCCGAGTCCTCTCTTCCTTTCTGGTAGAGAGCTCGAATGGGTAAAACATTACAAATACCTCGGAGTGGAAATAGATGCCAAGCTAAATTGGGGCGACCATGTCTCCTACGCCATCAACAAAGCAAAGAAGGCAAAGTTCAGTCTGGTAGCTCTTCTGGGGCGAAACAGCGTGCTTGGATTGGACTGCAAACTATTGCTGTACAGGACGGTAATCCGAACCATCTTGCTTTATGGTATGCCTGCCTAGGCTACAATATGTAAGTCCAGATGGAAGGACCTCCAAACCTTCCAAAACGTTACCTTGAGGACATTTGCCCAACTTGACAGGAGAGTTGCAACAAATACTTCTATTTCCGACGATTTTGAGATACCTCCCATTGGTAGCTATGTACAGGAGTCACTGAAGAAGTTTCTTCCGAAGATTAAGGACCATCCCAATCCTCTGATTGCAGATATTCTGGAGCATCCACTCACGTTTAGAAGTTTTCTCAGGCATCGCAGGCCTCGACACGTCCTGGACATCAATTTTGACGACATCCAAAAGGTCATCTTTCCCGACTACTGGATCTCATAGCTCCTCGTGCCCCTCGTCAATCAACAATCAACTTATTCGTCCTTATAGGAAAGGACCCAATCTTATCCACTGGATGACTTAACTAGGTCTCATCTGGCTTCTTGCCTAGTTCAGTGTACTTCCCCTGGTTACTTCCTGGATGAGTATGGCAGTGAAAGCGTTGCTTTCGGACCGCTCGTTTCGTTTTTCCCTGCGCTGTTTGATTGTCGATTGTCTTTCAATTCAGTTCACTCGGTTCCCCCTAGTGTATTCCTTGGTCCCTGCTGAATGATGATAGCCTTGCTGTCGAAAAGCGCTTCCAGGTTCAGGTTGTATTTTTCCTTAATTTTTGTTGTGGTGAAAGAGTTTTTTATTTCTTTTAGTTACTATTATCCACTTATTTTTTCCTTTTGTGTCATATTAGTACACATTCTGTTTACTTTTGTGTCTTTATTCCGGGAAATTATTCATGTCTAATAATGGTTTAACATATATGACCGAAACACCGGCTCAAACAGTTATAAAAATTAGGCCAGCTGTAGTTTAACGTCCTTAAAAGATATGGTTATCTCTATGCAAGCCAGAGAATATAAACATGATAAATATGACACAGATAGATTAATAAATAAGACACACAAGTACTAGTTTAATTGCCACCACTACACAACTTTGTAGACACGACGAAATTCATTTCGCCTGATAACGGATGCCGACGCACAGGATGGAAAACTTTAATTCCTTTTCCACTCAATTATACTTGACGACGAAAGCTTCTCCGTTTACACTAACAGGCCATGAAACTAATGAGCTTCAAAGAAATAACATATTATTATTAACAGCGAATATGAACACATTGTAATTAACACCAAACTGTTCGCAAACACTACTCGGAGCGAAGAAATATGGAAATGCAAAGGGCGACCCATGCACGACTTTACACGCCGTTTCTTATCATAATGGTCCAGGTATGCTCGAATGCCGAACGGCCACAGTCCTTGCACGTTAGAGGCAGGTTTCACTTCGCTGTACCCAATCTCGGGAAAACAGCGGTTCACTAAGCAATAATTAAGACCAACACGAAACTGGGCACTCACCAAACATAAAATTCTGCATTCCACAGTCCAGGATGGAAGATGGGACGTAAACCTAGGAACGGTGGGCTTTGATCCGCTCACGCTCGGGCCGACATCATGCCACTCTGGCAACCTCGTTGTATCGGGGGCGCTCACGCTCGACGACGCTGTCGTCTCGTCCGCTGCCGTTGCTGGTCGGGAAGCTGGCCGAACCGGAATCCTTTTTCCGTCGCCTTCTCCTCTCGTCCTTATGGCTAACAACGATTTTCTCGGCTGCGCTGCCCTTTCATTCCTCCAATCGTCCTTACTCCGTCCGTTCCTGTTGGCTCCATTAAAACCACTGCCTTGACTCCGGCTCTCTCCTTGGTCTCGCCGAATCTCCCGCGGCTCACGCTGATTGGTTCCTCCTGCGTGTCTCCGATGTTGATGTGTTCGGTTTCGCCATCCATCTTCCGGTTTCGTTTGATGGTAGAAACGAGTTCGGTACCGATGGATGATTTCGGAATTCATGATGTTGCCCGTATTCCGTGACATACACAAACCCTGCCTGTGTTTCCACGCTCTACGCCAGCCTATAAACTTCACGCTTGTCTTAAGTCCTCGACCTTATGGAGGCATGTGCGCAAAATGGATCTCACGACGAATATGAGGTGCAGAGCAATTGATGTTAATTGCCAATGGAGAAATTCCTGTCGACCCCACTACCGGTCTAAGTTCTTTTCCCTCACATTTCTGCAATATGATCTCTTCCCTCGAGGAGCTGATAACTAAAGTGTTTCCAGATATACGTGAAAATTATAAATCGCATCGATGGCTGTGCGACAGCGTTAATGCTTCTCGGCAACTCATTCAGGAAATGCTTCCCGGCAACTCTACCACCTTTCTTCTATTGATACAGTAATGGATATGGAGCAAGCTGTGCATTACCCTACAGAATTTTTAAATTCCCTTGAACCCCCAGGAATGCCGCCACAAAAGCTCACTTTAAAAAAGGGATCATTTATATTACGTAACCTCTACCCGCCAAGACTAACCGTGAAGAATCTATTGCTGAACGTAATAGAGGACACGATCATCATGGGGAATGCCGCAGGTGAAGACGTATTCATTCCTCGCATTCCACTAATACCCCAGTTATACAAATATGCCCTTCCATTACAAGCGATTGCAGTTTCCCATCCGGCTTGCATTCGCTATGAGTATCAACAAGGCCTAGGGGCAGTTGCTTTGTGTGGCAGGCATTAACTTGGAAACGCCATGTTTTTCACACGGGCAATTATAAGTAGCTTGCTCAAGAGTCGGAACCCCAGATAATTTGTTTGTTTACGGCCCGGACGGACAAACGAAACACAGTGTACCGTCAAGCTTTGGAGTAAAAGCTGGGATATAAATAAAATTGTCGGGAGAGCGCATTCGAACCTCGGCTGGCGAATCCAGGCACCAGAAACCATAACAGTCTTTTTTTATATACCCGAAACAATTGCAGGTGTTTAAGTGAAGCAAATCAACATTCTTCTTGAGGTTGTTCTGCTTACCTATAACTATAATTATCGCAGATCAACTAGTACCATATAAATAAACGTGAAAAATAAACAGAAATACTGTATATTTATATATTTCGAATGTATTTTATTCTAATAATTGATGTTATTTCTAATTTTTTCTCTATCTACATAAACTTACAATTATTTATGCAAAAACATCTCCTTTAATTCTGACATTATTTTAGTTAATTCGAAGAAACTCGGTTTAATGTGATCATAAAATCGTTTTCTCACCAGTTTTTGCTAATTTGAAGAAAGAATAAGTATACATTCACACCTTTATTTTTGAAAATTACTCTGCACGTTTTATTTTGTGTATGAATATAATAAAATATAATTAAATCACCTTTACGGGTATTAGTACTTCTTAGTTTAAAAAAAGGACTTTATGAAGTTCTAATTCTGTATTTGCTTGCTACAGTACTCATTTTGGTAGTGTGCGAACGATTTAGCGCTTCCGCTTTGAGCGCACGGGATCGAGTGATAATGGCACAATATCACAATGTTTTAGAAATCCCCACTGGAATATTGGATTCGGTTGATTTCAGGGGTAAATTTCCGGCAGTGGGTCAGTGAAATATAACTTTCTACTCCCCTATACTAACCGTATGCTTTACTGCTTCTCCTCTCGTCTCTAGACTACATGGGATTTGAGATGTTCGGGTACGATCTTGCGTTTCGCACTGCTGGCCCCTAGACCAAACACTTATATTCCAAGAGTCCGAACCTGTGGCTTCTCTTACTCTGAGTAGTGTTACTATCGTTATCAAACTATGTGTGTTAAGCACAGATAAGAAACAAAGAATGCACCAATGCGCATGTGTTAGTTATAATAGTTATTGAAATAATCATATTACATTCAGAACGCGTGATGCCAATTTTTTATGTGGATCAATAGGAGTAAAATCTATGAATGACTTTGCAACACATTAACTGAAGAGCACTAGTTGCTCCTTCAAACGCATATTCTCATATGCAGATAAGAATATTACTCACTGTAAATTACTGAATCGTGAATAGTTACTGCCGACTTAATTTGAATATTTGACATTTACGGAGATATAGCTATTTTCCTGAAAACTTTTAACACAACGTCAGAGAAATGTGTGAGGATTATAAGTTTGTGAAATTTATCTGAAAACACAAGAAAAAATTTGAGCAGCGAGAGTTATGGTGACGGGACCAAGAAAAGATTTAGAATAACAATATATCCACAGATCGACGGGTGGTGCTTATTTGTTTAAAGCAAGCGCAAACAAAAAATGTTCTAGTGTTTGAGTTAAGGCTGAAGAATTTGCAGAAAAAAATGGAGATTTTTTTTTTCAAAATCCATCCTGGTAGGTTTGGTGGATTTAAGAAACGAAATAAAATTATTTTCCATAATGTAAAAGCGGGGATGTAAATCAGCCCGCAGCTTGTGAAAAGAAAGAAGACTTTCTTGAAATGATCTGTTGACAATATTCTAAAGGCATTTTTAATGTTGAAGAAACGTATTTATTTTCTGTGAAATGCACTGCAGTGGTGGAAAGCATACTAAACAACGCGTAACCATTTATTTGGCACGCCATGGATGGCTCAAAAAAAATCCGTTATTGATGATCGGAAAGTCGGTTAATTCACGTTGCTTTAAAAATACAAAAACAAAACCATTTTTGTAATGATTTTTCAATTGAAGAATGGAAGGAAAAATTCTGCGACCCGGATTCGAACCAGGAACGTCGACTATCATGGCCGACGCCTCTAACAATTGGACTATCGCAGCACCAGGGGCAGCCAAGCTGTCTCAAGGTGTCTTAAAGACAACCAAGTTGTCACGGTTGAAAGCCCAATGGGAGACGGGAACCTGGCCTGCAGATCGAGAATTTCTGCACTCCAAACCATCAGAAAGTTGATGAACTCACAAGCTTGGCTGTCCGTGGTGTTGCGATAATCCAATTGGTAAAGGCGTCGGCCATGATAGTCGAGGTTCTTGGTTCGAATCCGGGTCGCAGAATTTTTCCGTCCATTTTTCAATTGAAAAATCATTACCAATGCTTGGAGAGCATCTCCAGTTTATAATTATTACCATTTTTATAATGGAAAAAAAAAACGGAAAAGCATGGATGACGCGTGAAATTTTTAAAAGGAGACTCTTGAAAATTAACAGAAAATTTCAAATTAAAAATAATTAATAACATTTAAAAGACATTTCAAAAAAATCAAACATTTGTACAGATATGTTTCTCAGTGCACGCATATCCAGAAATCATCGGAGTAGATAAAAACTGACTTCCTGCTGACTATTTTATTTTTTTATTAGAATGAATAGATTTTCATATCAGTCCAGCACAAGGCGCTTTGACAACTAAGAGAAAAATAAAGAGAAAACAGAATTACTACCAATAACAAATGCTAACATATTTCCTATCATTTAAGATACAAGAACGCTTTTTAATGTTCTCTCGTATAGAAACTCCCAAGTTTATAATATGGGTAGTAGAAAACCAACCTGCTCTAATGGAACATGAGTGAGACAGCCCTAAGCTTAACTTGTGGTGTACTTTGACCTCAGATTCTATGATCGGACCGTTCTTCTCTGCCGAAAACACAGTCAAATAACAACATACCGAGACAAGTTGGAAATTATGCAGTTCCTCAAATACCAGATGGATTTATGTTTCAGCAAGATGGCGCTCTTCCACTCTGCGTCAATATCGTAAGAGATTACTCTGATTGAAAGTTTACACCAAATGGATTGGAAGATCAGGTCCCATTGCATAGCCTCCAAGGTCACCCGATTTGACTCCCTTAGATTTTTTTCTTTGAGGGTACGTAAAAAGCCTTGTCTATCGGAATCAAGCGCAGGACCTTACTCCTCAAATACTGCAGAGCACATGGAATGCGGTAATATAGCCTCTAGATATTGTTCGGGCCATTAGAGCTCCTCATGTGTAGTACTACTGAAACTTGGTGTCTTCCTATCAGAAAATCAAAAATCAGAATAAACTTGGTGTTATTCTGTTATTGTTAGTATAAGAACTAGCTGAGATGCCCGTCTTCGCCGAGCTTTTCAAGGCAAAACGAAGGCGGGGTATTAGTATTTATCTACTCTAGGTTTATTTCAGTGTTGTTTAAGGACTTGTTAATTGTCATTGCATAAGCTAAGATTGCTTAATTTTCAATTTATAAGCTGGGCTAACAGGAAGTTGTCGACGTTCGAACTCCACAAAATGATCAGTCGCCTGCGACGGTATTCTTGGTATTAAAACGAATTGTCCTGCGTTATCCCCGCTGACTATTGTAGCTTGTAATGAACCTGATTATTCGGAATTGGCTGTTGTATTGCTCAATATCCCAAACTTCCAACCTAATGACCGTCGACCCTACAATTTACCGTCAACTTCGGATGATGCTGTGGTTTTATGTGGCAGTGGAGTCAGTCACATCGTAATATTTATTTGCGCCAGCGCACGGATGGTAGGATTCGTCGGATTTTAGAAAATCACCAATCTTATGATCTTCAGAACTATGTGCTTATGTTTCCATACAGAATGCAAGGGTGGCATGTTACCGTGCAGTCGAAGAACAATGCTCATGCCAAACGTGTTACGATACGCCTAATTTATGCTTACCATCTTCAAATTCGTCACGAACATGCTTAAGCTCGGCGAAGACGGGCATATAAAAGGGTGTCTCAAAATGAGCTGACATTTTAATTTTTTAATAAAACACGTTTTTCATTGGAAAATTTATAATATTTTTGCTTTAATAAGAAAGGTTGCATTCTGATCTATATTGCTGACTTGATTATTAAATAAAAGAAAATGTCCAGGAATAGCAATATTGGCAGCGTCTTTATTGTTCAACGCGTTTCGTGATCATTTCATCATCAGGAACTATGAACGACTACAGAGTTACAATGGCTACAACACCCGGTATATATGGGAGGGGTCCACCAATCAGAGAGAAGTAAACAATTATGATTGGTGGACTTACAGTCAATAGGGTAAAAAATATTTACAGAAAAAATATATATGAATACATGACTGGATACACAGTCGTGTTAAATGTTTTTTAATGTTTAATTTTCAGTGTTTAATTTCTAATTAAACATTATAGTTCCTGATGATGAGATGATGTCGAAACGCGTTGAACAATAAAGACGCTACCAATATTGCTATTCCTGGACCTTTTCTTTTATTTAATTTATTAAAAAGTAAAAATATGAAGATTATGAATGATACAAAACATCTGACCATCTGTTAAATGACCGCCCCGGTCTTGGTATCACAAATTTGAGGAAATTTTCAATAACATGTTGATATAAATGCTGGAAAATTTCAGCAATCTTGTGTCGAATTTCAGCTTTGAGGTTCTCAATAATTTGTGGTTTATTTATATACACTTTATCCTTAAGATAACCCCAGAGAAACAAGTCTAACGAGATCTTGGCGGCAATTCACATCACGAGATAACACGACTTTTAAATTTTTGAAGTGATTTTTTTTTACAATTTCTACGCGTTATTCGATTGTGTAGTTTTGCGTAATTTTACCTCAATGTTTAATAACGACAGCATATAAAAATCTCTACTCTCAAGTAAATAAAAATAATTATTAACTGGAGATGCTCTCCAAGCATAGGTAATGATTTTTCAATTGAAAAATCTCTACTCTCATTGTACCACGAAAAAAATGGTGGCAAAATCAAAATGTCAGTTTATTATGGAACACCCTTTATAATAAAAATCGTACCTTCCTTTGTATTGTTTTTGCAACAAACACGACTGGCCTATTGTTGCACAAACTTTGCCTTGCATTGCTGTGCATGAGCTATAAACAGGGTGATTCAGAAAGGTAGGTCAAGAATGAAATACCATGTACAGTTTGTGGCGGGGAACAAAATTTTCCCCATAAACATGGGTCCGGAAATGCATCCTTACAGAGATAATGCAACTTGTACGAGGTAGAA
This sequence comes from Rhysida immarginata, assembly GCA_023313115.1. NCBI lineage: Eukaryota > Metazoa > Arthropoda > Chilopoda > Scolopendromorpha > Scolopendridae > Rhysida > Rhysida immarginata. The sequence goes on from JAHWFO010097618.1 coordinate 236,506, forward strand.
GTGGATGTGCGTTACCCGGACGGCAATGGTAGGGTCATGTAAATTAGGATCTAAAAATGTAAACTGTTCGTGTCCTCTCCTTTAAAAGAGAGGAAACGAAACATGTAACTCCATTGTCGTACAATGGATCGCTTGACTAATGCGGAGCTGGCGGACATGCATCTCGTCTACGGCGAGGCACAGGGTAATGCTACTGAAGCGAAAAGGATTTACCAACAGCGTGTGGAGAAGTCAGTGATTCTCCGGATATCTTCACCAGAGTTCGCGAGAATCTCGTCCGCAGACTAAACACCTGCATCGAGGCTCAGGGTCGGCATTTTGAACACCTACTGTAATGTCATTCCTACCTCGTACAAGTTGCATTATCTCTGTAAGGATGCATTTCCGGACCCATATTTATAGGAAAAATTTTGTTACCCGCTACAAACTGTACATGGTATTTCATTCTTGACCTACCTTTCTGAATCACCCTGTATTGTTGGTCCGCCCTTAATGTTGGTCCGATGAAACCTCTTAACAATAAGCGTTATGGACTCTCTCGTGACCACCGAGAGAGAAAGCCTCCGCAATGAAACTGAATACATTGTTACATCACGTAGATAGTGCATTGTTATTCGTATTTCTACCAATAATAAGCCCTGAATATTGGGATATCCTACCGTAGGTGATGTGACAATGTATGACGTTTTTGGCGCTCAGGCTTTGAGTAGAGGTGGTATTGGTTTTTTACATTCAACAACGGGATAAAGCCTTGTTCCCAAATGCGTAAAAACAACGGCAGAAACCACAAAACATAAAAAAATTTTGACGTCACTTCCTACTTTCATCTTTCTCCTCGACAAAAACATGAAGCACAGTTTTCAGTTTCACTTTAGCCTCTAGGGATTCAGTTTCTTTTTTTATTGGCTGCGCGTTGATCTGAGTGAGATACAATTAGTAACGTGGCTTTCCCATACTGCCTTGCAGTTTTTCTCATATAGAGAAACAGACTTTAAATACAGCGATAGGAGCGATAGCAGAATACAACGGTAGGGGAAGCGTATAAGATTTTGTTGTAAGATATCTTTTCATTGGATATTCGTGCTTATCACTTTACCATTAATGCCATTTTACCTCAATTTGGGATTGACTGTAAGTCTTACGAGGAGTCGCTTCTTCTTGCGTGGCCTCCCAGGTCACCAATGTGACTTTTCCTTTGGGTTTAAGTAATAGGTGAAGTTTACATCCTCTTTTACCAGGAGACTTACCAGAGCTTCGTCATAAAAGTATTTTCGCACTTCCTGCCATTGACGCTGACACACTGGAACGCGTGGGCTATGAGCTGGATATGTCTTACACTGCATTGGTAAGATGTATAAAAACTTGATAGTTACTCTGTATACTTCCTCAATCTTGGTCTGCCGAACGAAACTAAAACTGATCAGAATTTAGTACGCGGATGTGGCGCAGTAATAATGGGGAATTAATAACGAGTTAAAAAAATAAAGTCAATGTCTCTTGCAATTTATTCCGATATTGTTTCGGCCATTTGCCCCTCCCAGTAAAAGATGTTGGGGAACCATGTCACATTCTAAAGTAAATTGCATTAGCGATTAGAATTTGCGACGGCCCTAATATAGCTACTCCTCCTAGTATAAACTTACTAGGTGAAATTAGATTAATAATTAGTATTGTAGGTAATTAGGTATAATGGCTATTTTATAAAATTTTTAATTTCTTTTGTAAGAGTTGTTATAATATTTATTTAAATTCCCTAACTCAACATGTGGTTTATTTTTTTCATTTTTTTGTATTTTAATTTTAATATAATTTTCAATTGTTTGATGCACGAATTCTCTCGTTTTGGTGTTCTGCGCCGTTTCCATTTGAACAGTTCAATTATATTTTTTCCCGTCATTTTTCAGCTTGATGCGGATATGACAAACCGCTTCCTTTCAATGGGGCACTGGGCCGCCAATTTTCGCCGTTGGTGGTGGTAGTCACTTCACATCAACAGCCGCCATTTTTCTTTTATAGCCATGCTGAAAATGCTTCGACTAGTACAACAAATCTGAAACACTAGTTTTTTCTACGTTTTTATGAGCTTCTTGAAAGATGAAATTCGAAACATTTACTATTAAAGAACTAAAAAACGAACTTAGGCAGCGTGGAGCATTGCTGACTGAGAAGAAACAAGATTTCATCGAACATATCAATCTCGTGCAAAATATTACAGTAGCTTCAGGAATTTATAGTAACGTTCGATCTTAATGAAACACTGATGGAACAACTCCTTTTTTCAGAATTTTACTAATAAGTTCAAATTCTCTATACAACAAATGAAAGTTAATACATGTTACCGAATTCATATTTGATAATAAAAATTTATACATAAATTACATGAAAATTATATTCGTAAGAAAAACATTTCTCTTTTAATTAACGCTTATCATAATATCTTGAGCCTGACAAACTACACTGTATTTACTTGGATTCCAGCAGTGATCCCTTTTTGTTTTATCTTTCCTTTAAATAGCCACAATCCATTCAGATCTTATTTGTTTGTCTAAAGGAAATGAATGACCTCCTCTTCTGTTGCTGCAACCAGGAACACAACAACACCTGCTACTTTTTTTTGTTATTCATTATATTTCTGGCGCTGTGGAATGACAAATGGAGATTTTAAAACTAGTTTTATTGTTTTAAACAAGCAGGTAAGGTTTTTGTTTGATTACAGCATTTGTTCGTTTTCAATATCGGCCTTATAGCAGAAAGTTTATTCAAATTAGAAAGTCAACATACCCAGAATGGAATAGATTGATCCATTCATTAGATTATGTTTAGTGAAAAGCTTTCACGAAATATAATGATTTTAAGCAAGAAAGAACGCACACTGATGATAAAGTTGTTTTACCAGAATGATATCGGCAGTCCAGCTGCAATGCGAGCATATCGTCGTCTAAATAGGACCCATGTTAGATATTGGGTTGCGAAAAATGATAAAGAAATTTGAACCGACTGGTGATTTAGCTGTCGCACCAGGAAGAGGACGGCGCAAGATAGCAGACGAAGTCGTTGAGGACGTCGCTGTTGCGTGGTGGACAGAGCTTCCTCTTCTCAACATTCTGCAACAAGTGCTCGAACAACAGCACGCGAATTGTCCATCCCATGGTCCACGGTGCGAAAAGTCTTGCGGTCCATTCTGCATCGGTACCCGTACAAGATTCATCTGGTACAACGGCTGAAATCTCAAGATCCCTCTCAATGCGCTGACTTTGCTTTTCGCTTTCTGGCGAGGATGACCTGTGGACGTGGAACATTCTATGGTTAGACGAAGCACATTTCACCCTAGAAGGAGCGGTGAACACGCAGAATTCCTGTATATGGGGGTGCCTCGCTCCCCCATGTCGTGCATGAAAAGCCATTGCATTCTATTACGTGAATGTGTGGTGACTGATTTATTCTAGACCCCTTTTTCTTTGAGGAAGTGACACAACGAGGTCCTGTGAGATGTTCTGTGACTAGTGCACGGTATTTGAACTTCTTGCACAGCATGTGATTCCTGCCTTGCGAGAACGACGATGCTTAGAAACCATTGTCTTCATGCAAGATGGAGCACCTCCTCATATTGGTCGAAAAGTGAGGGAACTGCTTCGTGCCAATTTTGGAGAGGATAGTGTGATATTTAGAAGTTTTCCAGATGCCTGAGGTGAAAGCCAGCATTCGAAGACATGTATCAGACATTCCACGGGAAAGGCTTCATGCAACAATTGATTATGCTGTGCTATGCTTCCAACATGTGATTGATGCAGGGACGGACATATTGAACATATGCTGTAATCAAACAAAAACCTTGCCTGCTTGTTTCAAACAATAAAATAATTATAAAATCCCCATTTGTCATTCCACAGCGCCACATTTCCACCTGGAAAAGAAAACTTGCACTAATTTTTTTCTTTCCGGAATTCTCTCCCCCAAGGTCTGAATAGCCTACATTTCAATTTGCATCACAATCGGTTCGTTAGATTGGGCTAGGGATGGGGGATTATATCGGTATAATCGATTAATTGAAATCGCGATTTATGAGGATACCCGATTAATTAGTCGATTAATTGTACCATTATAATCGATTAATCGGGATTATTTTGAACTTTTAAGCTTAACATTCGATACTTTATAACAAGCATAATCTGCGTCTGGCGAGTAAATTTCAAAACTAAACTTAAAGCAGAAACATAAACACAATAATCTGCAGCCTTCTGGCTGTTAATTTAGATCGTACTTTCGTTGCAATTCTTCCAGCTTTGGAAAATAACCTCTTTCATGGCACAGAAGTTATTACGAACGATAAGTATTTTAGTGCTATCATATAAATCGTCGGGAATGCTGTTCCGTTTTTTTGCCAGTTCTTCAGTGGAACAGACAGGATGATGGTCCCTCGAATTTGTTTTGTTTCGTTTATGTTTTACAGTTTTTCGGCATCTCATCTTTCAAAGTGTTGCCAAATTTTACTTTTAAATGAAGAGCTTGACATTCTGTTCCTTACGTTAACACTAAAGCTCAGTCCTTAAAACGGAATGATCTCGTCATCAAAAAATCAATAAAAGCTCCCCTATATTTATAGCAATGCTAAATATGCTTAAAAGAAATTATATAATCGCCCATCGCTACTTAAAACTTTCATTTTAGCCGAAATGTCAAACCAAATATCTTAATTTCATGAAAAGCAATAAAGAAACACATTCTGGTATGATCTTATCTTAATTGACGATGGGCAATCGTCCGTCGAATGAAGCCTTCCCGTCTCATTGCTGTAGAGTGTAAGTCTCGTTGCCGTTAGGACAGCAGTTACGGGATTCCCGAATAGTCCGGGTTTAAATATGCTATTACACTAGTCAATAAGTAGTCGGCAAGGAAAGTTAACTTAGAGTGGTATGCAAGCACGTTTCTGTGAAAATCTCAAAAACCAGAACTAACCGAGGCTTCTTATCATTTTCGAGTTAGTTACATTGCAATACAACATGTATGGTGGCGTTTTTGTAAAGGAAGCAGAAAAAAAGTTAAAATTTGTTGACTAGTGTTATCAATCATCAGTGACCAATCATTGCAATAAGATTTGGCTTAAAGAGCGCATTGGCTGAAGTTCTTTGTAATATGCAAATATTGTACTATTGGTGACTCATGATGACATAATATGTATCTGGAATTTGTCCTACAGTAGTATAAAATCGCTAGAATATGCTTCTTCCCTATGCTTTGGCAATTTCATCAAAAAATCGAAATAATCGCAAAAATTATACGATTAATCGATTAATCATCCGTTATAAATTAATCGAAATCGCTGATTATTTTAGATAAAAAATCGATTATACGATTAATCGCCCATCCCTAGATTGGGCTCTAGAGGGCTTTGAGTAGGCGAACTTATTTTATAACGACCCTGTGCAATCCTATTATGGAATGGCATACCAATACAAAATAAAATGCTTATTATGGAGTGCAAGACAGCAGCGTGTATAAATCATTATAAGCAAGTGCTGAAAATCATGTTGAAGACACTTTTCGTAAAAGTGTTCATCATTTTCGATAGCAGAAAATGCAGTGAAGATGCGTTTTTGGCGAGATTCAATTCAATGCAAACTTAAAGTACACAACGGAAATTGAAGACAACAAGGGGATTAATTACTTAGATTTCCGGGCAGTAAAGGGAAGAGAAACACACAGACTCGACAATCGAACAGTGTAGTGTATCGGTATTCAAGTGGAACTTGAAGCATAGCTTCCATAATCTCACCCTTCATAATCATATTCCAAGGGAAATACACTGAATTAGAAAAGAAGCCTGATGTACCCACAAGGGTCATCCAAAGTATGAAAGAAAATTGCCTCCTCTTGGTGGAGGAAAATTTGATTGACGACTGTCTAGACTAGAAGCAGACCACGAGTATTAGATAAAACACGACCTATGAAGTCCAGTAATCTGGAAATATGACATTATCAATGTCTTCAAAATTAATATCAAGTATATGCCTTGGATCACGATATCTCTTTCTATGTATAGGATGATTTAAAATGCCCGAGACTAGCTCGTTGCTATGATTTTCTATATTGGGCAGCATGGCTTCCATGAGCCCTTGAACGTATTTGCCAATATGAGTCATGTTGAAGTCATTAGAAATGGAGGAATTGCGACCAATTCTCCGATCTTTTTGCGCAATAGTTCTAAGGGCAACGTTTTGGAACGTTTGCAGTTCTTTCCACCTAGTCTTACATATTGTGGCCCAGACGGGCATACCATACGTCAAGATGGTCCGAACAATGACCTTATAGAGTAGGAGTTTATTATCAATGTTTAGAGCACTATTCCGGCCCAGCAGAGCAATCAAGCTAAACTTGGCTCTCCTGGCCTTATTCAACGCATAAGTTGCGTGGGGAGTCCAGGTAAGTTTAGAGTCAATAACAACACCAAGATATTTATAAGTTTCAACCCAGTCCAGTTTTTTGCCATATAGTGTTAGAGAATCTAATGATCTCTTTCTCTTCTTGGAGACAAACATCGCCTTGCATTTGTCTACATTCAATTTTAGCCTCCACTTGCTAAACCAGCTTTCACACTCCTTTAGAGCCTTCTGCAGCCGCGAGACTACTACGGCTGGTTGACGAGCACAGGTCAGTATAGCAGCGTCATCTGCGTAAAAAAAGAGCTTACATTTAGAAGGACTTGGGAAGTCTCGCATAAAATAATTGAATAATACTGGCCCCAGGACTGAACCCTGTGGGACACCAGCTTTTACTTCATACATAGGAGATAGACTATCTCCAACTCTGGCCTGAAAGAACCGGTTGGAGAGAAACGAGTGTATCAGAGTAATTATGTCTTGAGGAAATCCATCCATAATCATTTTAAAAATAAGACCATCGTGCCAGACTTGGTCGAAGGCTTTGTGTACATCGAGAAAAACAACCCCACAGTACATAGAGAGATTAAGGGGCTCATTGATATCCGCTGCGAGCCTCCATGTTTGGAGTTGGCAGGAATGGTTTGAGCGAAAGCCAAATTGTTCATCGCGGATGAGATCGTTGGCATCACAGTGCTCAATGAATCTCTTGAGAATTGTTTTTTCCAGGATTTTGGAAATTGATGGTAACAAGCTGATGGGCCTGTAGCTAACAGGATTTGCAGGATTTTGTCCTGGCTTAGGAATGCTTAAGACAACTGATTGCTTCCAAGCATCCGGGAAGTAAGTGTTCTTCCAGCAGTCGTTAATCACTTTTGCAATATCTTGAATTGTATTTGGAGGTAAATTTTTCAAAGCAGTGTTCTTAATAGAGTCTTTACCTGGAGCTTTTCTCGTTTTTAAATTTTTAATGATGCTTAGGACTTCATTTACATCAATGCTATGTTTTGGGAATTCATTGCCGTGAATACTATAGAAGCCAGTTATGCAGGATTTTACTTTCTCGGACATATCAAGTCCTATTTGCCGACCATCAGTAGGCGTGACAAACTGTTCTGAAAGTGAGCTTGCAATAAGCTGCGCTTTATCATCATCATTCGTGATGAATTTGCCATTTTGGGCTAACAGAGGTGGGATATTTATGGCTTTCTTGTTTTGCAAGGCTCGAACCATGCACCACATAGAGTTATCGTGGGTCGACAGACTCTTAACTTTATCATTCCATCTGGCATTACGAAGTGCTTTTACCTCCTCGTGAACTCTTCTTGTGAGCCTATTATACTTGGTCTTAAGCCATGAATCACGAGTTCGGTACCACTGCCTTCTAACCTTATTCCTTTGCTCAATTAATTGTTTGATTTCTGGGGTGAGATCAAGGTGATCAGCTCGCTTCGACTCTAAGGGCGAAGCACTAGAGTCAATAGCTGCATTTATACGTTCAGTAAGCCTTTTCACATTGGTATCTATGTCGCTCGTACTATGTACGTTATTTAGTGGGTCGTCATCTTTTTTGAGAATTTCTCTAAAAAATTTCCAGTCTTGTTTGAGCCTCAGTTCTTCTTTGAGGTCAATGTTTACGTTATCAAAATTTAGTGCAACTGGTTTATGGTCTGAGGATAGATCACTGACAGTATAGATACTGAATGATTTGTAGAAGCCCTTCAACAACACAATATCAAGTACATCGCTTGAAGGAGAATGATCACAATAATATGTATCATCCACAGGGCCTACTGCAATAATATCAGATTGCTATTGCACGTAGCCATACAAAAGGACACCGTTTTGGTTATGGCATCTTGAATTCCAGTGCGAGTGCTTAGCGTTCAGGTCTCCCGCCATAATAACGGGAATATTCCCGGAAAACAGCTCGTCAAGCTCATTGGCATCGAATTTATGCTTGGGCGCATTATATAGAGCCACTAGTTTCACTTCTCCCAGTGTGGCATCAGTAATGATAGCAGAGGCAGCTTCCATTCCCATATAGTCTCGGGTTGGTTCCTCCCGATGATGAATGCCTTTCTTAATAATAATTGCTGACCCACCTGACGGGGACTTTACTGTAGTGAGAAGAATTCTGTCTTTACGATAGACACAGTAACCAGGTAGCCTGAAGTCGCGGTCTGGCCTTAAGTGTGTCTCACATAGAAATGCTATGTCTATATCCCATTGGGTTAGGAAGTTGTAAAACTCAATACGCCTCCGGGGGACCCCCCTGGCGTTCCATATTACGCAACGAAGTTTACCTCGATTTGTAATAGAATAACATCGATCAGCCATACTGTCAGTGTTTATTCGTAAGTATTCCACTCATCAGTGGCATTTTCTTGCCCAGTTCGTTTAACAAATTGCATACACTGCCAATTTGTTTATACATTTCTTGAAAATCATTCACGTTAATGCTCTTATCTTGTTTGGAGACCATTGAGGCATAGGAAATCTCCGGGGACACTTTAGCACTTTGCACTCTCCTGACTTGCGGATATTTAGGACATTTTGCAATCCTATTATGGAATGGTATACCAATACAAAATAAAATGCTTATTATGGAGTGCAAGACAGCAGCGTGTATAAATCATTATAAGCAAGTGCTGAAAATCATGTTGAAGACACTTTTCGTAAAAGTGTTCATCATTTTCGATAGCAGAAAATGCAGTGAAGATGCGTTTTTGGCGAGATTCAATTCAATGCAAACTTAAAGTACACAACGGAAATTGAAGACAACAAGGGGATTAATTACTTAGATTTCCGGGCAGTAAAGGGAAGAGAAACACACAGACTAACCCGCTGAAGCATTTATAGGAAGGAAGCGAAAACGCCATGTACACTGATTGGAAGAAAGTAATTGGACACCCATCCACCCGGCAAAAAATGGACCTTTCCGCTAACACACGTGTCAATACTGTGTGGAAATGCAAAGATAGTCATCAGACAACACCATTGACTCTAACTGAAGCATCATGCCGCCACAGGCGGAGCTGACAGAGTTCGAAAAAGGTGTCCTGGTTGGAATGTCGCTCCAAGGCGCATCCATACGAGAGATTGCCAGCAGCCGGAACCATCCGAAATCACGGCTGGCAGTCTCGTATGTGCTGAAGAAGTACAGGGCCAATGGACATTGTAGGAATGCACCAAGGCCTGGTCGTCCAGCCGCATTGACCGACAGAGTGCTGCAGCGGGAGATACGAAGAACCGACGTTTGACGATGACCACCTTCGCCGGGGAATTCCAGCAGGCATCTGGATGTCACGTATCTACCAAGACCCTCCGAAAGGAGGCCCACATGCTGGGCTATCACGGCAGAGCAGCAGCCCAGAAGCCGCTAGTCACACCGGCGAACAAAACGAACAGACTGCAATTGGCCAGGGAACGCAAAGATTGGACCGTTGAGGACTGTTGAGGACCGTTGAGGACCGGAAAAGATGGGATGATACACTCATGAATCCCGCTTCACCTTGTTTCGATCGGATGGCAGAGTTTGGGTGTGGCGTTTACCTGGAGAACGGCTCCTTCCTGAGTGTATCATCCCAACAGTGAAGTTCGGCAGAGGAGGAATTATGGTGTGGGGCTGTTTTTCGTGGTATGGCGTAGGCCCGGTAGTGAAGATGGAAGGCACCATTGAGGGCTACAGACTACACTACCATCCTGGACAATTCCGTTATCCAAACCCTTTGGCAAACCTACGGTCTAGAGCCATGCCTGTACCAAGACGACAATGCCAGGCCACATGTTGCAGCTCATACCCTTCAATGGTATGCCGATAATAATGTTGATCGCATGCAGTGGCCAGCCCAGAGCCCCGATCTGAATCCCATCGAACATCTGTGGGATGAAGTCGAGCGTCGGTTGAGGGGTAGTAGCCCACTCCCCAAAATACTACCTGAACTGTGGACGGCTGTACGGGACATTTAGCGGGAGATTCCTGTGGGGGGCGTACGTACTCTTGTGGAGAGCATGCTCCGGAGAGTGGCCGCCGTGATTGCAGCCAGAGGGGGGCCGACAGGATATTAGCTTTATCAATAAAAGCAAATAAACGCACTATGCGAGGTGTCCAATTTCTTTCTTCCAATCAGTCTATTATAACATACGACTCAGTACACCCGAAAACGCCTAAGAACGCGGCAATAAGGCACGACTTTAGAAGAGCGGTGACCTACCCTATAGATGACGACGCTCGCAGATTTGAGAAACAAACCATCTTTGAAAAGATTGAATCAGTTCCCCAGGAGGGTTACTAACTCCTTCTTACAAGAAGTAATGAGAGAAGAACGGGCATATGAAACGGACAGTGCTCAGAGACAAAAATATTTCGCCACATTTACTTATATTGGACTGTATGTACACTGCATATCAAGGCTGTTCCAGAAACAAGGCATCGGCGTGGCATTCCGCACGCATAACAATGCTAAGCGGATTTTAATCCAAAACAGAAAAACGATGGAACAGGCGAATTCCAACAGGCGGGAATGTACAGGTTGCAATCAGTGTGGCCAGTTTGGCATTTTTTTTTTCATGCGCTTGTCCTTTATTGGTCATTGTTAATAAAAATTAACAATGCACAAAACAATGAAAACAAGGATAAGCGCTTTAAAAAAATATGCCACACTGGCCACACTGTTTGCATTATCCGGATTGTGAGGCAGTTTACGTGGGATCTACGGTTAGATCGTTCCGTGAGAGGTTTAGAGAACACAGAAGGGCCTGGATCAACGGAGACGGAAAGACGGCCTACGCGGATCACCTCATATAGGCGGACATCGTATGACAGGAATGGAAGATTGCATAAAAATCCTGTGGAAAGGACGTGGCAGAGGAAAAATAATGCTGAAAGAAGGGATGTGAAATATGAAGACATTACCACCAAAATAAAGCCGTCCTCCTCAACGGGCAAACTACGTTCGAGATGGACGGCATCATTGGATTCTTACTAAAACTGGAAGACGAGTAAAGGGACAGAAGAGCCTCCCCCCCCCCCCACCTCCCCAATCCCAATAGGTCGACACGTCAGAGGGGCGTCTACTGGGTCCACCATCGACGTTAAATAAAAAGAGCATGTTTTCGCAGTTTAGATTTGTAGCAAGATAGCCTCCGAAGATGATGATTATCGAAACGCGTAAGGCAAAATAAACTCTTGTTTACCGTATCACTTTTTGAACCTGTCTCTTTCATTCAAAAGTGTATGCATCTTTATAAATTTAATTTTAAGTTTAAGCAGAGCATTAAAGAACGATTTTAGTCTCAATTAATTTTCAGGAGAGAGATTTTTTAGAAAAGAAGTCTCAATTCTCAGCAGTGACAATTTTTTCGAAAGTGAATTTCGGAGCACAACGACAGTTTGATTTGCCAGTTTGATTTAGAAGTACTGTCAATAAATATATTTAGAAATAATTTGATAGCTTAATTTTAAGGTATTAGTTTAATTTTGAAGCCTTTGATTAGCAATACTAGTTTGTTATCTGTAGTTTGGCACTTATCGAATTAGACTTCTACTTCAATTAGAAAATTATACAAAAACTATAGACTGTGTAAACATTACATGATTTTGCTTTTACCATCAGTTTTAAAAATATGTTTTATTCATCTTAAAGAAATCTACTGTTTATTCTTATTTAAGCAAACTCTTTTTTTTTGCTTCTGACTCGACAATAAATTCTGGCCAGCGAAGGCGATCGTTCAAGTTACCACAAGGATAAAATCGTCGTTTATTCATAAATCACGGCACTTCAGTATCAGTCACCCACCGCGAACGCGGCCTGGTGGGCCTAAGTTAAAATAAACACAACGCGGGCGAATGGGACGCCCACTAATTTCTATGAACATCCCCGTTAATACCCTACTCTTTCTAAAATTAATGTCTTTTGGGATGTTTGCCAAAGCTTTTACAGTGATTTTAAGAGTAGGGGCAAGGTCGGCAAGCGAACAGACAAAAGAGAAATTTACTCTTCGAGATTTCTGTCTAAAGATTATTCTTTTTTTTTTTTTTCATTTTAAATGTTCGTCTGTCAATCCTTGTGTTACTATTACACTCTCTGAATCTATAAATTGCAACTTTCAATTGTATGTTTGAAAGTCATTAATAAAAATAAATGAACAACTCTCTTAATAAATTTGTTCACAGGGGAAGTGCAAGACTTGTCAATGTCGTACAGTGAACAAATTTGGCATATAGTTAGCAACCGTAGATTTTAGTATGAATACCAATTTTCAGGTGTCGCCGTCAAGTAATATTCGAGAAAAGTAAATGCAAACTTTTCGAGCATTAATCTAACATAGGTTTATTGATAATGACAAAAAGGTGGAGAAAAAATTAAATAAAATTCACTGGTTACAACATTTGTGAAGATTAGAAACAGAGTGAGAAAAACAGTATGTAAAGCAGCAATTGGCGCATCTCGTAAATAATAAGATTGAGTAATTGTTTTAATTCCACAATTATTGATGATGTCGAAATTGCTCAAACTTATCATTTATGAGGAGCAACAATTGCTGCTTTACATATTGCTTTTCTTATAATTGTTTTTCTCAACTTTTTGTCATTATCAATAAACCTATGTTAGACTAATGCTCGAAAAGTTTACGTGTATTTTTGTTACAGCGAAATAAACCTCGCTGTAACAAAACTCGTCTGTTTTGGCAACAGAGGAGGCAAAGAGAGAAAGAGGAGAGACGGAAGGCGGGCGATTCGATTTGGACGAGGAGGAGAAGTAAATGGAGAGAGAGAGAGGGAGAAATACTCAAGTATTGGAAAGTAAGACTTGGAGAGCGACGGACGCAAGTTTTGGAGCTCTGAAAGCTCCACGTCGCGAGAGACGGAATGGAAACGTGGCTTAGCGTAGGAGAGATTTGGAGAACACGGCAACGGCTTCTGAACATGGAATAAGAAGCGAGACGGCGGCAGCAAGCAGTGAGGCCGTGCAATTCGTCGAGAGAATGCCGACGCCTAAAAAGAGCTGCGTGGATGTTACATTAAACGGCGGTTACATAATTACGCCGCCGCCAGCTCCAGTGCTAGCCATAAATCATACCAACAGTTTGGAGGTGAGTTTTTGGAACGAAATATTGTATTGTGAAAATTCATCAGAGATATGTCTCATGCAACACCAGCGGTGGGTGGGCTTATTTCCACAAGGGTCACAAGCATATGCCCGAGGAGGCATAGGTTATTTGAACCGTAGAAGTTAATTCTCACTTCGAAACAGTAAGTGTGGTTTCTTCTTATTGTTTGATACCGCGCGTGAGCACCATTAGTGACAATAAAATTCATAGTTTGTGTGTGTGTATGTTGAACGAGCTAACTTTCAAAAATCATTTAAGTTCAGTTTTAAGTGCATTGCATCGTAGGAAATTGCTGCACGACGATTAGTGTGTGTGATTACATTGCTGTGCAATTTTGTGTCTCTAGTTAGGCTCTAATTAATGTGTTTCTTGGCCAGTTTAAAGCTAAGCATAAGTTCACAAAGAATTAAGTGATAAGAGCCAAGTATAGTGAGCGACAAGGCAATGTAATATTCCGCACGTTAAATTTAAAAAGCTGTATTGTCTGTTTTGAAGCTTAAGCTTTATTAAGTACTAGTAATAAAGCCCGTCATACGACGGTGCCACAACAGGTGAATCTGTAAATTCGATTTTAATCATAAAAATTCGTCTGTGACAGGATATTGACAGGATTGCCAATAGTAAATAACACGCTGTCAATATGAAAGCAAGTCTGAAAATGTTTTCTTACTTAGTTTACAAACGTTAGCCGAAAATGTTTTCTAATGTTAATGTTGCGGGGGCAACACTCGAGATTTTCCGAATTCAGGTACTCCTCAATGGTATTACCCATGCGACTCGAATCCAGATGATCTATGTAGTCTAGCCACTTAGTTCTAAGCTGATCCCTTAGTCTCTTATGTGACCACCGACTTGGAAAATAGCAGCTGTCTAGGAAGACAGTTTACAGCATCCGTACATGTAGCCATGACGAAGCAACTGAGCCTTCTCAATGCGGAGAAGTGGCTCAACACCTAAAGACTGCCTTATAGTGATGCTGAACACTCTCCATTTGCGAAACATACCAGGATTTCATTTCGACACTCTTTCGGGTTTATTCAATACTCGTGACCATAGATGAGAATGAGGACAAAGATGGATTTGAAAACAGACAGATTGGCTTTCTTTTCTAGCTCAAATTTGTTAAAACGGATCACCACAGTTCGCGTTAGACACAGCTTGCTTTTGATTTTGTTCGAAAGCCCGGCGTACGGAGATTACCGCAACAGTGGAAATTCTAAGTTCGATTTTGTTTTTAATATCAGGTTGTTGCAAAAGTTTCTTCCGGTTCTAGAACCCGTGCCCAAGAAGGGCTCATTTTCCGAGGTGGGTGTTCATATGTTTTCAAACAAATTATTGCATTTGATTCCTAAATATCTTTGCTCAATTATGTCTTCTTGGACGTCTATCACCCGGGACTATGAAATTCTGACACTGCAGATAAATCAAAGGAAGAGCTTAATTACGGTTTACCGACCTCCAACCGGGGATTTTTCAACTTTTTGCTCTTACCTTTCTTCATTACTTTTAGAGTTACAACTGTTAGGCAAAGAAATTTTTTTGTTGGGTGATTTTAACATTGATATGGGAAAGCCGTCTGTTGCTCTAAATCTTTTTCTAGATCCGGTCACTCGTTCAGGTTTGCGCAAAGTATTGCATTCCTATACCCATTATTCCCCTCAGCACAATTTATATACAACTATAGACTATTGTTTTTCGGCAATGGAACCACTGCTCAGTACCTCGTTAAGTGTCAGTGTTAGTGATCATTTCCCTTTGTTATTGATTTTTCAACATAAAACCAATTTGGGAATTCCCAGTTATTGTTTTCAATCTAGATTGTTTTCTGAGAACCGTATCTTTGTTTTTTAGATCCTATTTGGACTTATCCGATTGGGACTATATTTTAACTCCTATCAATAATATAGATATTGCTTTTGACAGGTTCATAGCACATTTTCGATTAGGTTGGGAACGTTATTTCCCTATTGTTAGGCGTAAGCCCACTCATACTGAGAGATCTGTCCCCCGACGTCCATGGGTTACCCAGGACATTTTGAGTCTAATTAAACGGAAGAACGCCTTTTACTTAAAAGCTAGGAGAAACCCCACTCCCCTAGGCATGCGTAAATTTAAAGATTTTTCTGATATGCTAAAAAAACGCATCAACCAGGCAAAAACTAAATATTTTGCCGAACTTTTTCAGCGTCTGTCCTCATCTAAAGACAGATGGAAAGAAATAGATAAATTAATACAGGGTCCACGAGTGCTTAAATCACCTTTCGAACATACTAGTAACGCTAACTCTTCTGATCTTACGGACTTTTTACATGCACTGCTCCCTCCAGATGCGACGGCAACTTTACCCAGCGAACATGAAGTTAACGGTAGTTGCCCTAATTCTCCCTCATGTTTCTTTGCTATTCCTTCTTCTCAAGACGAGGTTGCCGAAATTATTACGGGCTTAAAACCCAGTTTTACGCCTGACCCGTTAGGATTCAGGGCGGATATTAGAAGAAATGTCAAGCATGAGATTACTGCCCCTTTAGTAACCCTTTTTAACGCTTCGCTGACTTCTGGCATTTTTCCTTCTTCTTTGAAACTTGCCCGTGTCACCCCTATCATTAAGAAGGGTGACTCAGCCCATTTCAGTAACTACAGGCCCATAACATCACTATCGGTTTTCTCTAAAATTTGGGAGAAATTATTTTTTAGGCGATTTGAGCACTATGTCTCTTCAAAGAGGTTTATTTGCGATAGCCAGCACGGGTTTACGTAGAATAGAGGTACCGAAACGGCATGTTTCGAACTCATAGAATTCATAACAACTGGAATAACTAACAATAAATTGGTGGCGTCGCTTTTTGTCGACTTTACTAAAGCTTTTGTCACCGTTTCGGTCCCTCTATTACTGTCAAAGTTAGGTAGATATTACCATATATACGGGCCCCCTTTGGCTTGGATAGCTGGATTTTTACAAGACAGAAAGTACTTTTTAAGTTTCAAAGGCACTTCTTCATTTATAATAACCAGAAATCAAGGGGTCCCGCAGGGTTCCATCCTATCTCCGATGTTATTTGTATTATTTATTAATGACCTCCCTTTACGGTTTAACAGTTGTAAAGTTATAATGTACGCTGATGATGTGGCCTTGCTAACTGCCCATAAGGAACCCAGTGACCTCGCGTCTTCTTTAAATAATGCTGCTAACTTGTTGTCCCAATGGAGTGAGCAGAATAAATTGTCAGTTAACATAAATAAAACTCAGGTGATGTACTTTTACCAACGCAACAAACTGAATGTTCCAACCGAATCCACCACTTATTATGATAAACATTTGATTGGCTTAGCAGAATCTTTCAAATATCTGGGGATTGAACTCTCCCACGACTTATCTTGGGATCTTCATGTGAATGCCCTCCTGTTAAAATTAAATAGAAACATGGGTAAGCTCTCCAGACTGAATTATTTACCACCTTATGTGTTAATTTCAGTATATTACGCTTTGATACACTCTAGTTTATGTTACGATGTCATTTTCTGGGGAGCTACCACGCTTTACAACATGTCTAGGATCCTAAAGTTACAAAAATGCTTCCTCCGAACCCTTATGAAGGTCCCTAGAGGTACGTCGGTTTCCGGTTATTTTTCTACTTTAAAAATACTTACTATACAGCAAATATGTAAATTTCAGTTGGGTATTTTTATTTATAAAGTATTGCATTCGATCCTCCTAACAGTAACCCCCATATCGCCCATACTTGTTATGGATAATCACAATTATCCTACTAGACAAGCTGGTAAACTTTACCTACCAAAGGCTAAAAGCAGGTATGGAAGTAACTGTGTTACTCACGCAGGGATTACAGAATGGGCTGTGATCCCTAACAAAATTCGCACTTTGTCTGATTATAAGACTTTTCGCCGTGAACTGAAAAACTTTATTCTCGGTTAACCTCTTGAAAATATCTGGACTTATTTCGGAATCTCTCGCGTCGCTTCATATCTTATTTTTTTGGAACTGGTGTCTGATTGGATTGATTATAATAGTAAGTTATAATTATAACTAATTCACATATACTAATCCGTGTTAATTTAGTATTCAGTTTAATTTCTCTTACTTGTTAATTTTATTTCTCATTTCTTAATCATTTACATGTAATATTGATTGTGTTAGGGGCTCAGGGGGCCCTATTTGTCGGTCTTTAACCATACCGGGCCCTTCTGAGCTCTAATTCTAATTCCAATTCTAATTGTAATTCTTTAAATAAAATAAATAATTCTTCTTTAAATATTACATCCAAGAATCAACTTTCTGACTATACATATGTGAGTGCCATCAAGGGTCTGAAATGAACCTTTCACTCGAGCATATTCGAGCAATAATCTTCTACGAGTATTCTGAAAAGATTAGTGCTGCGCAATGTCACCGAAATATTTGCCAACGTTTAGGTGATGGCACTGTTAGTTTACGTACAATAGAAGAATGGTATCGTCGGTTCAAACGCGGAGATAGCACTCTTCAAGATGCACCTCCTCTGGTCGGCCGATCATGATTTCAGATGGTGATCTACGCCAAGCAATTGATGAAGATCAAAATGTAACAACGAGGGAACTCGCAGAACAGTTCAAGGTTCACTTTTCAACCGTTGTCCGGCATCTGCATGAGCTGAATCTGTCATTCAATAAAATGAGGTCTTTGTGTTGGGATAAAAATCCGGAAAAAACTTTTGCAACAACCTGATAAAATTTGATCTGTGACAGAACTGTCATAATTGACAATTTTGCTAATAGTTAAAAAAGTCGCTGTCAATATTAGAGTGATATTAACACAAGTGTCCTGTTACAATGTGACAAAGTCACTACTGTCAATTTGACAGTTATAATCTAAAGCAAAAACACACCTACAACAGGTAGATATAAACTTTGCTCTTCAACAGGCTCGTCGGTCTCTTTTTTTACTACCCTCATTGAACAAATACATCAGAAGACTGTTTTAGGGGCACATTGAACGACCACTATATTTGGAAACTAAAAAAAATAATTACACACACATTTACTGAATATTATAAAATAAGGGAAAAAAAACAAAACGTTATTTGCTTTAGATTTTATTTGATTGGGATTTTTTTCTATTTTATGACTTTTTCTTTTTTATTAAATTGCACAATTGAAAAACTATTACTATGGACATTTCACGAATATCATAAAATGTAAAAACTAATGTTACCTACTTGTGACTTGAATTGTTAATCAATTTCAAAATTTTATTCGAATGTTATTATTTTTTATTAAAATTAAAAAATAAGAATCGTATACATGTAATGAATTTCGTAATTTAGAATAGATAAATTACTTATTTAGGATTTCATTTGATTTATTTTAGTGTGACATTTTTTTTTATTTTAGTGTGACATTTTTAAATGCCAATAGATGTACTATATAGTTCAATCTATGACGACCACATAGTTTAGAACCGTAGCCTACGAAAAAGATAAGACTTTTTATAGTGTTTTTCGTTGGCTGCGATATTTGGGTTTTAACAATAAGTGCCTTTTCATTTGTTGTAAACAATGAAGGTTGTATTATTGCTCGTCAGTATGGAAACAGGTATGGGGCAAGAGGATTTAGCATTTTATTTATAAGACTAAAAGCGAACCCACCCGTTTGTATAATCGATAAATAACCCATTGTTAGATAATCCATTGTTAGGTTTTTTCTTTGTTGTGACAACGTCCACCGTCGCTGATTTTATATAAGTGATGATATAAGACTAATTCAGAACTGCAACGCACATTCTTATTTTATCTAGTGTTTATCTATAAAATTTATTTGGTGCTGGCTGTTAAAATCAATTGTGTTAATAATCCTGCGTTTCTAAATTTTGTCAATTTTTACCGCATGCGATTATCATAAATTACCTGTAAGAAATGAATCGTCGACGATATCATTGACTCTTTATTCTTAGTGTGCAATGATATTGTTTGAGCACTTAAAATTTTGTTATTTCGCAGACTTTGGACTTTGGCTATTGGTGCTAATTGTGTGATAGCTGCATTCTGTAGTTAAAACTAAAATTTTTGGCTATTACAATTATTTGGACTATGGACATGAGGCATTTGTCATTAGTGTGTATGTTTATAACCTTATCAATTACGCAATAATTAAGTCATACAGTATTTAAATTGCTTTCAGTATTCAGATTTGTTGAGCATACATTGTTTTGATATTTTGATACCCATCTTTTGTGATTATAGAGTTTATGTAGCAATTGCTGTTAAATTCGTTCACGCACTGAAGTGCTCCTACAATTACTAGTTTAAGCATTGATCTTTGTGATAATTTAATCTCTAGGAATTACTCTAGCCGAGTCCGTTATTTCTATTGTTTGTGATACCAGATTTTCCTATTTATTTACATTCCAATAATGTAAGCTGATAGTTGTGCAATTTGCAATTTTTTTTTTTGGAAATAACGTTAGCTAAATAAGACTTTGGATTTTCGTGGTATTGTCTTCTGATACAATAAGATGAATTTCATTACAGTTTTGTTAATATGCTGTGGCATAGTATTGTAGTTTATGAAGTATTGTTGGTTTTTAATGTTTATTTAGATTTCAGTCAGTAACTGATCATTTTGTATCATTATTGGTATTTATCATTCTTATTTATTTTAAATTAAATTTATTTGGTTCATGACTAAAATGATGGCTTCTGTCTTAATTTTTTGCTTGGGTGTCCTATCGTACATTCTTCCACTGAGTAAGCGTATTGGCAAGTGACAACTTTTCTCGAATATTACTTGACGGTGTCACCTGAAAATTGGTATTCTTACTATATTATATGGTTGCTAACTGTATGCCAAATTTGTTCACCGTACGACATTGACAAATCTTGCACTTCACTTGTGAGATAAAGTTTTGTTTCTCATTCGCATTCCGTGAATAAGTATCTGGTAAAAGCAATCCACATCATCAAACGAAGAGTTCTCTTATATGTGCATGAAAATTTTCTTTTGAGGATAGCAGTGCAATTGAATTTAATTTTCCTCAGAAATAAATGCTCAGAATACGGATAACAATGTTTCTGCCTACATGTACATATCAGCTTTAAGCGCAAGAACCGCCTAAAATTTTGAGATGCATGCATATACTTTGATCCTTTACAAGAATGAGATATATTTAAAAGAAGATATCCGGGCTATTCATAAAAGATTTGTACCATAACATTAAATAACTTTTGAACCTCATTACAGTCCGCGACAACGTTTTAGGTTCTCACCTTTATTTTTGTGTTTTGTGCTCGAAACATTTTACATACACTTCAAATTAGTTACGGTGAAATTAAGAAACACAAAATATATGTACAGTATTTCACAAATTACTGGTTTCAGCTGTATCAATAATAATGGTCAAAAATAACAAAAACAGAACATCTAGATGTGACACGGTTTTAGTTTCAATGTCCAAAAAATGCAAACAACTTTAGTAATTTTTTGATCCGCCGTTGTTTCATCACGGGAATGCATAAAATTGATCACATTTTGCACAATACCTTGGCAAGTTCTGGCTAGGCTGCTTCAATGGCTTATCGTAGGTCTTCACAATTCAAAAATTTTCGGCCATTTTCATAAGGTTTGCGGACTATGATACCCCAAATGTTCTCTATTGGATTTACATGTAGAGAATAGTGAGGATGAGGATCAGAAATTCAAATCTTTTTCTTTGCAAACAACGCCATTGACTCAGCAGATGTTTGTATTCTGGTCCTCTAGCTGAAAATGGCCATGCTCTGCCTGCCATTTTCACATCTTTACGAGGAAATTGTTGTGAAAACGTTGCTACATAATCCCTTGATTTACTACGAGGTTGAACAAATGCCTGATATAACGCACTCTGTCAACTACCTAAGTCAGTTCAATTGTAATTACAATCAGGAACATTGGAAAGCTGCAAAACTGTTCCTGCATTATCTGAAGGCCACCAATAATTACGGACTGAAGTTCGTAAAAATGCAAGAGTTACAAGGATATACAGACGCCGACTGGGGCGGTGACATTAAAGAGCGCAAGTCATACACGGGTTATCTGTTCAAGATGTCAGGAGCACCGATTAGCTGGAAGCACGAAAACAACGAACAGTTGCACGTTCGGGCACTGAAGCTGAATATTTGTCATTATCCGAAGCCGCAAAAGAAGCAATATACTTGAAAAATTTTTTTCAGGAAATTGGTGTTAAAATAAAAGGTATATGCATCAGGAACGACAATCAAAGTGCCCAAATTCTAGCCGGCAACGTCATGTACCATCCGAGAACGAAACATTCGAGATCATTTTTAAGAGAAGTAACGAACTTAGACGTAATTATATTATGTTACATGCCAAGAGATGAGATGCCAGTGTATGTCCTTACGAAAAGCTCGGCGAAAAACAAGTATGATATGTGCAGAATGGAAATATTAGTTCATAATTATGAAACCTAAAGATGGACTTTTCCTAAAAATGGGGGAGTATTGGAGGGTAAAGTTCAAATCCATTGTTCAAATCCATTGAAGATGCTTTCATTAACCAGTTTACTCTTGTTTAATTTGAAAAAAACCCCCTAGATTGTTGTATCCTTTGGTATTGTTGTTGTAGTTCTTTGTGCACCAATGTAAAAATAAACACGTTAAAGTCCTTGATAGTGTTAGCCTTGTCATTGTCAAAGTCGCCCTCATTTCCAACAGAATCAATTTCGACCATCCATGACTCGTCCGTGCAATGATCCACATTTATCGATTACCGAAAAAATTTTGAAAATCTTTCATACATTTCGAGGAAAAACCAGTTATATGAAGACAGATAATTCAGGGTGTTTCATAATTGGTGTCCCGTCTTTAGATCCAAATAACGACTCAAGGGGAACAGATTGGGGGAAAATGAATATTGATTATTTTGTTTTAATGTCCCCTAATTCAGAATAAAATCATTTCGCGTCCCTGGTGGGTGAAGGGGTAAATTTTGAAAATTTTAATTTTGTAGGGGTAGGGGTTAGACCCCATGTGTTATTTAGAAAGTTGTAGAGCATCATGTAAAATGTGGGTTTAGCAAAAAACCCGGTGAAAAAATCTCATGCCCTGCTCCCTTTATCGAGTGGGTAAAGTGAAAGGTATGGCTAGCCGATGTGGATAAAAATCATACTTATTAGAAAACAGTAGGGCCTACATTTGGAAAATTAATGAGAATGAAAGAGTCGTTACCCTGAAAAGCTAATAAACCCATTGAATTTTATTAATAGAATTAGTCAAATAAAGCTAATAAGTAATAAAGTTCTAATAAGTTTCTAATGAGTTTTTCTGTTTTTGTCTACATTAGCTAGCCATACCTTTCACTTTACCCACTCGATAAAGGGCAGGGGATGAGATTTTTTCATTTTAAAACCAAATAATCACTATTCATTTTCCCCCAATCTGTTCCCCTTGAGTCGTTATTTGGACCTAATGACGGGACACCAATTATGAAACGCCCTGTATATTCTAGCAGTAAAAGCATTAAAGAACCTTTCGGTACTTAATAATTGTGAATTATTTCCTATCTAATGTTAGTGATATTCATTTACTAAAACACTTTAATACTAAATATTGTACGTCTTTAGTAACAGAAAAAGTCCGTGTACGTTTTTGTATGGCTACTTTTTTCAAGAATTTTAAATACAGCTTTGTGTTGAGGGCTAATCGTAACGTAAATATGCTGTATCACGTTTTCAGAAAAACAATTTTTAATTTGGAAGAATAAAGAATTGTAGAGATAAAGAAATGGTTTGTGATATCATTAGGAAACTTGGAAGGATACAAAAAAAGTAAGATGAGAATCGTTTTGTCTTTGAAACGTTATCAGCTTTGTTCTTTGCCAGAGAGCTCGCACAAAACATTAAGTAGCAACCTAATGATTATCTGAGTCAGCAATTTATCCAGCTTGAATGGCGAGTGATGGATGCCCCCAATGAAAGCGCTCAAGCAAGAGATCGTGTGGCATGAGTTCCCAGCGGTCCCATTGCCTCTACTTTGCTCGCAGTATTAAAGTACTCCCTCATGATTCTATGACGAATTGGACCCCCAGTCAGGAAACGTCTATAGAGCATGGGGGAAAATAAAAAGGGTAAATCAAATGCAATCTGCACAGACATTAGCAGATAAAAATAACTTTCCTTTTGTTATGGGAAATAGGCACATTTTCATTAAGAGTTTGTTTGGATTTCTTATTTTTATTCCTGGCTTTTCACCAAATAACGGAAAATGATATCACATTCAACCTTCTGTAATTCGATGCAGGCTTACTTGTAAAAATAGTAAGGAAGATGTATTTCTTCATTCACCGTTCTTCAATGTATTTTATCAATAATATATCGGAAGTATCCTCGACGGATGCAAATTTTTCGTACAATATCCAGTACGTGATGAACAATATCATAGTTACATCATTGACCAGTGTGTGAAAGATAAGACCATCATGATAGAACTAATGGTATAATGATCAACAGAGATTTCTAGAAATATAATTTGTAAATAGGATAAATTAGCAATTTAATAAGATTTCGACATTATTATTAATTTATTATTGTGTCAAAGTTATTGTGAGTGCGATAGGAGAAACTGCTCTTTTCATCCAATTGAGCTGCCCGTGATGTCAACAGAGATTTGGAGGAAAAAATGTGCGGGTTGGCAGACGTAACGATGGAGAAAAGCAGCATCTCCAAGAGTCAGCCACAGTCCCCTCTCAGCGGAATTTAATAGCCGAGAGTAATGTCGAATCTTTGCATTTTAGAGCAAATGGGGTGCAGTCTTCGAGAAACTGCTACGTTGAATAAATATTATAATTATTATTAATGTTTCAAGCGAAGATGTACGAAGAAAAAAAACGGTGATAGCAAATGAAGATATGCGGGGAGAAAAAGTGAGAAACTTTGCAACGCATAAGAAATTAAAAAGGAAGACGTACAGGGTGATTCAGTCAATTTCTGACCAATTCACTCGAATGACGTGCATTAGGGATAAACAATTGAAAGAATATGAGCGCCATATCGAATTTCTAAATAGTTGGAGTTTGTATTGTTGCAACGGCGCTGCATGAAAATCGTATTGTTGAAAAATGGCGCCCGCTTTATCAACAGAGCAGAAATGCAAGGTTGTCGAATGGTATTTCGAGAAAAAATCACCTGTAACCGTGCAAAGAAAGTTCCGGAAAGAGTATAAGTGTCGAGACGCACCAGGCCACTTATACTCCAGAATTTGATTTAATCTGTATTTATTGAATCAATTTCTATCAGGTTGTTTGTTTTAAAACAATTGTTTAAAACATATTTTAAAACAAAAAAAATGAGTTAAAACAATTGTTTTAAATAAAGAAAAACTGGTTCAAAACATGTTACAAAACAAAAAAGATTATTAGGAAACAAAAACCATTAACAAAAATCTGTAAAATTAAAAAAAATTTTTGACAGGAATATATTCTGTCTACGAAGAAAAAAAAACTGGAATGAATTTTGGTTTTTGAAATCAAACACTACTGACAAAAAAACACCGATGCTTAAATTTATTTAAACATTACCACAGATAAAATAAATACCACACATAATTACTTTCTATTGAGATTTGTATGTTGAGACATAAACATTACCTTTATTTTATTTAATAAAATTATTTTCCAAATTTTTAAAATTATTATTTGAAAAACCAACATTTTAAAAATTATTGTTTCATAAATTATTATTTTATTAATCAAAATACACTGAACCTCTTACGGAAAATAGATCGGCCTCCCAGTGACACCCAACAATGGAACAGGCCGAAGCGATGAATAAAATGGATGCATTGGATGACAAGTTCCAGTCAGCGGCAGAAGTAGACTGAATATGGGTAAATTCAAGGATTTGATCGTCTTTGAACGAGGCATGATCGTTGGAGCTCGACGGGCGCAGTTGAGCATTTCGCAAACCGCGAACCTCCTCGGTTTTTTGCTTGCAACAGTGTCAACGGTATTCCGTGAATGGCAGTTATGCCAAAAAACAGCCTCCAAATTGACCGATTTCATAAGCACCGCCTCCCGTCCTGACGTCACAACATGGCGCAGGCAAAGGGGAAAACATTAGTCATAAGTACGCTCTCTGAGAAGGACCACTGCAGCGATCAACATGTCTCTGAAAAAGTTGTATAAGTTTAAAGCAAAAACGGGTTTTGATTATATAGAAAGGCATTCTATGGATTCGAGACGGATGAGAGAAAGAGGATTTTCTTTTTTTTGTGCAAGCTACGTTCACGATGTTCGCTTGGAAGAAACAGATTCACGCGTCTTTCTCAAGGCAAGATGTTGGCGATCGCAGAAAAAAAACGAGGCACCACATGAACTTAGTTTGGATTTCAGTTGCGATACTGACGAGAATCTTATTTTAAATGAAGCACATTGCTCCTGCACTGCTGGGTGAGTAAGAATAAATCTTTAATTTATAGCGTTAATATTAGTAATCTAAATCATTTCTACTTCTCTCCATCTCTATCTCTGTCAATGCAAATGTTATAAAGTGTAGAGCACATTAATCACTAACATTAAAGATAACTCCA
>JAHWFO010097618.1:262670-338995 GCA_023313115.1 Rhysida immarginata
TATATATATATATATATATATATATATATATATATATATATATTTTCCTCACATTTAATTTTTTCTTCCAGAGTTCTTGGAACTTGCTCCCATGTTGCTGCAACCTTCTATACTCTGGAAGTGCTTGCTCATCACAAATATGAACATGTACCTGATACATTATCTTGTACCAGCCTTCCTCGACAATGGGGTGTACCACGAAGTATGTATTTTTAATGTTTTCAGTTATTGCCAGTAGTATATTTAAGGAGACGTTTTCCTGAATTCTATTCTGTTTTGAATTTTAGAAAGAAAAATAGAAACTGAAAGTGTGATGCATCATGTCCAGCATTCCAGCAAAAGTGAACTATATTCTGATAAAAGATGCCGGAAAAAAGGGGACATCACATGTTCACTATATGAAGCAAGGGCAGAAAAGGTACCTATATCTGTAATTTAAAAATTGAACTGTTAAGAATAACATTGCAACTTTGCCTATTTTATGTCTTTCTAGACTCAGTCTGTTAATGCCAGTGATGTTGAGAGGCTCCAGCAATATTTGAAAACTCATCATGAAAATATGCCGATGTCGTATCTGCTGCAACCACATGCAGCCACAACAACGTCATCATTCGGAGAAGTGAGTGAGTTTTCACCTCTTTCGTATCAACTACGACCTAAACTTACTCCACTAACTGAGAAGCAACCAGCTGCATGCCAGTTTTCGTCACTACCTTTTATTGATTCTGCACTTCAGTCTGTAAATATTGCTAATGATTTTTATCATAAGCATGTCAGTTTGGAATTGGATGCAGCTCGTAAACTTGCAGAAGAAACAAAAATTCAGTGGCGATCTGCAAAATGGCATGAGGAGCGCCAAAAGAGAATTTGTTCGTCAAAATTTGGTCTCATTTTATCAAGGCACGAAAGAGGAACAATAACAGAAAAATTTTTAACATCCTTGTTTATATCCAAGAACCTTAACAACGTGAACAGCATTAAACATGGTCGACATTATGAAAGTGTGGCTAAAGAAGAATTTCTTTCTAAACATCCAGGATTTCATATTCATGAAATTGGATTGGTGATAAATCCACTTTTCCCTTTCTTAGGTGCATCTCCTGATGGACTTGTATGCAGAGGGGATTTAACTTTGTTAGAAATCAAATGTCCCTTCACATACAGAAATGAAAATATCTCCAGTCTAATTGGGAAAAAGGGATTTTGTCTCATTAAGGAAGGAGAAAATATTATTTTGAACCCTCAACACAAATATTATGCTCAAGTCCAGGGTCAAATGTTAGTGTGTGGTGTAAAATCATGTATATTTCTAGTATATACTTTTGTAGACTCCATCAGCATAGATATTCAATATGATAGCACTTACTGCTCAAGCATGTTAACGAACTTAAAAGTAGTGTACTTTCAGCATTGCTTGCCTTATATCGATAAAAAAAACGAGTTTAAATGTGTGTAAACATAAAAAAGTGCATTTAAAAATAAATAAAACTCCATTGTACACGTGTCTTGTCAATCTGTCTTTCATACTGCAAAGCAATACAACATAACTTTACAAACAGCACATGACAGGAATTTTTATTAATATATAATTCAATGTTACACTACATTACAACATTACGCGCAGCATTTATCATTATTGCCTCAAAATTATAATGCATTAATCATCATCCAGTAAATAAAATATTAATATTGTCACAAATTATTAAACCAAGAAAAACTCAATCTGAGTAAAGTCAATATACTTTTATAATCATAAAATAAAATACAAAACAAATAAGAATATACATTCCTAAGTACTTGAACAAATTCAGCTGAAGAAATAAGATGTTTATATTGTCTTTACTCAGATTGAGTTTTTCTTGGTTTAATTTATCAACATCATTGAGAATTTAAAGGAACAGCAAAATTGCTCAAAATACAGCAAACAGTCCAGATTTGATTAATGCTTCCAAGCATACTAAGGTGTACCGTATCCGTTAAAATTCTATATTTTTTAATTCTTCTTATTGCCCTCTCAACATGAATTCTTTTTGATGCAATGATTTTGGTTGCCAGAACATCACTTTCTGACATTTGTTGGGAAGAAGCAAATGGTGGAATAACTAAGGACACTCCAGCTGGTTTTAAGAGGTCCTGAATTGTGAATCCTTTATCCGCCATAACTTTATCAGTTGAAAGCAAGCCACCAGTTTCAACTTTCTTTTTAATCACATCTAATAATCCACTGCGATTAGTAATTTCTTTATCGCTGATTGATCCATCATGTAATTCCGAAATGAAAATTATTCCTCCGCGAGGATCAATTCCCACTAAACCTTTGAGAGTGTTGTAACTCTTGTAAGAAGAGTAAGTTTGACTCTGAAGGCGCAGATCACTGGATTTTTCTAAACGAAGTTCAGTTCCATCTATTACAAGCATGACATCGGGGAAAGCACTCTTAAAATCTAAGGGTGCATTTTTTATTATAATCTCTCTGTGCGGCCATAATTGCAAAGAGCCTAGGCGTAGGTATAAAAAATTTATCCATGATTTAAAAAGTCTGCATAACCCTGAGGTGCTGCGATTAAATCTTTCGGCAAGATCCTCAAAATCATGGTTATGCCTTAGCTTCATTAACACAAAGAGGAACTGGTCTTCCAAGCCCAAATAATCACATGAAACAGACTGATACTTTATGCATTCTTTGTGATCTCCTGGAACTAGAAATTGGAGCAGAACTTTGAATAAATCATAGTTCTCAAGCGAAGTCCAGTAAAGAAATTTGGACTGTTTGGCTAATTCACTAGCTGAAAATGGCGGTCTCATATGCAATAAACTTTGGTGGGCATCAGTGACTTCCGTAGCTAATGCAGTTATCTTCTTAGTTTTTTCAGAATTTTCCAGTTCAAGCGCTGTTAATTTATCCCTTAGCTTCTTGTTTTCCTCATTAAGTTTACATATTTTCTCGCACATTTCTGTATCATTCCCATGGTCCTGCAAACACTTTTTACAAATGTCAAGAATGGGTGGTGGAGGACAATCCTCTGCTACTTCATTGTATTCAGGATGCAATGATATTGCTTGATCACCATCCATAATCTGCAAAAACAATGTTTGTTTCTTAATGTGTACATGTAATAATTTTCTTTAATCAAATTGAAACTTGAAAACATAAATTGAAACTTATAAACAAAAAATAGGGATACGCTATTTAGAGAAATACCTGATCAGACGTAACAACATGGTTTCGGCATCTATTCTGTTGACGGCGTGGCTTTGGTTTAGTTGTTTCAATGGACCTTTCTGGAATATTCATACTTGGAACAGCATCCTTCTTTAAGAAGCGTCGTTTGTAAGATATACCTACAAAAATGCATCAAAATTACCATGTAAATTATATATACAAATTGGCATGACAGTATGACATATTGACAACTTAATGCTAAATCAAATTTATGTTATAGTACTAATGTATATAAAATTTTAAGAAAATTTTCAGACTTAATTTAAATTCTGACCTTATTAATATGAAAATTAGATTACAGTTTTACAATAAATTTAGACTTATTCCATTTAATTATCATATACGTATACTGATACATGTAGTGTATATGAATATGATGATATGAATATTTTTTTTTATTTATTTATGTAGGCATATTTCTTTGTTAATACATTTTAATTTATATATGTAGCCTACACTATATGTTTCTCTGTATGTATATGGTAATTAAATTGAATAATTTTAAATTTATTGTAAAACTAATATAATTTTCATAATACTATACTATTAATTTCATAAATTAAGTCATAAATTTTTTAAAATTTCGCTCGCATATATAGCAATATGTCAATATGTCATACTCATACTGTCATGTCAATCTGTATATAACTTACACGGTAATTTTAATTTATTTATTTATTTCTTTAACAGAATATTTTAATGTGAAATAGAATAAAAAGTAAATATAATTTATAAACAATGAATGTTCTTACCTTCCACGGCTAAGTAATCATCTTCAATAAAGTGCTTCGAGCAGACCAAGGAGCTTTTCACAGACCGCTTCCCCATCTTAAGTTTTACTTCCCACTTCTCTCGCTGTTTTTTATCAGTGGGAAATGAATGGAAGGTTACTCCACTTGTTCCAGCACGGCTGCGACACCCGAAAACTATACAATATCTGACCATATTTCATTAATGATGTCTGCACTTCACCGAATGTGTTTTTCTGCGTGTTCTACGCTAGTAAAAGTGCTGTGTTTTCCCCGTTACTCGCGCCATGTTGGATGATGATGTATGCAAAGTGGGAGGAGCTGAAATCGGTCAATTCTGGAAGAAACAGGGCCGTGGATGAACGAGGCCAACGGCGACTGGCACGAATCATCCACAGCAACAAGGCGGGAATAGCCCAACAAACTGCAGCGCTGTTCAATGAGGGAACATCCCAACCCATTTTGGAGCACACAGTGAGCCCTTACGAACAGCCGAAAGTCAATGCATTTACTATGAAAAAACATTGAATGACAGGCTTATGGAAATTGCGACGTCACAGACGTGCACACGCAAAGGAATTTGTACATGCGCGATAGAAAGTAGTCTCACGGTTTTGTTTTTCGTTGTTCGGCCTTATGGTTACAAATTAATGTGAAATATAGTTGTTTTATTTTGTATTTATAATGACTACATATGTCCCCCCCCCTTTCATTTAGAGTGGACTGTCCCTTTAATTTATTTTTGGAGACGAAAATTATACTACCACTGCTCTTATTAAATAGGCTTTGTTATTCTGTTTCAGGGCCATAACCGTAGATCCATGTTTCATCTCCAGTTTGAAACAAAATTTGACGCAATTTTTTCCTTTCAGATCAATCATAACGCTTATCGCCTAATACTTATCGAGCTCAAATTCACAAAAACCCGCAATGTAATCAAATACGGCTTTCTATGGCAGCGATAACTTAACTTACTAGTTAGTGTACAAGAGCAACACCTACGTCATACGACCTTCTCACCATAACAGAAACGTCATACGGCCTTACATCATTAGTCGACCAAAGTTAGAGCTTCTTATTGGTAGAAATAGGATTAACAACGGTCGACTAATGATGATGTAACAATGAATGACGTTTACTTTATCAGGCCTTATGTCTAGGTGATGTTGACAGGAGGCCTATGCCAACGCCTCCTAAAGATAAGGCCTGAGCGCGAAAACGTCATACATGGTTACATCATCATACATGGTTACATCATCATTATCATTTCTACCGATAATAATCCCTAAATTATGTCTTCGCCGAGGCTAATGAGAAATAAAGGCCACTGAAAAGTCACCTGACCAAGATAGGTCTATTAAAAATCCAACCTTCATTGTTTCTAACAAAGTATAAAACACGGATTGTTGAAATACCTTCATTGTTTCCAACAAAGGACAAAACACGGAAACAATGAAAGTTACATTGTTAATAGACCTATCTTGGTCAGGTGACTTTTCAGTGCCGGAGCCTGTCTTTCTCGTTAGCCTCGGTCTTCGCATGATGATGTAACAATGTATGAGGTTTTCGCGCTCAGGCCTTATATTTAGGAGGTGTTGCCTTGCCGTGACCACCGATAGAGAAGGCCTCCGCAATGAAACTGAATACATTGTTACATCATCATACATAGTGCAAATTCAGGGCTTATTGTTGGTAGAAATACGAATAACATGCACGATCTATGTGATGCAACAATGTATTCAGTTTCATTGCGGAGGCCTTCTCTCTCGGTGGTCACACTTATGCACAATATATACTGTGTTGCATCATAAGAAGGCACTGTTAGTGGTAATTCCAACTCTTCATTAATCGCTGATGCCTGCTTCCGTTCTCAAAACTCGTCATTGGTGGATTAACAATGGAGCTTTCGGACCACAGCACATCTTTTAGCAAGACCTCTTAGAAATAAAGCCTCAAAACACCTATTAGCAACGCCTGCTAGAAAGAAAGCCTCAAAACTGAAAGGGTTTATATTGTTACATCATCATACATCTTGTTGAATCCATGCCAGCACGTATTCAGGGAGTTCTTACCGCTAAAGGAGGCGCAACACGCTATTAGCGGGGTGTCTAATAAATTGGTCGTTTAGTGTATTTCGGTCATTGTTAATCGTACTTCTACCAATAATAATCCCTAAATTCGGTCGTTTCAGTTGTGAGGCTTTCTATCTAGAAGATGTTGATTTAGGCCTTGCTTAATTTAAAATCTAATAAAAAGGATTATAAATAATTGTCAACAGAACAATGTGTAAAACCGTCACTCTCAAAGCAATATAAAGCCATTCATTTTGGTTGTTCTTCCGATGTCGCTCTTTGTATGTGTACTGACTACGGTCTGTAGATATAAATGATCATTAAGCTCCATTGTTAAAATTAAGCTAAAGTTTATAGCTCCCGATAGGGCGGGAACTTTGTTGAAAAGTAGCGTTGCATATACAATTGGTCCAACTGCACATTCAGCGTCACCCTATCGGGAGTATGGAAACTTTACTTTCATTTTCAGTTTCTAATAAAGACCTCACGTTCGGACCTAATGCGACCTAAACCTGGCGCGATTTGGTTTCCTTAGCTTCTCGAAACAATGGAAAATAGCGGAAGCTTGATGGCCATATATGTCTAAAGACCGTGGTACTGACTAACCGTGTTCCAGCATATTTCGTGATAAAATAATTTTATGTTGGCTTGTTAGTCTGCTAATAATAAGCCCTAAATTTGTCCTTCTTATGATGATGTAACAATGTATGAGGTTTTAGTGAGCAGGCCTTCTCTTTATGAGGTGTTGATTGAAGTGGACAGTCTTTTCCAGAAATTTCACATAGCGGTTATTGTTGTTAAGTTTTTAATATCTGTTGAACTCTAATCTATCATTAACCCTAAATTAATTCTAGGAGAACGTTATAGTTTTCTAATTTATAGGAAAATTTGATGCTAGGAAATTTATTATTTAAGTTTCTGAAGAAAAAAAAACATTTATTAATCTGAATTACCTTAAAAAGGAATTACCGGATAATAGAAGTTAAAGCATGGTTCGGCCGGGTGCTTAAAATCCTTAAAAAGTGCTTATTTTGTAGATCCATTTTTAAGGTCCCTAAAAAGTCCTTAAAAAGTGCTTAATTTTCTTCCCGTAGCCTTAAAATTTGTCATTTTGTCCGAGTGCTTAAAAAGTTCTTATTTTCCCCCAAATATCGGTTACCGAATTTTTATTTCCCTTTGTAATTAATCGTCAATCCATTCAACATTCGCTATTTCCTACTTTTCTCCCCGTACAGCACGTGATTTACCGTGAGGGGGGGGGGGGGAGGGCACAGCCCTGACGCTGAAGAATGGCCAATAGGGAGAAAGTTAACATTCCTTCTCTTCCGAAATATACGGATGTGACGTGGTATCGGGACCGCGGACTTCCGCCTGCGGTCGTTAAGACTGCGTTTTTTACTCTTTTATCGTGTACCACGTGGTGTCTCAATCTAATTAATGATATTCGGTATCAGACATTTCTTATATTTCTTCTCATCAAAATGCCGGGAAAATGCATTTTTAATATATTTTGGCTTCAAAAAGAAGATTATAAAGAATGACTGATACCTTATAAAGCCGACAAGTATAAAGCGAAGTGCCGATTATGTTCCAAAGTTATAGACCTAGGAAGTATGGGAGAAGCTGCCTTAAAAGCTCACATGAAAGGTAGTACGTAATTTTTAATAATTATATTTATTTTAATTTGTATTTCAAGTTTGGCTTCACTCATGTCATGTTAATTGGTTTTTCTATAAACATTTTTTTGCTGGAAGGCGCATTTATTTCGTTTTTGTTCACACTTCGGACGGGGGGGGGGGGGTGCCGTCTATTCTGATTTTGCTGGGACAGTCCCGATTTCGGTAAAATTCGTGTTCAAATCCTCAAATGCTACAAGTTAAAATAATGGAAAGTGAATAAACAATGGAAATATACAAGTTGCATGACATGTTCCTACTTTTGCTTGAAAATAATTTAGCAATGTTATTAAAAAAAAAAAAAAAAAAAAAAAAAAAAAAAAAGAAAGAAAGAAAATTTTTGAAATATCATCGCTGTCTATTTTCATAGATTTCAGTCTTTTCCTCTCAAGAAAAATAAAACGTCCATTGAGATAGTTTATAATATTAATCCGACGGACCCGAAGTTTTGTTCTTAAATATACATGGAAAAACTGTAAAAATGTAACTAATAGGTTTTTATTTATTTGTTGCTGTAAATTATTACAGCAGAATATCCATTTTTACTTGCACCTCGATTGAATATTTCGCTATTCTAAGTGTGCTCTTTGGATTAAACCCTACTAATTGTTTTCTTCACCTGTTATCCTTGGTTCTCCTTTAAGTATATTTCTTCTTCTTCTTCTTCTTTTTTTTTTTTTTTTTTTATTTAATAGGTATAAAGCATCAAAAACTGTCAGAAGCCAGACTAAATAGTTCCCTTTCTATTTCATCTTTTCTGAATAAAGAATTGCCCTCTTCTCATAAAACTCCATCAAGTGAAATATGTACGACTGAACCCACCACTTCATCAAGTATAGCTTCAAACTCACTTATTTCTAATTTCATGCAAAAAACTGATGTCCAAACTGCAGAAATTATATGGGCACTAAAGACAGTGAAAAACCATTATTCTTATAACTCTGCAGAAGATATCAGTAGTCTTTTTTCTGTTATGTTTCCAGACAGTAAAATAGCAAGTCAATTTTCTTGTGGACCGAAAAAGCTAGCCTATATTATTAGTTTTGGTTTAGCACCACACTTCCAAAAACTGTTAATAAACTCCATTAATCAATTTGAACATTTTACTGTACTTTTTGATGAAACATTAAACAAGACCAAACAAGAGAAACAAATGGATGTGCATATAAGATTTTGGAACCAAGAACTTAATGAAGTATGCACCCGCTACTTCACTACTGTTTTTATTGGTCACTTAACATCAGAGGATATTCTAAACGCTTTTAAGGAAGCTACAGAAGATTTACACAAAGATAAAATCCTGCAGGTGTCTATGGATGGCCCTGCTGTCAACTGGTCTTTTTACGAAGAGCTTCAAGAAAATGTTATGAATAACTATGGAAGTAAGATCCTTAATGTTGGCGGCTGTGGTCTACATATTCTTAATAATGCATTTAAACATGGAGAATCAGAAACAGGGTGGAATATGTCCTCAATATTAAGCTCTTCATATTACTTATTCAAGGACTCCCCAGCCCGCAGAGCCGACTTCTTAAAGTTTTCAAACCATAAAAAGTTCCCACTAAAGTTTGTAAAACACAGGTGGTTAGAAAACGTTCCATGTACTGAACGTATGATTGAAATATGGGTGGACATAAAACAGTATGTTCAAAATGTCCGTAAAGGATCAATCAAGATGAAGAACCCACCACAGTCTTTTAACATCGTCGAAAATGCATGCAGAGATCCCTTGATAAATGCAAATTGTCATTTTTTCAGTCAGTAGCGAAACAACTTCAGGAATGAATAAAACGTAATAGTCGAAATTGGTTTCAAGGAACCTGGTTTAGTGGAACCATTATGGTTTTTGGAACTTTCAATGCTAAAAAATGGCATGTAATATATCAAACAACTTGGAATGATGTGTCATGAATGAATAAAACGTAAAATTAATGATAGTCAAAATTGGTTTCAAGGAACCTGGTTTAGTGGAACCATTATGGTTCATTGGAACTTTCAATGCTAAAATATGGTATGTAATATATCAAACAAGTTGGAATGATGTGTCATAAATGAATATAACGTAAAATTAATGATAGTCGAAATTGGTTTCAAGGAACCTCGTTTAGTGGAACCATTATGGTTTTTGGAACTTTCAATGCTAAAATATGGCATGTAATATATCAAACAAGTTGGAATGATGTGTCATGAATGAATAAAACGTAAAATTAATGGTAGTCGAAATTGGTTTCAAGGAACCTGGTTTAGTGGAACCATTATGGTTCATTGGAACTTTCAATCCTAAAATAAGGCATGAAATATATCAAACAACTTAGAATGATGTGTCATGAATGAATATAAAGTAATATTAATGGTAGTTGAAATTATTTCAAAGGTACGTGCTTTAATGGTATCATTATGGTCCATTATAAACTTCCAATTTTAACATAAGGCGGTTTAAAAATATAATTCCGCGAATGGTTTAGTTTAACCTTTCGGTACTTGGTTATGTCATTCCTTAATGGTTTATTAAGCACCGAAAGGTGTTTTATGCTCTCAGTGTAAGGAAACGTGTCTGTCCGTCTGTCTATAACTCTAACTCCTCCGAGGCTATGAAAGTTTCTAAAAATCTGTTTTCGTCAGTCGATGAGTATGGCACATGGCACGAACAAATCACAAGTATTATCTAAATCGGTACATTGGCACGTGCACAAATGGTACCTCTATTTTCCCGCCAAGCAATTTTCAATGGGAAGATATACAGGGTGATTCAGTCAATTTCTGACTATTTTACTCAAATGACGTGCATTAGGGATAAACAATTGAAAGAATATGAGCGCCATATCGAATTTCTAAATAGTTGGAGTTTGAATTGTTGCAACAGCGCTGTATGAAAATCGTACTGTTGACAAATGGCGCCCGCTTTATCAACAGAGCAGAAATGCAAGGTTGTCGAATTGTATTTCGAGACAAAATCACCTGTAACTGTGCAAAGAAAGTTCCGGAAGGAGTATAAGAGTCGAGACGCACCAGGCAGGTAAGCAATCATGGATTTTTTCAAGGAATTTCGTGCCAATGGATGTGTTAAAGACAAGAAAAAAGGCGGGAGCGAAGCTCGTGTTTGAACGGCCGAAGTTGTTGAAAATATTCGCACAAAGTTGGTCAATTCCCCTACCAAAAAATCTGTTCGCCGCTTATCCATTGAAGAAGGGCTGTCGTATACCATGAAGTGGTTAATTTTGAGAAAGGATTTACACCTGTTTCCGTATAAGATCAATGTTTATCAGGAGTTAACAGACACTGGAAGACAGAAGCGACAACAATTTGCGATGGAGTTTGGAGCAGAAATGGAAGCCAATCAGGACATTGTGGACAACCTGTGGGTGTCAGATGAGGCCTTCTTCCATCTGTCAGGTGACGTTAATAAACACAACGTTCGTTTTTGGGGTTCCCAGCACCGTAATGAGATCCATAAGTCACCTCTTCATCCACGAAAGGTT
This sequence comes from Rhysida immarginata, assembly GCA_023313115.1. Taxonomy (NCBI): domain Eukaryota; kingdom Metazoa; phylum Arthropoda; class Chilopoda; order Scolopendromorpha; family Scolopendridae; genus Rhysida; species Rhysida immarginata. The sequence continues at coordinate 273,870 of JAHWFO010097618.1, forward strand.
ATGGCTTGGTGCGCGATTTCCAAATGAGGCATCATTGGTCCATTCGTTTTTGAGGGCACCGTAACGTCACAGGTTAACCTTAACATGTTGGAAACCTTCTTCATCCCCGAGCTGCGAAGGAGGCGTATACCGCTTCGACATCAATGGTTTCAACAGGATGGGGCTATGCCTCACGCCACTAATGAAGTGCTAGACTTTCTCAATCAGAAATTCGGAAATCGTGTCATTTCAAACAGGTTTCCAGATCGATTCGGGTGTGGCTTTCTTTGGCCCCCTACGAGTCCTGACCTAAACCCATGTGATTTTTATCTCTGGGGGTTCCTTAAAGACAGTGTGTTCACTACAGCACCAAGAACCCTAGACCAGCTGCGACAAAGCACTGTCGACTGCTGCAGCCTTGTGGATGCAGAAATCCTGGATAGAGTTATGAACAACTTCACCATTCGGCTGCGAGCAGTTCAAAACGTTCGTGGTGGCCACATTGAGCATATCATCAAGACTTTTCCACGGGAATAAAAACTCCGAACTGCCTAAAATATCATACTGAAATGCTAAGTTTGAAAACATTAATGGGTAAATAAATCATAGACTGAAATGGTCAGAAATTGACTGAATCACCCTGTATTAAGTAATATATCAAACATATCGTCATGACGAGATAGAAGCGGTTATTCATTATTATTTTCGTCAGTCGATGAATATGGTACATGGCACGAACCAATCATAAATTTTATCTAAATCGGTTCAATAGCACATGCACAAATGATACCTTCACGAACCCAGTACTCAATGGAGAGATATATTAAGTAATATATCAAACAAATCGTAATGACGAGATAGAAGCGGTTATTTTATTAACTATTTTCGCCAATTTATAAATTGGTTTCGTGAATGAACCATTTTGAAAATGGTTGAAATCGAAACAATGGCACGTGCTCTAATGGTACCCTTATGACACCCTAAATATTTTCAGTCATAAGATATGGCATTTAATATATCAAATAAATTGGGATGATGTATCATGAATGACTATAACGTAAAATTAATGGTAGTCCAAATTGGTTTCAAGGAATCTGGTTTAGTGGAACCATTCTTGTTTAGTGGAACCATTATAGTTCATTGGAACTTTCAATGTTAAAATATGGCATGTAAATATCAAACTACTTGGAATGAGGTGTCATGAATGAATATAACGAAAAATTAATTGAATACTTAACAAAGGATAAAGTTAAATCTGTTTAATTCTATTACCAGCTAATGAGGGATCACTTTTACATCCCCAGTTGCAGACCTGTAAAATATTTCTCATAAATAAACCAGCACTTAGGTAGACGGGCAGGCCAAATGGCATATACTAATGTAAATTGGGTTCTCTATAGCGGGCTTGGTCGCTGCCTCATAACTAACGCAACTACCTGGCAGTGCACAATTAGCTTTACAAATAGTTAAAGCATGAAAAGCGCTGGCCTGAATGAGCGGGTTAGTATCCTTGACTGTGGATAGGCTAAGCGACAGTGGGCCGCTAATTCAAGTCGAAATTTTGAAGAAGAGAAATAATACTCATGGCTTTCCTTTCTTCACTTGGACGCCCGCAAACATGTAATTTCATCAACACTACTTATTGCTTTAGCCTGGCTCCGTGTAGTCATCGGAGTTTCGTCCACCTCAGCTGCTGACGCACTGTACTATCGTTTGCCAGAACTAAATCCACCATTCTCTCGACCTGTCCTATATCTCACGAAACCCACCTTCTCTCGTTTGCTCGTCTTGAAGAATGACGGTTATCAAAACACGACGCTGCCCGGAATTCCTTTTCTGCTAGCGGATTATGAGCTTTAGCCAGTGAACCTTGGCATTTACTACTTTCTCCCTTGTTCTCCTGTGGCTTTCTCCCTTGTACTCCTGAGACATATTTTGTCGAAGAACTAGTAAGCTGTCGACCATTTCTGTCAAAGAATTCACGGTAACTGTCCCTGAAATCTGTCTCGCAACCTCTGATGCACAGAGGAATAAGAAACAGAGGTGGAAACTTCCTATAGCCGCAAGGGTACTTTTCTGAGATCACATGAGGAAAACCAACCAATGAAATTTTCTTAAAAACACTGCTGGCTTTGCGGCGTTACTGTCGTTTTCGTCATAATTACGTCATCCTCCCGCAAATGGATTGTGGGTGTGGCAACTCATATATGACCTCAGATAAATACACTGATTAACGTTCTTTACATCAAAATTATTTTAATAACTTAATTCAAGTTAATGAAAAACTTTGAAAACCGGTTCTAGATGCAAGGTGATTATCACATATAAAAAGAAATTACTATTGATTTCTTATTGATGAACTTTGATTACCATATACAACGGCGAGCTAATATAAACATATGCTACACGTAAGTGATCACGTGACACAATTTAGCAAGATAATTTTTCGTTTATACAGGGTGAATACAAAAGTCTGAACCCCCCTTTTATTTTTTGAACCGAAGCAGATATGTCAATTTTGATGAATCCAGTGAATAGGAAGTTGTGGGTGGCCTATCCCATGGTGCACTTTTCATCATCCCAAATATGCAAATTAGGACACATTCAAAATTTATCTCAAAAACCGTAAGGGATAGAGAAAAAAACCCAATTACAAACTTGTTCAGCATAAAAAAACAAACAAAACAAAAAAAAATCATCCAAATCGGTCCAACCAATCACCCACAATCACGTGGTGAACTGTTTGTAGCTTACAAACAGTCACACTCTACAAAGAAAACTGAATGTTATTTCCACCATTTAAAGCATGCAAATCAAAAAATTAACATACATTACCATACTCACATTCACTTTCATGCGGAAAAGCAAATAAAAGGCATGTTTCAGCACACAGAAGACGGAACATTTCCAGGATGGCAACAGGCTACAGGGAATGTTAATGCAGAACGAGGACGACCAAGCACACAAGGCGACGAGGATACAACAACACTAGTTCTGGCTGCAGTTGCTGCAAATCCCCACACAAGCAACAGAGCAATTGCTGCAGATGTTGAGTGCTGTTCTCAACATTCTACACGCACATCATTTTCACCCATACCATATTCATTTTCACCAGGAGTTACTGCCATTGGATATGGTTGCCAGGGCCGCCTTCTGCAACTGGTTACTTACCTGCCTGGATGACAATCCAAACTTCATTCATGAGGTATTGTGGACAGATGAAACCCAGTTCACCAGGGATGGAGTTATCAACAGGCACAACCATCATCATTGGGCAGACGAAAACCCACGATGGCTACGAGAAGCAACTCGTTAAGTGAACTGGAGAATCAATGTGTGGTGTGCATTGTACAATGACACTGTGGTTGGACCGTATTTTTAGGATGGAACACTGACTGCAGAACGCTAACGGGCTGAAATTCTCAACGTGGTAGTCACAGACTTCATTGACAATTTGCCATTGGCCTCGTATCAGCGCACGTGGTTTCAGCATGATGGAGCTCCTCCACATTACGGGTTGGTCTTTCGCGAGCGTCTAAGTGAGATGTTTGGACAAAAATGGATTGGCCGAGGAGGACCAGTTCGTTGGCCACCCCGCTCCTCTGAGTTTACACCACTTGACTTTTTCTTGTGAGGATACCTGAAGGACAAGGTTTATGCTACGCATCCCGCCTCACCAGCGATTCAACGAATCTGGTTCAACGAATCCAGGAAGCGTGCCGAGGAGTGACACCAGCCATGCTTGCCGATGCTTTGGCGTCAGTTAGGTTCCGTGCCCAATTGTGTTATGGTGCCCACGGTCGTCACATCGAGCATTTTGTTGAATAACTTTTTTTTAAACTGTTTGAAGTAACATGTTTGTGCAGTGTGACTGCCTGTAAGCTACAAACAGTTCACCACTTGATTGTGGGTGATTGGTTGGTCCGATTTGAATGATTTTTTTTGTTTTGTTTGTTTTTTTATGCTGACCAAGTTTGCAATTGGGTTTTTTTCTCTATCCCTTACGGTTTTTGAGATAAATTTTGAATGTGTCGTAATTTGCATATTTGGGATGATGAAAAGTGCACCATGGGAAAGGCCACCCACAACTTCCTATTCATTGGTTTCATCAAAATTGACATATCTGCTTCGGTTCAAAAAATAAAAAGGGGGTTCAGACTTTTATCGCACGTTATACCAATGAATTTAACAATAAATATGCGAGCGCGAACAAAAGGCAACCCAAATGCACAGGAGTTTGCAGATTTATTACTAAGGGTAAGTGACGGTACCTGTCCGCAAGAGTTATTTGGAAGAGTTATTTTGCCTGATAATTTAAGTTGTACAGTTCCGTCACTGCAATACCTCATTTGTATGGTGACCCAACGCAAATAACAAAACCATGAAAATTCTTGGCTATGCGAAAGAGCTATTATGACCCCTCGCAACGACCCGACCGCAGCAATAAGTGCGGAAAGTGTAGAATATATTTCTAATAACACAGTAATGGAAACAAAAGACACTACGAATTATCCGATTGAATTTTTGGATTCCCTGAACGCACCCGGCCTTTCGTCGCACGAAATTAATTTAAAAGTCGGCGTCCCAGTAATTCTCCTTAGAAATTTAAGCCCATCAAAACTGTGTAACGGCACTCGACTAAAAGCTACAAATCTACAGCTAAACGTGATAGAAGCTGAGATTTTAACAAGATGCGGCGCAGGTGATAGAGATTTTATACCTCGAATCCCCCTCATTCCAAATAACTTTCCCTTTAGTTTTAAACGTATACAGTTCCCAATCAGGTTAGGTTATGCGATGACCATCAACAAAGTGCAGGGTCCAGACTCTGCAAATTGCGAGGATGGATCTGATTGATAATTGATTTTCGCACGGTCAACTCTTTCCCGTGTCAGCAACTCTATCAATCTTTATGCATACATCCCTGATGGTTCTACTCCTAACATTGTTTACAGAGAAGCTTTGTTGTAGCAAATGAAATCTACTTTTAATTGTATTAAATATAAAAGAGTATATTACCCAATTCTGTAGATGTCATTACTACTAACAAAATTTTTGTGGAAAAGCGGTTTGGTTGTCTACCCTATGTTAGTTCTTTTAGTTGTTTTCCAAATGTCTAAGTTTTGATCATGCTCCAAGGCTCGGAGAATATTTATAAAAATTTGTATGTGTTTCAGTGATCTTACGTACGAAGTTGCGGGCACAGCTAGTTTTTAATAAAATATGCACTGCTAAATCATATCACCGTTACGTTTTACAAAAATCCTCTTTTGTTCAAATCATTTAATATTCTTTACTATTAAAATATATAATTATTTAATAAATTAAAAAAAAATTTCGGCTGGTTTTGGCATAATTGTCGTTGATTACTTTATATACACACAAAAAATGAGACTTATAACCTTTCGAGCAGTCAAAACAAAATAGCTTCCATTTACACTTGTAAGTCACTTCCATCACAGCATAACGAGCTCTTGATTACGCATACAATTATATCGATACTGTGCACCATTTATGTTAAACTAATCTATTTGGTTAGTAATGTATTAATAATAAAACGAACATTCTCAACAGAGCAGCCAAAATAATCTTTTTGTCAACAAAGTTGAGCACGTGACGTAAATCTTGCCTACCCCCGATGCTAAGCAAAAATTTAATGGAATCGTTCCACAGTAAGCGTGTTCAACTGGACACCTGGAAAAAGCAATCTCATTGGATTAAAGTATTGTAAGTAAAGGTCGGAAGTAAAGGAAGGCACAGAAAGTGGTGCATGCGCGTTCCTACTTCCTGCGCACCTCGTCTATAGCTGAGTGGGTTTCACGCAGTGCCGGAGAAAAAAAGGTGAAGATTAATGATCATTTTTTCTGTATATTCACATTCATAAATTGCAAAAGTTCAAAAAAAAAAAAAAAAAAAAAAAAGAGTCCTCACAAAGCGAAAATCGAAAAAAAATTATTATTTTTTTTTTTTTATTTAATATCCCCGAGAACCTTCCCTCCGAATTTCTTTGCTTTATCTTTATTCCCCGTGAAGTAAAGTTGCATCAAAATACCAGAAATTTTGTGAAACACTCCAGAAAATCGTTTTTTTCCAGTTTTCGCACCCTTAAAATACGAATATCGAAAATCGGGGAAACCCTACTTTTTTGGCACGGTAGCTAGAAATCTTCCTGTAAAATTTCGATGATCTGCGTTTATTGGGTCCGAATTTGGAAAAACCACGCCTTTGCATGCCCCAACGCTATCCGTCCTTAGTTTCGAGTCGGTGGCTTCAGTAGATTTTGCTGTGCGATGATGAGTTAGTGAGTCAGTCAGTGGATGTCCTCTTTTATATATAAATAGATTTTAATACTAGAGAATATTAAATGATTTGAACAAAAGAGGATTTTTTTAAAAGTAAGGGTGATATGATTTAGTGTATATTTTATTAAAAACTAAACTATAGATTAAAGCATGATATGAAAAATAACATGAAAAGTTTTTTAAATCCTCAAGTAAATAGATCAAATTGCACACTTGGATGAAAAAATTTTAATCAGTTTATGGTGTTCTTTACATACACTGTTTAAAACTTATACGAAATCAAAAACGCGATAATGAACAAAAAAAAAATCTATCCATGTCGGATTCATAGAAGTAGGCAGAGGCTTTGACGTTGCTGCTGTCAGCCGCTATCGCTTATTATTTTCAGGAGGGAGCACACGACGAGCACATCCCCAGCGTATACCTGCTACCCTATTTTCATTCAGAAGGGACCGGTCCATTCTAATCTGCCTTGACTCTCAGTACAAGTACCTGATTTTGCAATCGATCTACATCCAGTAAGCTCAGCTCTACGGAGCAGGTAAAAACTTTTTTGCACTCGACTGTACATTTCACTTAATTAACTATTTCATTTGCTTGCTTTTTGCAGTAAACACTACTCGCAATATTCCACCCTGGATTCTAATGTCAATACTCTGTGCTACTCCCACGCACGACACAAAAGCTGCTTACCCGATGCGGCATACTTATCATATAAAGCAGGGCCGTCCAAGATTTCTGTCCGCGTGCAGCGCCCGTGCACGCGGGTAATCTTCCTTCCTCCCCTATTGCACATTAAGTTGATCAGTTCCTTAAAGTCGACGTGTGCAGCAGCTTTTAGTAAAGTTAGCTTCTCTGCATAGCGCAAATACACTCCCTATTCTTTAACATGGAGTACAAATATAGAATTGCGATTGTAAATGTAATTATTATTGAAATGAGAAAGCAAGCAAAAAGGACCTAGAAATTATTGTGCTCTTTCTAGTGATACCAATTAATTTAATGGGCATAAAATAGTTTTTTTTTTAAATGGTTCCTTTTGGTACAAAAAAAACACAGGGAACCGATTTAAAGGAAAACTATTTAACGCACATTCTTTTAGTTGGTACCATTAGAAAGAGCAGAATAATTTCTAGGTCCTTTTTGCTTGTTTTATCATTTCAATAATAATTACATTTACAATCGCAATTCTATTTTTGTACTCCATGTTAAAGAATAGGGAGTATATTTGCGCTATGCAGAGAACCAAACCTCCAAAAGCTTTACTAAAAGCTGAGTACGAGTTGCTAATTACCAATTCGACACTGTAAAAAAAAACAAACCGAAGCAGTTTACCATTTTATTTCCTTCGTTTTAATGTGATAATTTTCTCGATGTCAGGTAGAATTGTCCTGCTGACGGACAAGCGTATTACATTTTTAAAATTCATATCTGCTAGGCTTGAGCGGAGTCTAGGTTTTGTAAGTTTTAACACTGAAAAAAATCTTTCGCAGACATAGGTAGATCCAAACATGGCCATTATTCTGGCTGCTTCGTGATGAAGTCGAGGAAAGTTTGCCTAAAAAACAGAACGAAAATGGAAGAAAAGGCAAATGGCAGGAAAATGTAAAGCCTATTAAAGATTTCTCCTTTTTAATAAAAAAAAAAAAGAAAAAAAAAAGCTACCTTTGGAAAATTCTTGTAAAATTCCGTCAAACTTCGCGCTGCGTAGAATCTGTCCCGCAGCCAAGTGTTACAACGCAAGTCTATTAGTTCCAACTGCAAATCTACTGGAACTTGATCAACACTGACGGAAAATGGCTTGACGAATAGATCGAACATTGGACGCAGGTTGTTGATATCTTGAAAACGCTTGGCGAATTCGGTGCGAATATTTTGAAGGATTTCTACGTATGCGGGAAATTGAGCACCTTCACATACAGATTGCAGTTCTTTGAAGTGCGCTGGGTTTTCTTGAGATAGTTGTGTTTCCCACAATGACAGCTTCATCACGAATGCGTCGATTTTATTTGACATGTCATTTATTAGGTGATTCTCACCTTGCATACTCAAATTTAGGGTATTAAGATGTCCAGTAATGTCAACTAAGAATGCAAGAGCCGCAATCCAAACAGGGTCTCGTAATTTAGATTCAGGATGTCCTTTCTGCTCCAAAAATTCTGAAATTGCGCTCCTTAAATTAAGGAATCTCTTCAAAACATTCTCCCGACTCAGCCACCTCACTTCGCAATGATACGGAATATCTGTGTAATGCTCTTCGATAGATGCCAAAAATTCTTTGAATTGACGATGGTTCAGCCCATGAGCTCGGACGTAATTTACAATTCTCACAACAGTATCCACAACATCATCGAATTTCGCAATATTGCCACAAAGCGCTTCTTGGTGGATCATGCAATGAATTGAAGGTAATGCTCGATTACCGATCTTCTCTCTCAGTAGGCCAACAAATCCCTTTCGTTCACCGCGCATTGCTGGAGCACCATCAGTTGTGACGGATACCAGTTTCTCCAACATCAAACCTAAACCGTCGGGTGCCTCCTCCACTGCCTGCAAAATGTCTTCATCTTTCGTTGTACCTTTCATAGGCATAAGATCTAAAAATTCTTCCGTTACGTTTAAGTCGTTGTCAACACCACGCAGATACAAGACCAACTGTGCAGTATCAGATATGTCAGTGGATTCTTCGATTGCGATTGAAAATGCTACGAAAGTTTTCGCTTTTTCCTTCAATTGTAAGTACACATCGTCAGCCATGTCAGAAATCCTTCGCGAAATTGTGTTGCGGGATAATGAAAGTTTTTGGTATGCCGGAACATCCGAAGGGCTCAACAGTCCGGCAACATCTATCAAACAGGTCTTAATGAATTCTCCATCAGAGAACGATTTCCCAGATCGTGCAATGTTAAATGCCACTTTATAACTGGCTCGAAAACACAGTTCTGGCTCTTTTCCCTGTCGCAAATAAACAAAGATTTCCATATTAGAAAAATTAAAAAAAAATTAGTATTAAAAAAATTAGTTAAACATGCATCACTTTAATACGGATGGGGATGAATAGCAGCCTACCTCGTTACCACATTTACCATCGTGCTGTGCTAACTTTAATTCATTCAGTTTGGACTGTCGACCTTCGCCTTCCAAGTTTTCAAATTTTCCTTTATGGAAAACGTTGTAATGCCGCTCAATGGTGTATTTTCTTTTTCCCGATAGGACACGATTGCATATTAAGCATTTAGAATCCGATCCTTGAACAATGAAAAAAAAACAGATTCTCCCACTCCAGTTTTAATACTGGTTCAGTGATATTTTGCTTTTTCGAAATGTGCGCCATGTTATGCGAGAGACGAAAAACAAACAAGTATTATAAAAAAAAAGTAGTAGTAAGTATTTTTATAGTAGCAAAAGAAATAATGCCTCATTTAATGGAATCGTCCCCTGAAGTCAGGCAACACTGCGTAGGTAAACTATACCCACTCCCCTCCTGAGTTTTGGACTCTCTCTTCGGCTTTGCCCGTGTGCTTTGCCCGCGAGCATTTTATGTTGCACGCGGGCGACGTGCACGATTTGGACGGCCCTGCTATAGTGGCTAAAATGAATAGTGTCGCAATCGGCGTAGTTCTCATGTCTCACTGCCGGATGACACAGCCAGATGGCGTTACTGTTCCCTGTTAGAGTATCACAGTGTAGATATATCATATTTAAACATGTTTTTCCAACGAAATTTTGCTTTTAATTCGATTAAATTTCAATAGAAATAATATTATATTTTATTAAACACAATCTTCAATAAATAATTCAATGAATAAAAGATATTAAAATTATTTTGCTTGAAATAATTTGAGCCAAAATTCTTTTCAATATTTATTAAGTAGCGGAAGAATGCAGCTACTTATTGTTTTCACAATGTCCGTCTGTCTGTCCGTCCGTCCCCTTCATAATTTCCGCATTTTTGAGGTAGAAGGTTACAATTTGGAATGTAGCTTACTATGGGCATGTGCACCTTCACTATTTAGTTTGGTTTTGATTGGTCCATTGGGGTCGGAGTTCCGGGGGCGGAAATTAGAGGGGACCAAAAGGTCTATGCGTATTTATGCATATAAAGGTATGCAGTTTCCTCTAAGTAAACTCAACATTACTGTAAAGTTTGGGCCAAATTGTCCCAATGAGGTTGGAACTGTGGGGGTGGCAGTTACTGGTTCTTTAGAACTATGGCAACATATGGCATGTCATATATCATTCGATCGGAAATGATGAGAAGCGAAAGAAGATAGAGCTCTTTTACACTTTCTAAATACTAAGTTCGAGAAAATCAATTTTTTGATTTAAAAAATTGGGGAGGGGGGTAAAAGTGAGATGAAAGGATAGAAATAGATGATCTCAGGGCTTCCGCTACTTTCATATACCTTCCTCGGGAGGCTTAATTTCTTGTTTACAAATTGAAATACATGCATTAGGTTAAAAAAAAACGCCCATTAATTTTTAAGCTGTTAGTTTCTATGCAATTTTAAAAATTTCATTTTGTCCTTATTAATTTTTGACTTGTTAATACCTTGTATAAAAAAATGTAGCCCTGTCAAAACATAAAATTTAAAAATTTTCGAAGTTATTATCTTTTGATGATTTTGTCAACCAATATCAACCAATAACAATTTAAATATGTCACAGTACATATCCCGATGAATTTCATTGAAACTAAAATTCAGTGTAATATTATCTTCTAAGTTTTTAATAAAATTAAACAGTTTTAATGCGGGATAAAGTAAACCACCTTTATCAAACAGTTTCATCGGTCATTATTTCTCTTGTGCTTAACATTTCAGACTTTTTGAAGTCTGAAATTTTGCAGTTCAGACTTTTTAAAGTTTTTCTTGCCACATATCCACTAATATAGTAAATCAATCTATGATCACTGTTTTTGTGAAAATAAGCACCATGATCTCTTAATAATTAGATAAAATTCTTTTACTTGGCAGAACAAGTAGGTTCATATAATCTTGGGCTTTTCATTTTCATAAGAAGGCATTAAAGAATCCACTCCTTATCAAAAAGCATACCATTTGTTGACCGTCTTCGAATTGCTCTTAAACAATGCATCACAGAAAGTTCTTGCTTTTCCGGCAATGATTTTATTCTTTTTTGTAACACTGATTGTTCAATTTGAAAATTTTTTTTCTTTAATTCATCTATTTCTATATTATATTTTTAAATTTTAATTTTCAGTCTTTGAGCAGTCTTAGCATTTTGATTCTGCATTTTTTTTTTTTACTCTTGAGTGAACCTCATTGATGAGGGCTAGTGATTTTTTATTTTTCCTTGATTGATTATTTAAGAGCAATTTTTTTTTAAATATTTACATTTAAGACAAATTGTATCACTTTCTACTTTCTGCATACATTCTCTACTAAAATAACATACTATTAGAACACAGTGTTTTTGATAAATATATTTCTTTGTGTTGAAAATTATCGAATGGTCCCATTCCTGTACATATATTATAATTCTCTATATCATCTAAAATGTTGTGAATTTCACTCAACGTTGAAATAGTTTGAACAAGATATTTTACATTTTTCAAAAAGACTGGACTAATATATTCCGTAAGAAATGGCATTAAAAAATAAAAATATTGTTAAATATGTAAGGAAGATTGTGGTTTCATTCCATTAGGGTAATAGAGTAGTACTCCTTAATATTTTCTAAATTACACTCTTAATGTGTTAAGACTATACCATCCCCGCCCCCCAATTTTTATTCACTTTATCCAATTTTTATTTTCTTAATCTCTTTTATTTTAACAATTTTAGCAACCCAAATTCCACAAGCACTTTTTTTTTTCCAAAGTGCATTTTTCATTCCGGAAAATAAGCTTATTATTTCCAAACTACACATTCTGTTTCGCAAAATATATTTATATTTTTCCAAAACACTTTTTTTTTCTTGCAAAATGCATCTCTGATTCGATAAGTTGCATTTTATATTTTTAAAAATGCATTTTAGCATTGCAAAAAGCTGTAAAAATTTATTTTGTATGCTCGATATGCTTTTTTAGGCAATTTGTTTTAAGATCGAAACGCACAAGAGAAAAAAAACGCATGTTATTAAATTTTATTAAGAGAATCGGAAGAAGTTCTGTTCATTTTTTAAATTAAGTTTCCTATAAAATATGAAAATATTATCGTGGCTTATTTCCGATTGAGAAAATTGCTTATTCTTAGGCATCTTCACTCAAAATATGAAGACTCTTCAAACAGCATATTCTAAAGCACATGCAAGCAATTTGCAAATTTTGGGATAAACCAAGTAGCATTTTCTATCTTAAAATATTGAAAGATTAATTACAGATAAATGCAAATAAACTTTCGATTGCTCGAGATTCGCCATTGACTTCAATGTTGTAAATAGAGCTCAGTTAAAGCTCTAGATTAAGAAAGTACGGCAAACCTTTTCCGCGCCGCCCGCAGCTGCTGATTGGTAGAATGCCTGTCACATGAGTTTGTCAGCCATTGTTGTCCCAAACGCAGCGATAGATACCATTGAAATGCATGTGGAAGATGCAATTTAGATTAAATTTTTAATGAAATATTCGTTGATTGATCCTAAATTTAAATCCGAATAAGCAAAATTTCAGGATCTCAATCTATGCTCCTTGGAGGTTAATAAGTTCGTTAAAATATCCGAAGAAGTAATAAGAAGCAAGTACGTTTATATTATAACTTCACCGAATGTTATAGAAATGTTGCATTGTGCAATTCTCAGACGATCAGAAAAAATAAATTTTTGTTGAATATAGTTCTTTTTAATAAAATACAATTCAAGAATATAACAAGGTTAAACTTTCGGTGAAATGTGGAGGCAAAACTTGAAATAAAACGTCCATGATATTTTCATCTTATTTTAGCGATGTTAATTATCACTCATCATTAAACTTGAACATAACGTATGAAATTGAATAACGAAAATTTGCTATTTGGGTGAAAAAAATATAGAAAATTTTAACTAAGTTTTTGGTAGATTTTTTTTTACATCAATATTATAAACCTCCATAAATGAATAAATTTCAAAATACATTGCATGTGTAGTTTTTTTTTTGTAATTTTTTTTTGTAATCAAACGGATAGTTTTTCCAAATTATAATTTTTAAAATTTTCTATCAAAATATAATTATCAAAATAATTTTTATATTTAAATCAAAAACTTAAATTTAATAGTTCTTATTTTATTAAATTATATTTGATATTTTTTATAATTATAATTATAGTTTGTTTACTAATTTAATAATTTTTTTATATTTTAATAAAATTAAAATTGGTAAAGTGAAATTTTTCATATAAATATAAAAATTAATTTGATAAAAGTTTATTAAGTTATATTTTAATAAAAATTTATAAAATTATATTTTGATAAATAAAATTACAAAAACTACAAACAGTGTTTTTTAAAATTTATTAATTACATGTAAATCGTTTATTAAGGATAAATAAATAAAGTGAAAATAAACTAAAAACTTAATCTGGTTATCATTAAACTGCATCAACGTTATCATTATTTATATGAAAAAAATTATAATTGAAAACAAAATTTAAAGAAAAATCAATAGTTACAGAATTTACTATTGTCAGTTATATTTCCAGGCGATAATAATAAGAAAATTTGCGAAAAGGATGCATTTAAGCCGAATTTTAGAGGAAGTGTAACTCAATTGATAGGGTCAACTGGGCCAACAATGGCGGATTTTGCAGCAGACGACGAAGTTTGCCGTACTTTCCTAATCTAGAGCTTTAGAGCTCAGTACCCTAACAACGCCATCTACTTCCGTCATCCGAGAGGAGGACAGCTGCTAGCATTGGGAGTGTTACGCGATTGCGACACTATTCATTGTAGCCACTATAGTGAGGCTTGCCACGGACGGTCTTTAAAATCAAGCAGTACTTCTTGGGGTTGTTCACCACATTATTAGAAAATTCCCTTTCGTTGTTGGACAGTAGAATAGATTGTGCTAGAAGCAACATAATGATATCCACGAGATTGTACGCTACTCCTTCCGCTGTCATTGATGACAAAGCCTTGGAAAATTAAGTTAGATGATCTTAGCAACCAATTATAATATTAATTCTCTGTCAAGAAGGGTCCGAAAGTTAACTTGATATCAACCTGATAACGGTAATTGAAATCAGAAAAACCATAAGCTACGAGACAACGGCTCTCAAAAGTAAACGTGTAACGAGAGTTATGCACTTGTATTTTTAGAAGTTGGCTATTGGTTCGCTTTAGGTGAGACACCCTGTATATAGAAAACGTGTTTTTTTGGGGTTTTTTTTAAATAAAACTTTTGCCATAATTTAGGAAACGATACTCGTATATAAGTTTTCTGACATTCATGGGATTTTTTTTGTTATTGTTTCTTTCCTGGATCATAAGATTAATGATATTAATTAACACTATGAGATTCTATAATATCGGCATTGGTAAAAATTTTGCCACTTTTATGAATATAAAAATTTTTAATTTCTAATTTTTTCTTCCATTAAGCTAACAAAGTAAACTTTCACAAATGTCACTCTTTTGCAATTCTATTGGAGTTCTAAATAAAGAAGATTAAATTAGAAAGTAAAAGTTGTGAGAAAAAGATCGTGACAATTTACTTTTTTCGTAACAAAAAAAGCATAAACGGAAGGTTTTAAGTAAAGGGGGGGGGGGACTTTCCTTTCGATTAAAATTCCATTTGGATATATAAAAGGCGACAATGATTGATCACTGTTTATTCTAATCTGTGTGGCTCCTACAAAAAAAAATCAGATGAAGACTCATACAGTACTGTAATTCAAAATCATGTAGAAAGCGAAATAAAAAAAAACCCGTAGAAAACGAAGCGGACGGCTTCAATTTCATCAATTTCATCTACCATAAGCGGACGGCTTAATGTTCCGAGTAATAGATATGAATGTCGTGCAGTCTTCCGAATCCTAGTTAATAACCGTTTGTTTTTTTGATTCCTAAATATTTCTTTAAATGCTTCTATTATCGTTCGTGCATGAATAATTTATTTTCAATTATTCAGTAAACTATCCTTTTTTTACAGAAAAACTTTTCTGAACACTTATGCTTATATTTAATACAGTTAATGCAGAGTTATTATTTATTTATTATAGAGTATATTATTCTGTGTCGATTTCTTGAGTGCTAATAACTCTGCATCAACTAAAAGAAGATTAAAACTTCTCATATTTTAACTCGTAAATATAATTATTATAATTGCAAAGTTTTATTGTTAATCTGATATAAAATTATACAGGAACAACAACAAATTATTATTAAATAATTTAATGTCAGATTAACAGCAAACCTTCCCATTATGTTAAATGGTTAAAAGGTTAAATTAATTATCTGTATATTTCCTAGCAAGAATAAATATTTTCTTCTTAATGAAAGTTTCTGCACAACTTTAAAATATCAATAGTGCTTTTGTCAATAGCATTTACGAGTACTTTGACAAACTCTTTGATGTCCAACAATCCCACTCTAGTGCGATGGTAAGGCAATCTATATACTAAATTAAATTAGATACATGACTAAAATTATTTTTAGTAACGATTAAAGACTTCTTAACCTGTGTCTTCGTGTCTAATTTCGTATACGAATATTGCATAGAGCGCCATTCCATACTGGTGGTGACCTTTTGAGCTAATTTTTTTTTTTTTTTTGGTAGGTATGAACTTCCCATGCGCTCTTGTATGATATTACCAAGTATTATAGCTTTTGGTCTGGTAGTTTTTTTATGGCCATGTCAAAATGTAACTTTAATTATAAAGACCTGTATATAAAGAAGGATGTTTGTTTGTTTGTGGGTTTGTTTGTTTGTTTCTTATACAAATCTACAGTTTTAACTAAACAGGTGGTGGCCTTACAGTATAACAGAGGGACATCAGGAGTTCCAACTAGTTTCGCCATTTATTCCCGGCTTTGTCAAGGATATACAGCAAGAGGCATGCAAGCCTTTATATATACAGAACAGTGGTACAAGCAATGAGCGTAAATACATACAAGAACCAATAGGATAAAAAGCAAGGGGGCCAATGAAAAAAAGGACGTAATGGCCAGTAGAATAAAATAGAATAAATACAAAAATTTTTTAAGATACACAAAAGAGAAGTTGTACAGAGATGGTGCGTTTAACGCGGACCGAAAAGAGAACATATCCGGTTGTCCGAAGACAAGAGAATTAACATAAAAAAAAAAAAACAACAATATAAAATAAAGGGGTAAGAAACTTACAAAATGCAGAAGAAACATAAAAGAAAGAAAACGAGAGAAAATCATAGTAGATCAGATAAAGAACTAAGTATAGCAAACACGTTAAAGTCCGTCTGGCAATTGAGAAGCAAGTGTGGGGTGGACTTCTTGGCCTTAAATATTTCGATCGCTTCGAGGGTAGCAGTTTTTTCAGGTTTATTACAGATGTGCAAGACAGACATAACCTCTTCTTTTGTCTTTAAAGTGTGTCCGGAATCTGCGAGATGGTTTGCATAGTGGGAGACACGGTCCCGTTTTCTATACGAGTCAAGGTGTTCCTTGAATCGCAATGCAAGATTGCGGGTCGATAATCCCACATAGAACTTATCGCAAAACGCACAATTCAGGCGGTAAACTCCGGATTGGGAATATTTGTCGGAGGTGACGGAGGTGGGCGGGTTCAGGGTGCGAGCAGCTGGGGTTGGAGTACGAAATGATATACGGAGGCCAAGGGACGATAAGAAATCGGAAAGCTGGGAGAAATTAGGTCCCAGATATAGTAAGGACGTCCACTTTTTAGTTTGGGGCGAAACAGGAGGTGGGGGGGGGGGGGAGAGAAGGGCCCGTCTGCGGCGGTGAAGAATGCGAGAGAATGTGGAGGTCGAATATCCATTGGAGTGGGCGAGGTGTCGGATTATGCGGAGTTCTGAAGATCTGGATAGGGGGGAGAGGGGGAGCTTCAGAGCACGGTCGATTAGAAATCTCAGTGAGGCTTGTTTGTGGGTGGCGGGATGTGAGGAGGAATGGTGTATTAAGTTGGAGGATGTGGTCGGTTTACGGAAGACAGAAAAGGAGAAGCGGTTAGTGTGAGGATTGTTGGTGATGAGGATATCAAGGAAAGGGATGGACCGGTTAGTTTCTAGTTCAAAAGTGAATTGGATATGTGAAGAGAAGGAGTTAAAGGTGTTAACAATATTAGTGGGAGTAGTGGATCGGGAGTCAAAAAGGATGAGGATGTCATCGACATATCGGAAATATGCGATGACGGAGGAATTATTGAGGAGGGGGGTGACGTGTGTTAATTCCAGGTGCTGTAGGAAAACCTCAGACAGAAAACTGCTGAGTGGGAACCCCATTCCTAGCCCTGTGGGTTGGGAATAGTAAGAGTTGTTAAAGGAGAAATAGTTCTGGGAAGAAATTACAGAGAGGATAGCTAGTAGTTTTATTCCGATCTTGGTGAATAATTTTGCATAGTGGATAGCCGAAAAAGGAAGAACTCCTTTAGCTCCGTGCTGTATTGAGCAAATGGTAAGCAAGTAAATAGAAGAATCGGCGACCGCTAGACTACAAAAAGTGATGAATGGCCAAGTTTTGCTATAAGACATCGAGAGAAGAAATGGAATTGTAACACCATATAGTTTACAAATAAAATAAGATTACGTGAGTAAGAAATTATTTAGACTAGCAGTGGCATCTTTGGAGAGGTCCAGCCTTTGTGAGCCTTTAAAAATTTTTTTTTCGAATTTTCATTAAGAATTTATACTGTATTAATTCTAAGCGTTTTTATGTCTTTATTTTTAAGATATAGCAAAATTTAATCATAAAAATAGTCCGAGCCCCGCCGGGAATATCACCTAGCTTATTTGGTAGCACATCAAATCCAAACATTTCATAAAAATACATTTTGACTATATTTTAGAAACGAAGATGCTGATAATGCGATGTTTCCAAGAATTATTGATAATGAGCATAAAGTTATGATGCAGTGACAGAACATTAATAACACGTCTATTGATGAGGCTTACGAGTCACGCATTTCTCCCTTGAGCTCCCTATCAAACGTCCAGGCGACCGGAAAAAATTTGTCTCTGGAAAGGAAAGAGACAGAACGAGTATTGGTCTGAGAAACTCTGCAACTAAAACAGAAAAAGGTATACGGGAATTCGAAACATCTGAAAAACGGTAGTTTCGAGTAGAGCAATAGGGGGGTATAAGAGCTTCTACGTTAAGGGCAAGAAATACTTGTGTCTAAAGTATCTGGTGATGCTCCGCAGTGGTGAGGCAAGTCAAGAATAGTTTAGATAAAGTCCCGGTATATCAACTGTTTCGTATTTTTCGTAGAATGGATAGTCCGTTTGCTCTGTGTTGTATTGATTGAGTTGTTATCTAACCAATTTGGAGTTATAATTTAATTTTTTGAGATTGTTCTCTTTACCTACAAGTATAATTATCCCGGGCAAGGCCGGGCACCTCTGCTAGTATATAAGTAACAAAATAGCATAGAAATCAAAGTTGAAATAATTACCAAATGTAATCAGTGGAATCACCAGTTGAACCACACTGAAATGATAAGAATAGAACTTCATAAGTATCAGATGTATGTATGTATAATTTGCGACTACTTGAATGCCACACTGCAAGGATGGTGGATAGGCCGTGCCGGTTCTGCTCTGGCCTCCGCGATCACTTGATTTAACCCCCTGCGATTTTTTTTCTGGGTGTACGTCATATGATACTGTGTATGCTCGCTCATTCTACAGGAACTGAACGATTTAAAGGAACACTTATTCACTTGTCAGTGTACCTCCATATACTGGAACCAGTGACCATCCAGGTAATTCTTCAGTGGGCCGAAAAGGTGAAAGTTGGATGGTGCCAAATCTGGACTGTAGGGTGGATGTTCCAGTCGTTTCCAACCTAGTGACCATATGTGAGCCACTGTGATATTGGTACTGTGTAGACGAGCGTTGTCACCCAACAGATGAACTCAATCTCGCAAAGCACTTGGACATTTCCTGCGAATGAATGGGGGAGGGGGGGCAGTAAATAAGTCTAAAACGGCTCATCACAGCCAAATAAGTCATTTAGAAAAAAAAAATTCGCCTTAATCAGAGGAGTCCGTTCATGTCGAGTTTATTTAGTACCGTACGCTGATTTGAACGCTAAAGCCATTTTTTAATTTTCAGAAAAAAAATTTATATCTCTAAAAAGGCTTATTCAATTGACATTAAATATACGCTAAGGCACAACTTAAGGCACTCTTTAAGTATGTATAATTTTTATTTATTTCTGCTATTTGTCGTTTCAGATGGATTAGCTGAACAAAATTGTTCACATACATATGAGACGGAAAATTTTTTTTAAAAATGTCAATATATCTTTTCGCATCATGAGTTTTAAGTCGATTTCAGCAGAAAAATTCGAGTTTCTGAAACGAACACATAAGCCTTCACTCTTAGAGAGTGCTAGGCCAGTAAATAACTAAACTTCGACAGGGTCTGCAATTCGTGGCTGCAGTGACAGTGTGACGCTGAAGCAAAAATCCTACGAGAAGGATGCCTATATTAACACCTCCTAGAAAGAAAGCCTTACAACTGAAACGTCATACATTGTTACATCATAATGCCTTTACCGTCCCAAAACACTGCGACCATCACTTTCCGTGCTGACTGGGTGACCTGAAACGTCTTCGTTTTGGATGATGAGAAATATTCCCATTCCGTATTGGCGCGTTTTGTTTCCGGTTCAAACTGGTAATTAATGATTTCGTCACCAGTGACGATGCGGTTAAGGAACTCACAACCCTCTCTGGCGTACTTCTTGAGATGCTGTAATGACGCTCCCATTCTGGTATCTTTGTGTTGGTCAGTGAGCTAACGAGGAACCCATCATGCACACACTTTGTGAAAATGCAAATATTCTTGGACAATGCTGTAAACTGTTCCATGTGAGTATTCTAACTGTAAAGCCACCTCGTCGATAGTCACACGTTGATTGGCACGGATTGTCACCTCAGCTGATGCATTCAATCGGGAGGTCATGCGAGGTGAGAAGAGAAGAGAAGAGCCGTCATCGCGTGTCCCGGGACACCACCAGGTAGAACAATCGCCGAACAATCGAGCGAAACGAAAAGGAGCGTCGGGATTGGTCGGGGAGCGGGACATACAAATCGGAAGTGAGAACAAAAAGAAAGGTCGACTGAGCAAAAGGGACTGTTCGATAACCCTTACAGAGACGAAAATAGAAGCGACGGGAAGACGGAAAAGGCTACAGCTCCATAGAATACCAACAACTGGATTTATGAAATAGTGACTTTTAATTGAGAGTTATTCATCGAATTCAATTTGTGGGGGAGTGAGTTCTTGTGGGTTATCCCCCCCCCCCTCGAACTTTTTCTTCTATTTGTCACCATGGAGATCATGGTGATGGTCATCGGAAATGGGCCTTATGCCGTCTGTGAACTAATGAAGGGGCTGTATGCCGCTACAGGCATTCCTCCTGCTATGTCTGTCTTACAACGTCTCTCCTCTACCGAGTCGAAGATGCAGTGTATACAGAAGAATATTGCGGACCGCATAGTTGATATTAAGTGTATTACAGTTGGCAAGACCATCATCAACATTTATATGCTGACCCCGGCCACCGGGGGGTTTCGTCCCTCTTGGTTGAGAGTTATGTTTGACGCTTCATGTCGGATTATGGGGAGGTACTCGACTTCTGCCGCCCTTTCATGTGAGGAGAGATTGCCTTCTCCTGAATAAGCGTGAGACGTGCTAATGCATACTGGGCAAGAACTATTGTTGCCGCCCTCTCATGAGTTGTAAACTCATCAGTAGCACATTCGTTATCACCTCAGGATTCGTCGGTCAAGCAGCCAAGATTGATGACTCCGACAACTCGTTCTTCAGAGATTTGGTTCCACCTCCTCCACCATCTCGTGGAATGAATGTGGATGTTTCACCTTCTCTTCCTCTCCCTCTTCCGCGAAAGCCAAGGGAACCCATGCCGCTGCCTCCTCCTCCTTAGCCATCATACAGGTATTATATGATATTCCTTATCCGCAGCCGTCGGACAACATGGGTATGGAGATGTGAGCTCTGTGGAAGGAGATGCAGCCACCTCAGTGGGCTCCGTGTCGACACTTGCAAGTGAGGATTTTCCTGCTCTTCTTCGCCAATGCATGTGTTTTCACAGCCACCTGGGGATTGCCTGTATGCCTCCCTCATCGTCAGTGTTATCATCAGCGCCTGCAGCTGGACGGATGAAACCGTCTGCAACATCGACACAGCATGATGACCTTGCGACGGCCAAGACCCCTTGCAAAAAATCCAGAAGACATCGCAGCATTAAGGACGGGGAAGCATCATCTCCTTTAGATCGGGTCAGCAGCGTGGCTTATCAATGTAGCTCTTCCCATCAAGCCCGCTCTCCGATCCGGAAGTCATCGGAGCCTCGCTTTTCATCGAAGAGACTCCAGTATCCATTGGATCATGTAGGCCTTCGCCACCTTAAATCTTTGACTCCATCCTTGGTTCCTCCTTTAAGCAATCGGTATTGACTTCGTTTATTGCCCTGTACAGGCCGGGCATTCTTCTGCTTCAATAAGTGAAATTAGCTTCCTCGCAAGGATGCTGTGATCTTCCCGGACTGCACAGTCAACATCCCAGCGGACAATTTTTATCAGTTCATCTTCTCCACATGGTCAAGGGGTGGCTATCATCATTTTCAACACTTCCATTCAAGCATCGGACTGTATGTTTGACTGTGAGTGCAAGATAATTTCGTTACATATCTCAACATCTGGGTGTCAATTTCCGATTGCTTAATGTATTTGCTCCTTGTTCATCTACAGACATTTTTAGTGCATTGACATTTTTCTGTGTTTTTCCTTAACTGTACTGATTGCCGGTTATGTTAACTAACATCTTTTCGTCTGGATTTGTGTATCGTTTATGCTAGCAAAATGCGTTATTCGATCTTTGGACACTGTCTCCACGAAGGAATCATCCAGGGTCCACTTACCATCAAGGCCCCACTGTATTATCTAGATTAGATCTTCTTTTGATCGATAATGTTTTGCTAGCTCAGGTTCAATGGAGGTCATTCCATGTTCATTCTCCGATCACAGTGCCATCAGGTGCTCATGGAACCCTACATTTCCAGCATCAGCTGCAGGCAGTTCGTTCAAGAAGAACGGGTTTATGAAGTTTTCTCTGCTTGACCATGAGAAATACAGGCGATTGTTCGTTCAGTTTGTGGGAAAACATCTCCACAAAGTGCCTGCGACTCTTTCTTCGTGGTTTGTGCTCAAGATCAAATCACGAGTTTCTACAGGAGGATTGGGATGGATGCTGCTAGACGCCATCGCCGTCATCTTCTCATGCTTCAAGAGAACTGGCGACTCTTTCGAATCCACTCCTAAGGAGGATTTGCTGCCGACATTCGACAGGTGAAGAGCGAGTTCAATGCTCAGATGATCCGTAAGGCAGCCGGTGCAGCGCTCAGAGCCAAACTCACCTGGGCTGCTGACGTCCGGAGTATGTCATCAGAGCATTCGCAGAGGACAGGCAGCAAGCCAACAACGATGTCAGCGATGCATTCATCTGGTGGTGGAAGGTAAGGAGGTGGAGCCTGATTCCGATATCTTATCAGCCTTTCACTCCCACTTTACTTCTTTCTTTAGTCATCCTCCCATCAGATGCCAAAAAGAGCTGGATAGAGGCACCTTTCTCTGAAGATTCTGATGCTCTTATTTCCCGTCCTTTTACCAAAGAATGTCAAGAAGCTTCTTTTGGCGGATGATCATTTACAGTCTAGCCCAGGATTGGACGGCTTTCCGTACACGATCTACACAACAACATTAAAACTTCTTGGGCCTTTCTTGGTGCAAGTGCTCAACTCCTTCATTTTCTATCCTCCCTCCATTACGCCAGAATTTACCGAGGGGAAGATCATCTTTCTCCCCAGACCCGGTGAAGGTTAATCAGTGAGGCGGATTAATCAACCCGGATTATAAGGTCTTCACTGACGTCTTTCAGCAAAGACTTAAACTCTTCGCTGATGAATTCATCGATCCGGTCAGTCCTTTTCCATTCCATCGCGCAGGATGATAGACAACTTGCTAAATATCCGGTGTGTTATGGAGTAAGCCCAGGTTCGTCAACAAACTCTTGCTGTGTTGAGCCTTGACCAAGAAAAGGCCTTCGACAAAGGGAATCAGGCATTCATTTTTGAAGTGTTTCATCACCTTCATCTTCGGGCCTTTGCTGCGATCTTCACCGCAATATACGTATTCCTCGACCATATCACGTGTGTCGATCAATGGTTCCATCTTGTATACGTTCGGACTGTCAAAAGTGGTCAGGTAGGGGTGCCCCTTGTCTCCCCCCCCCCGTCTTGTATATTTTTTAACTGGAACCATTGCTACAACATCTAAATCGTCACCCAGATGTACGAGGATATGATTTGCTACCAGCATCGATCAACATTAGAACGCTGGCTTACACCGATGACGTGGTGCTTTTTGCGTCTGACCCATATTCCTGGGTATCTATAAAAGAACTTTCACATCTTTAGTGCTTCGACGGGGAGTACCATCAACCTCGTCAATCTAAAGCCATTGCTATTGGGAAGTGGACTAGTGACTTTCTTAAAATCTTCCTAATAGCATGGTGTGGCCATTACAGTGCTAGGCTATGTCTTTGCATTTCTACTGGACATGGACTTTCTGCACTGGCATCAAGTGGTGGAGAAATGTATTTTTCGGCTTCATAGAAACTTTCGTTTTCCCACATCATTGTTCGTTAAGGCGAGGTTCATTAACTTCTAAGTGCCTATTCACCTTGCCCTCGTTTAAAGATTTCCAGAAATTACGTAGTGCAGTTGTGAACTGTGTTTGAGGGTCTACTGCCCATCGTCATCCTTTGGGAGTAGCAGTTCTCTTCATTCCCTTCGAGAGAGGAGGGTTAGGTTTACCTGAGATCAAACGATATCTTATTGCAGCCAGACTGATTGCGATGAACCGGGTATTCCTTTTTCCTCCTCCCATACGGGCAACTTTGTCTTCTCACACCTATATTTCTTCTTTAATGTAAATAGGCTGCCGTTACCACCCTTGTTGCCAGTGATCATGAATTATCGACAACCCGACCTGTACAAAACTTTTTCCATCTATTTAGTGACTTTTCTTCTTATGCTACGTCTCATTGATCCACAAGACTGGGGCCTTCTTCGTCTGTCGTGGTTCTTCTAGCAGTTCGGTCCGGGAGAGACAACCGACGTCTTTCGTCTATATCCGGATTATCCGTGGGCAGCAGTTTTGAAGATACTGAAATCTTTTGCCTTCGACCGAACTTTGTTTAATTACCAATGGCAACTGCTGCATCACGGATTTTATTCCCTCCAGCGCCTCCAATCGTGAAAGGCTGTCGGATTTGCCGGATGTTTTTTCTGCGGCGTAGTTGTGACGACTAGGCATATTTTCTACGAGTGCTCGTTTGCACAGGCATTGTGGGATCGTTTGAGGCTGCATTACGGGTTGGTGATTTTTTTTTCATACCAGCTCGTACACTTCTTCATTAATGATTTCACTGGCGAGGCGTTAAAATCGGACTTAGCCGTTCCTATTGCCTTTATTAATAAGGTGTTGTGGTTAGATCGATGGAATAGGTCACAGGGGAACTTTCCATCGACTTCGACAGTATGGAGGAAAGTGGCCGTCCAGATGAGCTCCTTCCTTTTTCTCGAGTGGTCACGGCTAGGTCCGTTCAATTTTAAGAAACGTTTTTTAACATCTATGTGTGGTCGTCAGAAGAAACCAATCCTTCCACCTAACGTTTCATCTGGACCTTTGATGCCTCGCCGGCCTGTGAACGAGTCTTGTATTGAGGCGTTTATATAGCATGTGCGCCTAGGCGTCTGGAATCAGCTTCAAGTCCAACAGTGACGGGAAGACTGAAAAGGCCGCCGACATATTGCTCGCCAGAAGTGCCAAGCAAGACACGGAAGGCTTCGCTCTATGGTGAGAAGAGTAGTTTTAATAGACATAATTCGATTTTGAATAATTCTCGCCTTGCACACAGGCCCAAGTGGATAGGAGTATCGTCAAAGAACCCAAATGTTTGAAGAAACAAATGCGACAAAAAAGCTGTCAACCAGCGAGGTGTTTCTTCTGTAAGCGTTCCCCGCCGCGCTCACGGTTGCTAGTGGACAGCAGCCGCCCCGCCGTCATCGTCAGCCGCGACATATCTCCATCACTCAGCTGGAGTGGACTCGTAGAAACATGGAATAGCGTGGAGATAGTGGCCCTCTCAGCGTCCAAGTCAGGTTCGAATATTAACAATGTTGCCTTGAACATTTAGTTGCCTCTGATACTGCCAGTATTTTCAGCTTCCATTAAACAATTTCAATTCTGACTTTATATTACCCGACGATTGCGAGTGAATCTGAAGGAGACGATAGCCGCCAGAGTCGCTCATCGGTAAATTTCAATACCTCGCTAAGCTCACCTACTGCCTCTGGTGTAGCCTCATCGGAAAGAATACTTATTTACAATTCTCTTCTGACGTGAAAAGTGGATCCACATTGGACCTGCGTTCATACACATCCAGCCAGTTAGTGTCGACGGGGCCCTGTTCAGGAATCGTTGCTAGCACAAGAGTACGGAGTCGCCTCGGGCGTTGATTCACCTGCAAAGGAATCTTATGAAGAGTATTATCTCAAGAAGGGCGGTTGCCCCGGCTGACAACCTTCCAATTCATTATGATTGTATTTAATTATTTGATTATTATAAATATTTGAAATTCAACCAATTTATATTGATTATAATTAAACTTGGTTATTCTGCAATTTCAACTAGCCCTTCTCTCTGTACACGTAATTCATACACTCTGGTACAAAAAAATTGTGACACGGATCATGCCTTCCATTTTCCTCATGTAGTGTAACAGCGAAATTCTGTAGAACGACCTGGACAAACGTTCGACCACCATTGAAATGTTCCACCCAATTCTAAAGGGCTTTCCTGGATAAACATTTATTACCGTAAAACGTTAACATTTCCATGTGCTCAGCAGATTTGCCCTGCGTCTACAGAAATCTAAATGCGGCCCGTTGTTCATCACAGGTACAATCAGCTAACACACATGCCATCTTACTCAATTGAAACTCGAATGACACGTCGCCGCACGAGAACGTGACTACGAGCGCGGTATACGTTAGACACTTGCGTAAAGGATCATTGCAATGACCGATATTCATAGCACAATTGAGGTGAGACTTCGAAAAGGGAACATTAATAGATGTTTGTAGGACTGCCCTGCGCTACCTTATGCACTATGGTTTACCCTTCGTTTTTTCGAAATTGCGCTTGCTTGAACTGGTTATTGGAATTCTCAGAAGAGGAAATACATATCCGTTCCAGGGCAGGCTTGACTGACGTCCGTGGGAAACTGTCAGACCGCTCCGAATTTATCATGTAGAACTGCAAAAAACAAGGAACAAACAGCGCTGAAATATCTAATTTAACTATACTAATTTTCGAAACTCTGTGCCGGATCGAACAGATGTCGGGGATTGACTAGGCATCAATAGGTGATTCTGCTGCATTTCCTTTTCTGCATCGTCGCTTCAGGTAATCGTGAAAGAGGTGTCAGGCCATAAAACATTATCTTTTCATCGCGGAATGAGAATCTAATGTCCCGAACTTTGGGCGGTCGTTCGATGTCATCGCCATCGCATTAGCTCTTCGAATGATTATTTTCCCTTTTTATTATTATTGTATTATTATTACAACGCTTGTATAACTTTCACCGTTTGGGTCATGTTTGGTGGATGAAATCTTGTGATCAATATTTCAAACCCTTCCACTAGTCCGATCTTGTTGAAATTTTGTACAATACGTTAAGTCGGTGACAATGCATGAATCTAAAAAATATTTTCAAAAAATCCAAAGGGGGGGATGTTTAAGTGAATTTTGCAAAGAGCTCGCAACAATGGATGCCATGGGCGCCTGACGTTGACAGAGGTTGCTAAGTCATCTTATACACGTATATTGTTCTTGTTGTAAAAAATTATTATTGACTGTGTTTTTCCAATAAGTAAGATGTAAATTATTCCCCAGTTTTATGTCCCCCCCCCCTTCTCTTCCTATCAAAATAAACTGTTGTTAATAGTTCTCATCCGCTGGAAGATTGCTCCGTTCCTGGAGCTATCGCATGGAAGGAGTGTTATGGATAATTACGAGCATTTATTTGGTCCTTCGAGCCGGATTTTAACTACATAGATTTTAACTACTCGGATTTAAGCCTAGTGCCTGGCACACGGATGTACGAATAGAGCCTGCTTCACGGATCTGTTCAAGATAGTCTGCTGTACGAAGCCAAGGATACCCCAATTCATGGAAGTACTGAATAAGAACGGCAAGCAGTTGAGTATCGTAATGGTCGTTTTCAAGAGTGATATTTACCAACGACTGTAAGTATTTAAGACTGATAAGAGAAATATGGCGTTTCAACTAGAATCAATGGTAGCTACTCAAAAAAATAAGTATGAGCAAATCCATAGAGGACTTATTAATTTTAAGAAAGCTCCCAAGGATAGAATTAATGTACATTACGTGCAATCTCGTTTAGACAATTTAGAACTGTATTGGCAGGCAGTTATGATTAACAGGAGAGTCAATAAAGTTCTTCAGGAGATTCATAAGGGCGTTATTACTCACCTTGTCTCTTCCTGGAGCCTTCTTCTTTTTTCAGTTTACTTATGATGGTGGCGATCTCTCCAGCCTCGATGTTGTTCTTCTGGACTTCATCAAAGTTGACAATACCTTCTTCCACACGCTAAGATATGATTTGGCTCTCGGGCTTATCGTTGGTAGGAGTAAAAAACTGCATTTCCAGTGAATCTGCAATGACTTGGGCCTTGTCCTGATCAGTTTGCACATAGTCACCTTGTGGTGTACGGAGTGGAGGAAGCGTATCATTCTTCCTCTTCTGTAAAGCTCTGACCATACTCCAAATGGACTTGTCGCGAGCCGACAAACTTTTGAGTTTTTCATTCCATCTAGCGTCGCGAAGCTCTTTTATATCCTCTTGGACTCTTCGTACTAGCCTGTTGTACTTGGTTTTGAGCCAAGGTTCACGATAGCGTTGCCATAGCCTACGGGTCCTATTTCTTTCAGCAATTAGACGTTGGATTACAGGAGTGAGTTGGATTCGATGAGGAGGTTTATTCTCTGATGGATACTTACTAGCTTCTATGGCACTGCTAATACATCTGGTGATGTCTTCAACACGTTGATTGATGTCCTCTGTACAGTAAGCAACGTCGGGATGGCAGCCAAAGTCCTTAAGAATATCTTTCTAGAGCTTCTAGTCTTGATGATGTATCAGTTCCTCTCGGAAATTTATATCGACATTGTCAAAGTTCAACGCCACAGGCTTGTGGTCAAAAGAAAGGTCATCAATCGTGAAGATGTTGTACGGTTTGAAGAAACCCTCAAAGAGCGAAATGTCCAAAACGTCACTACTAGTGGAGTGGTCGCAGTAATAGGTGTCCTCCACAGGTCCAGTACCTATAGAGAATCATGCCGTTGTAATTCTGCGTTCTGGAGTTCCAGCTTGGGCGTTTGGCATTTAGGTCACCGGCCAGGACGACTGGAGTGTCACCACTGAAGAGTTCATCAAGCTCGCTAATGTCAAGATAATGTTTAGGTGAATTGTAGAAAGCCACGAACTTCACTTCAGCACAGGAGACGTCATTGATAATGATGGAGGCCGATTCCATACCTGCATAAGACTTGGAGACTAATTCTTGGTGTTGAATTCCCTTCTTAATGATGATCGCAGCGCCTCCAGAAGCACATCTTGCACCATTTGAAGCCATTCGATCCTTACGGTACACACAAGAGCCAGGTAGCTTGAAGTCTTGGCTTGGTTTGAGGTGAGTTTCACAGAGGAAAGCAACGTCGATTTCTTGCTTTATCAGAAAATTGTGAAACTCGATACGCTTTCGGGGAATGCCCCTAGGGTTCCATTTCACACACCGAAGTTCACCTTTGTTGATTACAGTAAAACGTTGTGCAGCCATACTAAAATTAGTTGGTCGTAAGGAGCCCACTCAACTATGGGTAACTTTTGCCTAGATTAGAAAACAGATGAAAGATACGTTCTAATTGCTTATATATACCTGGTAGGTCGTTGATGTTGAGGCCTTTATCTTCCGGCATAGACACAGCAGCAGCATAGAATTTGCCTGCTGTCACTTTAGAACTAGACATCCTTTGAATCTGGGGATATTTTGGACATTTCGTGTAGCTTGAAGTGTGCTGTCCACCACATCTGATGCACTTTGGGGGGTCTTGTCCTTTGATCTTGGGGCAATCTCTTGACTGGTGCCCCTCAGCATAATTATAACAACGAGGATCTTCCGTGCAGATCATGGATACGTGTCCAAAGCGCAGGCAATTGTAGCACTGTAGTGGCTTCTTATTCCCTCGAAAGGCCTCCACTGATACTGCAAGCGGCCCAATACGTGTTATATTTTTCAATGACTGGTTGTGTTCGCTGTTCAGGAGCAGAACTAAAACCATCGGCATGTCAATGGGTCCTTTGGCTTTTCTCAGTCGGATTACCTTTTCCGGGATGTAGTTGGCTCTTTTTAGGTCTTCTTGGAAGTCAACGAGATTTGAACTTCTCTATTGTCTTTTCTTCTAATAGTCCAACGACTTAATTCAGTGCCTTGAAGTTGATACATATCATTTCGATAACTTAACCAATCTGTTTCAAGATTTGAAGGTAGTTGTTTAACCCATCCAACATTACAAGACACAGTTGTTGAATTAGTATTTTTGCAATCACTATACTTGGAGCTAACCAACCAAATGGATCAAATAAACGTGCGATATCTGAAAAAACTTTGTTTCGTTATAGGATATGTTCTCTTCTGTAGATTTACTGCAAATTTAAAATCGTCTTTATTTCTATTCCAAGTTAATCCCAGTATTTTAAGAATTTGGTCAAATTTGATTTCTAGCTGATTTGTAGCATCAATCTTCTCCTTACAAATATGTTGTAAGAAATCTTTGGAATTACTAGACGATTTTTGTAATTGAAATCCTCCAGATTTTAGAAGGTTATCTAGCTGATGGTAAATTGTAATAGCTTGTTTTGTGTCATCACAGCCCGTCATTAAGTCGTCCATGTAAAAGGATGTTTTCAATATTTCTGCCGCTAATGGATATTTGAGTCTTTCGTCTTCTGCAAGTTGTAATAACCTGCGTACGGCTAAATATGGAGCAGATGCTGTACCGAAGGTAACCGTGAGAAGTTTATTAAGTTCTATATTAGAGTTGTCTCGCCACACAATGCGTTGGAAATCCACCTGATCTTCCGTTACCAGTATCTGACGATACATTTTCACTATGTCAGCAATTATGCTAATCTTAAACGATCTCTATTTAATCGGTAAACTTGTTAAGCTTGCTTGTAAAGTTGACCTAGTCATTAACAGATCATTTAAAGAAATTCCACTATGCATCAAAGACTACTCGAACCTTCGTTGTATCTTCATTATCCCTGATTACTGCATGATGAGGCAGATAAATTGCAAATTTTATGTCCTCTTCAATTCGTCCCATGTGCTCTAGTTGGATATATTCATTAATTACCTTGCAATATTCCTCTTTAAAATTGTTGTGTGTTTCAACTTTCTTTCCAAAGAGTCAAATTTGTATATTGCTATTTGCTTTGTATTTCCACATTTTTCGAAAGGATCATCTACATCTTCCCTAAAGGGCAAAAGCACTCTGTATCGTCCATCATGATTTCTAGTTGTTGTTTGCTTATAGATGTCTTCACACTTTTTTGCTTCTTTTGGCAATTTTCTATCTGAGATCAATAAATTCGATTCGACTCCCAAAATTGCTTCAGAAGTTGATTATCTGGTACGGTAAGATGCGTACAAATAGGTTCCTTCCCCTCTATCATTTTGTTGTTGATATTTAGTATCACATGACAGGATCCAACCTAGATGAGTTTTTGCGCTAGAATTCCAGATGGACCTTTGTAATTTGGCTGTATACTTCGACTCCTAAGAGTAAGTCATTTCTATTAGGGATTGCATAGCTTGAATCTGCTTGGGACATCCTTTCTAATTCTACTGATCGTTTTTCTGCAGGTAAATAACTCGTCAACTTGTTAAGAACGTATGCCTTAACTGGAAAAATGAAGGTGGTATCTGATTTGAAACTAATCCTAAATTCCACCATATTTTGATAAATTGCTAATTACCTTCATCTATGCCGGTGTCCACACCGCTCAATCTAGTTTTCCTCATTCCCAGAGATTGAACTAGTCTTGACTTTACGAACGAGGCTTGTGAACCCTGGTCACAAGAGAGCACGATAAACGCCGGTTTGTCCAGAACTTGAGTGAACGTCTACGATTGCTGTGGCTAACAACGCTGTTTGACCAGTTGACTTGCAGAATGCTGTGAAACTACGTTTAATTTCTCAACGCTGTTTTGTACTTTATCAGGATGGATCGAGGAGTGATATTTTTATTACAAATTTTAACAAGATGTTCAATTTCTACAATTAGATGCGGAATGACGTGCCAAACAATTAAAACATAAGCCGTTCTTCTTTTCACGCATTTCACTTGTGCCTTTCTTTATAAATTCTATGCAGTTATAAAGATGATGTCTATCTTTGCACAATATGCACTTTATAGAGTCTATGAAGACATGGAAACCTATGATCTTAGAGTATTTAGCAGGGGCGAGCATTTCTAAAGATCTAAAACGTTTTTCTAACAATTGTTTCACCAATTCAAAACTTGGTAACTCATCTGCACTTGTAGAGAGTTTGTTCTTCACATAATTTGTGACTTTCTGTATCTAATTTTGTTATAGCCATATACACAACAATAGCATCCCAGGTGTCTGTTTTAAGTCCCAAATTATTCAAAGAATTTAGACATTCCACAGTAGTATCTAACAATTCTTTAATATTGTAGGCAGATCTGACTGTTATGGCATTAATCGAAAATAATTCTCTAAAGATTTGATTGGCTATATATCTCTCTTGTTGTCATATCTTTTCGTTAACACTTGCCACGCTTGAGCATAAGTTTCCTTTGTTACCTGAATCGATGTTAACAGTTTTCCGGCTTCTCCTCTCAAATTGACCTTTAAATAATGAAGCTTCTGTACATCATCTAACATACTATTGATATGAATTAGCGATTCAAAAAGATCTTTAAAGGAAGGCCATGTGGGTAATGTTACTCGAGGTAACTTAACTTCATGCACATGGCTCTCCGTTACACTGGATTGTACCGAAGAGTTGACGGTGGGTAATGACAAACGAGAAAGACTGGGTTTCAACTCAACTTTATACAGGGTGACCCAAACTTATCTAGTTTCGATCGTGTGTGAGATATCGACGTTTGTCCTTCGAATTGTCTCTCTGGGGATGGCTATTTCGGCAGAAGCTCTTCGCACACTTGTGGGGGGATCGTTGTCAAAATGGTGGAGAACGATATCTCCTCTACGCAGGACATGATGGGCCTGTTGATCCCTTTCACGTCTGAACGATCCTGTCTCCCTTAGAACATGGTGTACTCTCGAAAACACCTCCCGATGTGGTTGACACCTATGAGGAAATGCATTCGCGTACAACCTGCTGGCTTCTACAGCGTTACCAGCAGCAAGCCCATAGTAAATATGAATGTCTATATTCCCAATTATGAATGTCCATAATTGGTTATATTATTAGCGACTGCTGGAAATTTTCTTACTTCCCTGTGGCTTGGAAGCAATCTATTGTGTTGAGTATCCCCAAGCAGGGTCAAATCCTGCAATTCCCGCGAGCTACCGACCTATTAGCTTGCTACTCTCGATGTCCAAAGTGTTGGAGAAAACGATCCTCGTCAGATTCCAAGACCACTGTCTAGCAAGTGACCTTTTTCGGGAAGAGCAGTTTGGCTTTCGTGCTACCCAGTCTTGTCCCATGCAAATTTGGAGGCTCGTTGAAGACCTGAGCACCCCCCTGAACCTCTGCAGGTACTGAGGAGTGGTATTTCTCGATGTCAGTAAAGCTTTTGACCAGGTGTGGCATGAGGACCTTGTCTACAAAATGACCAGAGACGATTTCCCTGCCGATTTGATTTTGATGGTGAAATCCTTTCTTGACGGTAGATCCTATCAACCCAAAGTTGGAGAAAATCTTTCCACACCCCCTGTTGTAAAGGCCGGTGTCCTTGGGCCTGTGCTATTTAATTATTTTGTGCATGATTTCCCGAAACCCGATAATTGTAATCTGTATTTTTATGCGGATGATACTGCCATTATGACATGGGCACACCAGCCGGCTCACGTTATCACTCGGCTGCATTGCGCCTTGAAGCAGTTCGAAGACTGGTTTAACTGCTGGAAGTTGAACCTTAACGTCGGAAAGTGCAAGGCTTTGTACCTCAATAGGAAGCTCAAGCGTCCCCCAGATTCTCTTGTTCTGTTCAATAAGAAACTGGACTGGGTGGACAACTACAAGTATCTGGGAGTTATCATTGACTCAAGACTCTCATGGAACCGGCATATGTCCTATGCTCTGAACAAAGCGAAGAGGGCTAAGTACAGTATCATAGCTCTCATGGGTCGCAACAGCGCTCTCAGCATTGACAACAAGCTACTTCTGTACAAGTCGATTGTCCGGACCATACTCCTCTATGGCATGCCTGCGTGGGCGACTATCTGTAAAACCAGATGGAGTGAACTACAGTCGTTTCAGAATGTTACCCTGAGATCCATTGCCCAGCTTGGCAGAAGGACGGTGAAAAACCAATCCATCCACTTGGATTTAAACATGGCCCATATCGGAAAGTTTATACAGAACCTCCTTTTGATTATGATACAGAAGATGAAGACTCACGACAATAAACTTGTGAATGGGATACTGAAGAACTCAATGAATATGAACTGGCGTACGAAGTATCGTAAACCGAGGCACCTCCTTGACGTTAATTTTGAAGATATTAGCAACGTTTCTTTCCTGGACTACTGGAAGATTTGATAATCTTCCCTCTCGCTGTATTTTTTTACTTCGTTTGTATTTTGTTTCTGACAATCGTCAGTCTTATTTTCTTTTTATATAATGTGGAAGACCGCTTGGGTTGTTCAGGCTTCTTAACTACCTCAGTGTAAATCATCTGGAATTTATTCTGGTACGATGAGCTTTGTGAAAGCGCTGCTTTCGCCCCATCCTAACAAATGTACACTTCACTGTTCGATTGTCGATTCACAATTCATCAGAATAGCTTGCCTACTCTGATCGAAGCTCTCCTGTATGCTGAAGAAGGCAGGTTGGCTGCCGAAATGTGCATCCATCTTCCGAATAAATATTTTATGTGGATTAGTGGTTTCTTCTCCTTTCTTCCTTTTTATTATGTTTTTTTCATATTAGAGAGTTAGTTTTTTTTCGTTACGAGAAACCAACTACGAAATGTTCAAGCAGGTTTTTCGTTTAAAACTTTCTCGTTAACGACAAAACTGCAATCCTGTGGGTTTTTTTTTTCGTATTGAATGGTTATCCGAAATAACCATCGAGATCTAATACTAATGTACTGTCTGGTCCAAAAAGGTTTTTACTTTAGTGGAAGTTGTTCGGGTTCCTTACAAAGAGATTAATCGCACAGTTTATTTCTAATAAAGTGATTTTTATCGCACAGTTTTGATTTCAAACACGCTTGTCATTTGGTGATTCCACTATCATCATCTAAGCAACGGAGATATGGTAGATTTAGTGAGATGCTTTCCTTGTATTTTGATTTACAGCGTTTTATTCTAAATTAGTGCTTTTTTATTACAGAAGAAACTACATAAATAATTAATTAATAACTAACGTGCATTATATACATGTAACAGTAATGGCGTGAGTAATTAAGCGAGAAGTCTTCATAGCATAAAGGCGAGAAAGTAAACTTTAGGTTTGTCATTCATTATGCCAGAATCAATTAGGATAATATTTCTATATACAGTATAATTTATGAAAATGACATTTATGAATAATTTTTATTTTTATTTACCATACTTTTTTATTTGTTTAGTTGTTTTATTAATTTTTTAAATTTCTAAAATTGTTTTTGTGACAAATTTTTTTCCTCCAAAACATCATGAAAATTTAAGGGTCGGCTTTACTCGAGCCAAATAACTAAAGATAATTTATTTGGGCGAATCCGAAAACGATAATCGAATTCGCGCAAACGGGGCGAATTCGACCCGTGACGTTTGAAGTATGATCTCTGACCAAAATAAAATTATCGCAGTTGCTCGCACTAATCGCGCATGGCCTATGTAAAGCCTATGAAAGCAAAATTAGTCAGCTTTTATTCTCTACTATTTACTACAATTAATTCGAAGTTTCAATATAAAGACCCAAAGTCCTTTGATGTTATTTATCTTTTAATAAGCATTAGTGTGTAGTGAAAATTAAAGAGTCCCTTCGCTCATTCATAAATCGTTTGTGCTGTGTTGTTTCTCTTTTGTGGAATGGATGAAACATTTTATATTAAAATCTTGCAGTAAGATTAACCTCGGGTTTTGTTTTCTTCGATGAATACATTTTTCATTCATTTAACAAATGGGTCCCAAATCAAAAGAGCATTTTCGTGCGTCCACTGGATGCAATAATAACAAAGGAAATTATACTGGAAGTTTATTTAGATTTCACAAACATATTTGTTCTGGAAATAATACGAAGCCACAGATAAAGAAGACACTGCTAAATTAGAAGCGCCTTCAAATGAATTCTTCATCTTTATTCAAAGTTGTGAAGATTTTTTTTTAGCATCTTCGACAAAACGGGGGGTTAAAACTGAACTGATTAGGCTCTTCAATGAACAGAGTACCTCGTTCCCTAACAGCTGCACAGATACAAAAATTAAAGATTATATCGTTGACTTGTTTTTAAGGACCAGATATAGCACTGAAAATAAAATCTGAATCGGTATCTCTGACAAAAAAAAAGAAAAGAAAATATTTGAAAGTGACCCACACCTGAAATCTATGTGTACAGTTTCATATTTGAACTATTCAGAGTATAAAGAAGTTTTTACATTTAGTTCTCGGGGAACAGAACAATTTCAAATTTCAACTCTCCTATAGTACTGTAGATCATAAATCATCTTACATATAAAATATGCTTTGAGGAAAAACTATGTTAATTTCAATAATTAAAATTCACCACAACGGATACTGAATTTATTGAAAATAAAACAAAATTCTATTACCTTCAATTAAATGGAATACCTAAAATTTATTTAAGTACTGGTACAATTCCATCCCAATTCCAACAATTTACAATTTCATCTCAATAATAATTTTTAGTTTGTGATTAAAAATGAAAAGTAGTTTTTGGCTAAGATAGTTTTGATTCTTACGTTAACAATGAATTTAACGTAATAATTGTAAAGTGTGGGAATTGGGTGGAATTGTATTTAAAATAAGTTTAGGAACTCCCCATGTTAATTCGGGGTAATATAACTTTGTTTAATTTTCAAAAAAATGTTTTTTTTAATTTGTTTTTTTTTATTTTTAAATTCAATTTGAGGTGATCTTTTATTATTGGATTTAACATCTTTTCCTACAGTGACTATAAGCCAAATTTTGTGACCCTGCATGCTTTTGTAAATTAATTTTTCTTTTATTTTTTTCCATTTCAAGAAGCTCTTCTGCAGTACTAAATGGTTCGTTTTCATTCATTTTAGAACATACGGTTGTTTATTTAAACGACACAAAATAAAAAGCGACAGGTAAACAGACAAACTCATAGAAACACTTTGGAAAAATGAGCGTCTGCTCGTATCGTCACTTCACAGCCGTTGTAGAGTGCCACCAGCAAACGAGCATCTGCTCACTACATCGCTTACAATTGAAAACCCTAGGAGTGTCGCTTCTGTGTTTCTTATTCTGTGGTAATACTGCTGAATTTAGCGTACTTCTTTTACTGTTCGTAACGTTAAAACAGCTTCCAATTCTGGTGCTAGTTGGCGCCAGTGTGCACGAAACTGGAATCCCACGCATTTGGGTAATTTTCGATGGAAAACCGGAAAATTTAGCTAAACGTGTGCACGAAACTGGCAATAGGTACGAAACGACTCTGTGGGTATAATCGAAGTCTTTATTCAAAGTAATCACCATAGGTCCAACTATCCCACTGTTTCGCGAGCCGAAGGATTCCCTGTTCTCAGAATTGCTGTGGCTGTGACAGCAGCCAGTCCTCCTCTGTGTCCTTTAGTTCGTCGTCCGAGTTGAAGCGCTTCCCTTTAAGACCAAATAGATGGAAGTCGCAGGGCGACATGTCCGGGCTGTAGGGCGGATGCTCAAGCTGCTCCAACTTCAACATGTTTAGTACACTTTTTTGATCTTGGAGACGTGTGGACGAGCGTTATCGTAAAGCACAATCACTCACAGGCCGTTTGCTCTTGATGGACTTGTGTAGGCTGCGGAGTGTCTCGTAGTATACGTCGCTGTTAATGGGTTTTCCGTGCTCGAGGAATTCAATGAGGAATTCAATTGGACGGTATCACAACTGCTTGATTCTCCCCTGCGTCATGTGAGAGCGGCTCGTGCATGCGCATAACCACGCCAGACACTACGTTCTCTTCTCTAGATGTCGCACTACGTTATCCCAAAGCAAATTCCAACCGGTTTGGTTTTTACGACGTTTCGTACCTTTTCATTTGAACACCCCTCGTATCTCGATGGTTATTTAAGTTACGCATTCAATACGAAAAAAACACAGGATTGCAGATTTCATGTTAACAAGAATTTTTTACACGAGTACACTGCTTGAATATTTCGTAACTGATTTCTCGTAACGAAAAAAACTCCCTATTATTATTATGAAAAATAAGGTTTGTCAATCAAGAATTAACCTCCAAAAGACAAACAACATTTGGTTTTGCAAGTATTGTTAAGAAACACATACCCTATATGACATTGAAAATGCAATGCCATGAATGCGTTGGCCCATGGTGACTTATTATACGCTAAGGGGTCACGCCCGATAGCCAGGGAAATCTAGGCTTCTTTACTGCAGGTTCCCAAGCCTGATAAGATGGGTAATTTACCATAGGTTTCCAAACCTGCAATAGGGGGGTATCTGAGCCTAGGTTCCCAAGCCTGAGATAGGTATCTTAATAGTTCCCAAGCCGGTAGTTATTCATTAATTTATAGATTGAAATTTTTTTATCATCTTGCCGTTGGCGCTTCAGGGTGCATGAAATTAACATTATAAAATACTTTTTACCCAGAATGTAAAACTTGCAAGTATGTAAATTACCTGTAAAAATAAATACCAAATTTAATCCTATAACATTTTTAGTTATGCAATAAGTGCTCAAACCATAATCATTATTTACCAATCCAAACTTAAGGTTCTTTATTGGATAGCAGATAGGGTCGCGATACAGTGGGATTGGAATGTGGAGGAGGTGTGTTCCCAAAACATCAAAGGCGCCGCCTTATATCTGAATGCTCCCAGATGAGCAAATATGCATCTGTAAGTAGCAGATATGCTCTTTCAGATGGTATAAAAAATTCAATATTATAACGGAAGTTTATTCAGTTTTTTTGCCCTGAAGATACCCTAGTTTTAAAATGCTTATTATTAGAGGCACATTAATAACACCATAAGTTTTCAAATATCGGTTTAGGAAAGTTCATATTTGGTGGCAATATTAACAGGTATGATGAGTAAGTACGATGATGTGAGCAATAGAATCAATTTCCTTTTGAGATACAGCCAAAAGTGTGACCAAAATTTGTCGCGAACTCGAATGTTTGAGCTTAACCTGTACAAAATAAATCTTAATTGGAACCTCCAAATTTGCAATATTTGAATTCTACGTAAAAAATTGTACTAATTCGTATAATATTTTGCCAAAGCTACAATAATCAAGAAATGCATTTTGTGAAACATCTCTTTTATGTCGATTTGTGTCGTTCATTGCGAAAGTGACCCCTCTTAGAGGGGCCCTAGCTCAGCAGCTAGGTAAGATATATTTTTAATATTTTGCACAACTTCGTTTGAAGATCTATAAAGCATTTGTACAAAGAATGAAAGAATTTGGAGAAGGTAAGGACGATTTTCTAAATTGGTCCATTTGACATGGAATGACCCCGATATCTTTTAACTTTAACAAAACAATAAGATTCTGGGCTGAAATATCTCGTATATTGGTAAATAAATACTATAAAATTAGCTAGCTGATATACCCGGCGTTGCTCGGGATGTTTTTGGATGAAATTTTACAATTTCTGAATGTGGATAAACAGAAAAAAAAGAACACATAAAAAAAGCTTGCGAACTAAAGCCACAGCCAGGGATGAAGAAACGTCAGATCAGATTATGGTTTCATTTTCTTTCTGCTTCCTTCTTCCTTCTTCTTTCGAAAATTCTTCTCCGTTTTACTCCGGCACTGCGTCAAACCCACTGAGCTAAACACAACATTCCAACATGAGCGAGCCGAGTAGAACTTCTGAAGGGCCGTAGTCGGAGAAGACAACCATTGGGAACATTTTTAAAGAGGTCTTTTTCGTTTCTTGAAATTGAATTTTTACTATATTAAGCTATTCAAAGCTTTTTCACGGATTCATTTTTTTCTGAATATTCACATTCAGAAGTGTCGGCCTAGGGGGCTCAGTGGTTGCCTGATCGTCTCTGATCCCCGATAATGCGGGTTCGGTCCCGGCCGAGGACGACGAAGATTTTTTCAGGGGGAAAACCCTGACATCACGCACTTCCTTCGGAAGAGAAGTAAAGCCATTGGTCCCGTGTAGTCGTTTGCCGGCTGCACGTTAAAGAACCCTTGCGAGGCAAAATTTGCGGCTCCTATAACGCCGTCTTGAAATGACCATGGCAGGTGAAAAGGACTTTAATACCAAACAAACCAAACCAACCATCACATTCAGATATTGCAAAATTTCATCAAAAAACAGCCCGCGTTACGCTGGGTATATCAGCTAATAATTAAATCAACCATTAAGGAATGACATAACCAAGTACCGGAAGGCTAAACTAGTCGCTGTCACAAAATTTTTGAAACACTATAAAAATTTCTGAAAATTTTAGAGGGTGATATAAGTGTACCATTAGAGCACGTGCCATTGAATACATTTCGACCATTATAATAATAGTTCATTCGTGGAACCATCTTTATAAGTTGGCGAAAACAGTAATTAATACCGGTTATATCTCGTCGTTACGATTTGTTTGATATATTACTTACTGTTATTTAGCATTAAAAATTGTTGGTGGGGTCATGAAGGTACGATTTGTATAGATTTCGATCATATTTGTGATTGGTTCGTGTCATGAACCGTATAACTCGACTGACGAAAAACTTATTTTGAAAAAATTCCATAGCCTTGGAGAAGTTAGAGTTAAGGTCAGACAGACAGACAGACAGACAGACAAAAAAGATTGTAAAAAAAGATTCTTTATATCATTAATAAACCATTAAGGAATGACATTACGAAGTTCCTAAATGCTAAACTAAATCATTCGCGGAACCATATTTTTCAACTGCCTTATGTTAACATTGAAAGTTTTTAATGGACCATAATGATAACATTAAACAACGAACCTTTGAACCAATTTAAATTTTCATTAATTTTACGTTGTATTCATTTATTACACATCATTCTAAGTTGTTAGATATATTAGATGTCATATATTAGCAATAATAGTTCCAATGAACCATAATGGTTCCACTAAACCTGGTGTCTTTGAACAAATTTCGACTATGATTTTTTTCTTTATAATCATTTATGTCACATCATTCCAAGTTGTTTGATATATTACATGCCAATCTTATCATTGAAAATTTTTGAAGGTGTCCTAAAGGCATCATTGGAGCAAGTGCCATTGTATCTATTACAACCATTTTCAAAATGGTTCTTATATTGGAACCATATTTATCAATTGGCGAAAATAGTAATTAATAACCGCTTCTATCTGGTCATTACGATTTGTTTGATGTATTACTATATCTTAGCATTGAACGTGCTATGGATCCGATTTAGATAATATTTGTGATTGGTTCGTGTCATGAAACATATTCATCGACTGACGAAAACACATTTTGAAAATCTTTCATAGCCTTGGTAGAGTTAGAGTTTTTAGGACGGACGGACGGACAGATAGACAGACAGACAGACAGGTTTCCTCACACTGAGAGCATAAATCACCTTTCGGGACTTAATAATCCGTATAAAAACTTCAAATTGTTTTTTTTTATATTATTTAAAATTTAAAATTTGTTGATATACCAAGCGTTGCTCGGGCTCTTTTGATGAAATTTTTGCAATATCTGAATATTCAGAAAAGCGTACACATGAAAAACGCTTGCGAACTAAAGCCACAGCTACAGCGTCAGTTCATACGGCACTGCATCAAACCAAAGATACTTTTCTTCTCGTCTTTGGTCAAATTCACTCAGCTTTACACAACATTCCAACATAAACGAAGTCGGCCAGAACTACTGAAGGGCCGTTGTTACAGAGGCCATTCATTGGGAGTATTTTTCGTTTCCTGAATGTCAATTTCTTCTGTATGTGTTCATTCTGTAATTCTAGGCTTTTTCCATGTGTTAATTTCATCTGGTTATTCCAATGATATCTAAAACAACTGGATCGCTGACTTACTGGGAGAGAACTGAGGCCGTAATTCTATGCCTCCTGAAGCTACTAGTCAATGACCTGAAGGGATCGTTTATGAGAAATGAGCGTTTTTCAGGGATTTAACCTTATGAGCGTTTATGAGGAATTATTGTTTTTGAGGGATTTAACCTACTAGTCAATTTATGAGCGTTTATGAGGGATTTAACCTTGCTTTTTAGGCCACCTGACGCTACTAGTCAATGACCTGAAGGGAAAGTTTATGACGTATTTTGGCTTCAATTCTCAATGCCGACTGCGGATAGAGTCAGCGATCCAGTTGTTTTATATATCATTGAGTTATTCACGTTTTGAGAATGCAAAATTTCATCTGAAAAGTGCTCGAGCCACGCCGGCTTTTTCCACTGGTCTCCAAAAAGAAGGTCTCGTTTCGAACGTGACGCCATCTGTTGGCGAAAAAAAATTTCCATTTTTTAAGATGAGTTTTAAAAGCAATGGGCGAGTTTTTTGTTTCCGTTACGAATTGAGCAATAACGTTTCAGTCAGTTTCCAGAAACCCAAAAATAGAAGTTGCCATTACCCTCAGTGGAAAAACGTATCTGAAAGATGTTCGATACGAAATTGAAAGTGAAACCATGTTCTGAGCTGCGAAATACCGTAAAATCTTGAATACAGGCCGGGTATTCAAATACACGCCGGTCTCGAATAAAAGCCGGGTGGGGTGTTAAGAATAGATTAAACGCCGGGTCTTTTTCGGGTCATCGATATAAATTCCGGCGTTTTTCCTCACCTTCAAATTATTAAACGTCTTTTCATGTGGATAAAGACATGATGCAAAACAGACGAACCTCTTGTCCACAAACGTTTTAATGGGCGAATACGTATTTCGATCTCTTTGAGATCATTATTCAACGTAAAATAGGGAAATTTACAAAGCAAGCTATTTATAAGAAAAAGAGGGGCTGTTGACTCTCTCCCAAAAGACCAATCAGCGAACACGTCGAACGTCCAATGGGAGAGTCAATCGACACCTCGTACAAAAAAATAATAAAAGCGCGGACCTAGGAGAGATACAGATTCCATACAATTATCTATTTTTATACAAAGAATTTTTATTATGTATATTTGGATTTTGTTAACTTTTTTCTATTATATAACTTTTGGCAGTTGTGTGAATCTGAACTGTATACTTTGGTAATTTTGTTTTTGGATTTTGTATAACTTTTGCCAATTGTATGGAATCTGTATCTCTCCTAGGTCCGCGCTTTTATTATTTTTTTGTACGAGGTGTCGATTGACTCTCCCATTGGACGTTCGACGTGTTCGCTGATTGGTCCTTTGGGAGAGAGTCAACAGCCCCTCTTTTACTTATAAATAGCTTGCTTT
This sequence comes from Rhysida immarginata, assembly GCA_023313115.1. Lineage (NCBI taxonomy): Eukaryota > Metazoa > Arthropoda > Chilopoda > Scolopendromorpha > Scolopendridae > Rhysida > Rhysida immarginata. The sequence continues at coordinate 317,225 of JAHWFO010097618.1, forward strand.
GTAAATTTCCCTATTTAGCGTTGAATAATGATCTCAAAGAGATCGAAATACGTATTCGCCCATTAAAACGTTTGTGGACAAGAGGTTCGTCTGTTTTGCATCATGTCTTTATCCACAGTATATTCCCACTTCTCATCGTTTGCTTCTCAGGCTCTATCACCACGGGATTTCAGTAAGTTCGTGTCTTTAAGTCTTTTCATGTGTATGCTTTCTCATTGGCCACTTCATTTAACCCATTCTAATTTCGACCAATCCCATGCTGCCTTACCCTTGCCGCTTCTGCATTTTTACAGGGAATTTTACAAAATCAGGAAATAAATGTGAAATTGGAACAAAAAATTTGAAAAATGTCAATAATATTCTAAAAAATTGAATTTTTTTGGTGCTGGTGGTCAGGGAAAATGACGTGATAAACCGAGAAAAGTCAGGGAATTTTACGAAATCGTTTTGCTAAACACCCTATTATTGGGAATAGCCTTTAACGCCCGGTCTTAAATAAACGCCGGGTCTCGATCAATTCCGGGGGGGTGGGGCAGACCATTGAGACAAACAGACGCCTGGGCCTGTATTCAAGATTTTACGGTACAAAAAAAAAAAAGTTCACGAATAAAAATAAAAACCTGTCATTCCATACCTGCGTGGGGAAAACACTAAAAAACAGTTTTCCGCATGTTTAGACATGTCCTTTGTATCTCCAACCCTCACTTTCATGTCATACTCACGTCGGCGAGGCTTCCCTATTTGCTTCAAGGATGGCAGTACGAGTCAGGCACTATCATGAGCGCTGCCACCAGAAATTCGAATTTTGTAGAAAAAAGACGAAAATTTTTTTTTGAAATCTCAGGTAGACAGTAACCTTCCTTTTGCTTTGAATGGTATAGGAACATATATGATACAAACAAACCACAAACAAAAAAACATTCATTTTTATATTAAAAGACTTTCTGATATACCCGGTATTCCTTGAGCTCTTTTTTAATGAAATTTTGCAATATTTGATTGGGAATTTTCAGAAAAAAATGAAGACTTGGAAAAAGCTTAGAATTTATTTAGTAAAAAATAATTTTGAATATTCGGAAAGGCTTCTTTTTAAATGCTCCCTATGGATGGCCTCTCCCAATTCGGCCCTTTCGCAGTTGTGCTCGTCTTCGCTCATGTTGGAATTGTGTATTGTTGAGTGAGTTTGACGCAGTAACGGAGAAAAAAAGTGGGGAAAATGTATGTAGTTTCGAAAGAAGGAAGTTTTATGAAAATGGATGCAATGCTTTTTTCATACGTGTCTGTGGATGTTGTACGCAAGCTTTTTTCATGTGTTTTTTTTTCTGTTTTTCACATTCAGTTTTTACAAAATTTCATCAAATTAGAGCCCAAGCTTTGGCGGGTTTATGAAAATACGGAACTGAAAAATGATCGCAACGAAACTGAAATTGAAACCATTCTCGAAGAATTGTTTTGTTTCACATTAAGCTTTCCCTCATGTTTTTGGATCCTTCTCACCACTGCCTTCTAGATTTCAAACTGTCTTTTAATTTCTTTCTTCGGCTCTGCGTCAAACTCACTCAACTTTTCCTAACATTCCAACAGCGAAGCCGAGTTGAATTTCTTTAGGGCCGAAATTGGAGGGGAGCACTTTAAAAGAAGTCTCTTCTATTCTTCAGCATGAATTTTTACTTTATTAATTCTAAGCTCTTTCATGTGTTCATTTCGTCGGTTTCTTTTACATTCAAATGTTGCAAAATTTCATTCAAAATGCGCTTGAGCCCCGCAGGATGCCGGGTTTTTCCGCTGGTTTTCTTTCAAAAGATATGACCAAAAAGAAAAATTCATTCTTTTATTCGAAAAGAATTCCCTCATGTTTAGTCATATGTTTTACATCTCCCTCCCCACTGCCTGCTTGAATCAAAATGTCTTTCTGTTTCCTTCTGCGGCTCTGCGTCAAACTCATTCAGCTTTTCTCAACACTCCAACATGAGCGAAGTCGAGTTGCGCTACTAAAGGGACATAGTTGGAGCTTGGACTAATACGTAAAACTTACTTATTAGTTCAAGGTTGCAGGGTCATTCGTTGGAAGCATTTAAAAATAATCTTTTCGATTCTTCAGTATGAATTTTTACTAAATTAATTCTAAGCCTTTTTTTCATGTATTCATTTCGTCGGAATATTCACATTAAGATGTTGCAAAATTTCATCAAAAAAGAGCTCGAGCAAGAGGTCCGCTAGAAGTCTTTAAAAAGGTGGCGCCATCTATTGACCAAAAGGAAAAATTCATTCAAAAACAACATTCATTTTTATTTTCGAAAGTAATAATTTTTTCGGAATCTCAGGTAGACAGTGACCTTCCTCTTGCTTTGAAGAGCAAGTGTGCAAGGTTTCATCGCAATCGGATGAATGGTTTAGGAACGCATATGTAACAAACAAACAAACATTCATTTACAAACTAGCAGATGAGTTAAGGAACAAGACACCCTTCTACAAAAATGATTCTGTTCTTATTAATTACGAACAGGTAATGATTATTATCTTAGTTTTAAAAGAAAAACTCAGAGTCGAAAGTCGGATTAGATTGGGCTGTTTATTAATCTCTCGTAAAAATATCTTTAATTACAATTTGATTAAGATTCAGTCTCTGTGTTTTCAATTTTCTTAATTATTCCTTAAAACACTTCTCAGGGACTAAGCTCATCAATAATTAATTGCGTACTTTTTAAAAAATCTTGAGAAAAGTTAACAGTTATTCGCCGCACACCCTCCGAAAACAAATAAAAAAGATAAAAGTAATTTAGGCAATGGTTTTTTTTTACAATAGGCTAATCTGATTTTTTTAGTTACTATCTATTCGGATAGACAACCCTTCTTTCCCATTCTTATTTAATTTGAGTTCTTCTTTTCTATCGTTATCTTTACTTTTGTTTTGGTCAACTCCCAATTATTCTGAGTAATCCCAATTTAGAGTTAAACTTAACTTCAAACAAAGCCGTATCTTGTTTTTTTCTATCTGTGAGAGTTAATTAGGCTTGATAAAAGACAGCGTCTGCTCGCTCCGCTATGATTCTGGTCGATGTCAGAAGGTTGAAAACGCTAGAAGTCTTCGATGGCAGAAGTTGACCGACGGGGGGAGAAAGGTACGTAAAAGGGGGGGGGGCGGGTTTCTAAGGGGAAAAGTTAGTATTATTAATTAGGACCCGTCGCTAATCACGATGAAAAGATACCTTCTACGGACATATTTTTACTGATAATCATCGTCTTGTATAGTTAGGGATTCATCGTTCATACCGGAGTTGCACCAAGTAGTGGATCCAAAATATCTGTTAGCAGAAAAGAAGAAAAAAGAGGGAAAGCCAAGACAGAAATTCACTCTTATTTAGATAAAATTGGCCCAAATTGTTTACCATTACCAGATGAATCTTTTTTAAATCATCCATAGCAACAAGCGGTTTCCGATTTCGAACTGTTGTCGCCATTTTCTTCTAAGTCTTCAATTTTTGTCATTCTCGCGATACTACTTTTTTTATAAATCATACTGGAGACTAACTTTCCATGTTAATCTTTCGATCATTTCCCCATTAAGGATCGCTTCTCTCTCCCCTTGGGTCCGGATCTATGCATCTTCCGGAGAAACCAAAGGCTACGACGATCTCCATCGAAATCGCTTCGTCTTCTCTCCTTCGTCCTTCCACTCGCGCTCCCAACAAAGTCTTTTGTCCAAATGACGTAACAAATCATTAATAGCGTCTTTTTCCTTTGTTGGCACAATTTCTAAAAGCAACAATGACAATTAAACTATAAATTGCGGCAAATCTTAGTCAAAGGGTAAAATTTATTTTTCTAAGTTCTTTTGGCATGTTAGATTGCTTACCATTTGCTCAATACAGCACGGAGCTAAAGGAGTGCTTCCTCTATCGTCCTTCACTCTTTCTCAATAGTCTGCTAACTCATTATCTCCAGTTACTGATCATTTTTTAAGATTTTCAAGAAATTGTTAAGTACTAAGAATTCTCTTTATTAGAAGAGCCTGATTAACTGAAATTCTATGCATTGAATTCTATATTGCACAAACTTTGCCTTGCATTGTTGGTCATGACACATATATTGTTGATCCTTGCTTAGTGTTGGTGCATTGCGTGTTGACACCATTGTTGATACCTATCGTTGCACAAACTTTTATTTGCATTGTTGGTCATGAGATATATATTGTTGGTCCGTGCAGAGTGTTTGTGAATTGCGTGTTGATACCATTGTTGATACTTATTGTTGCAAAAACTTTGTCTTGCATTGTTGGTCATAAAATATTTCTCATTAATATGCCCTGCCATAACCATGAATATCGATTTTTTATCAATAATTATTATTTTTTCGAAATCTGAGGTAGACAGTGACCTTCCTCATGCTTTGGAGGTCATGTATGCGAAATTTTATCAAGATCGGAATAAAACTGTAGATTTGTATAAAAAACTAACAAACAAATCCACAATCAAACATCCTTCTTTATATATATAGAAGATAGATAAATAATAAAATAACAAAAAATAAAATGAGTTAATAATATAAGTAAATAAATTATTAGATAAAAGTAATTGATAAAAAAAGTGAATAAAGACTTATTAATGAAAGCACTGAAACAGTTAGAGTTGCGTCTCCATATTTTTTTTTTTTACTCCCCGGCTGTATGTGATGTGTTGCGATATATAGCTCACCAACATGCTATCAGCACTGCAGGTTGGTTTATTCGTTAAAAAGAGTGGGTAAGTGGCTCTCTTATTAAAGAGAAATGGAAGAAATCTCCTTTTATTTAACAACATGTTATTATCTAACTTCTAAGCTTATAATGAAATCCTCATGAGAGAAGAAAGTTCAGAAGAGATCGGATACTCATATTACTAATTTCACGTTGAAACAAACATCTTTCTAGTATAAGAATTATTAAATTTACACAACTGAAATCGGAGTACAAATTTCTACAAAAATATATCTTTAGAGTAGAATTCCTTTCCCTTATGTTAAAGGAAAACGCAAGACAGATCGCTGTGCAGCGGCCAGGAGATGTCACTTTTGAGTTTTACTCAGAGTGACATTGCTCTTTACCGTTTGTGCAATTGAACATTCTTCTTCTCTCCGATTTGAATTTAGTAATAAATCTGGTCGGGAGTTGTCAGGCGTTTCAACTGCGGCGTTGTGACCGCAACACGGGCAGCGACTTTAACTCTCTTGGCGGAGGGGCCAAGTTAGTTGTTCGCCGTGCCACTTCGCCTGATGAAAACGAACGGAGAAATGTCTTCGCAGCCTGGAACGGTTGGCACTTTTCCAAACGGCCGCTTTCTGTCATCTCCCCTTCTCGTTCTATGTGAACCTACCGCCGGGTGGGGCACGATATCCCATTTTTAATCTTCTTATTCTATGTTCTCGTTCTATGTTAGGCTCTTGTAGCTACGGAGATTAGTTCCTTTCGAGATTCTCTTGTTTCGTAGTAGCTTATTATAAGCAATCGATTGGTCGAGGAAATTAAAGAAAGGGTTTCTTAGTATTCTATAAATAGATTTTTCTCTAAGGGTTTCATTTTCTTCCTGATATTTATTGAATATGTTTCTCTGCAGATCAGATACGAAAATATGGTAATTAATAATTTCATATGAAGTTATTATTATTATTATTATTATTATTATTATTATTATTATTATTATTATTATAGAAACAGTGATATCAAATAACGTTTAATGTAAAAGCCAAAAACTGTAAGAGGTGCAATATAAGAAATATTTAGGCTTAATTTTTGATAGCAAATTAAATTGGCAAAAGCATATAGAAGAATTAAAATTTAAAGTAGGTAAAACAATATCCTTAATGTACTACATCAGACAATATTATCCCATTAAAATTAGAAAAATGATATATATTTATAGTGCACTGTTTGAATCCACAATAAGATATGGAATTACACTCAAATTTAAAAAAAATTCATTTACTTCAAAAAACAATACCAAAGTTAATAACATTCGATTCAAAACTAAACAAATTAAACTACAATCAACAACCTAAACAACGAAATTCATTTGCCCTATAACGTTAGAAATCATGAATATTTTAAAATTCCTGAAATATACAATAACTATGGATTAAGAGAAAGAAAAAACTATATTCTAAAAATTTTAAACAAAATTACAAAATAGATATTAAATCTGACCTCATGCAATCTAATCAAGAAAAAAATATTAATTTGGAAAGATACATATCAATTATACAGACTGAAAAAATATTTTTTGTTTTAAAGTAGAGAGGTTAACTTTTGCTTATTATTACTTTAGGTATAATCGGAATAAGTTTTATTTTATCCTGGGAAAACTTTTTACGATTTTTTTTCAAATTTTGAATATTTATTTTTAAATATTATATTTGTAAACTCGACTTTAAATAATATTCGACAATCGACAATCGAACAGTGTAGTGTATCGGTATTCGTGTGGAACTTGAAGCATAGCTTCCATAATCTCACCCTTCATAATCATATTCCAAGGGAAATACACTGAACTAGAAAAGAAGCCTGATGTACCCACAAACTCATCCAAAGTATGAAAGAAAATTGCCTCCTCTTGGTGGAGGAAAATTTGATTGACGACTGTCTAGACTAGAAGCAGACCACTAGTATTAGATAAAACACGACCTATGAAGTCCAGTAATCTGGAAATATGACATTATCAATGTCTTCAAAATTAATATCAAGTATATGCCTTGGATCACGATATCTCTTTCTATGTATAGGATGATTTAAAATGCCCGAGACTAGCTCGTTGCTATGATTTTCTATATTGGGCAGCATGGATTCCATGAGCCCTTGAACGTATTTGCCAATATGAGTCATGTTGAAGTCATTATAAATGGAGGAATTGCGAACAATTCTCCGATCTTTTTGCGCAATAGTCCTAAAGGTAACGTTTTGGAACGTTTGCAGTTCTTTCCACCTAGTCTTACATATTGTGGCCCAGACGGGCATACCATACGTCAAGATGGTCCGAACAATGACCTTATAGAGTAGGAGTTTATTATCAATGTTTAGAGCACTATTCCGGCCCAGTAGAGCTATCAAGCTAAACTTGGCTCTCCTGGCCTTATTCAACGCATAAGTTGCGTGGGGAGTCCAGGTAAGTTTAGAGTCAATAACAACACCAAGATATTTATAAGTTTCAACCCAGTCCAGTTTTTTGCCATATAGTGTTAGAGAATCTAATGACCTCTTTCTCTTCTTGGAGACAAACATCGCCTTGCATTTGTCTACATTCAATTTTAGCCTCCACTTGCTAAACCAGCTTTCACACTCCTTTAGAGCCTTCTGTAGCCGCGAGACTACTACGGCTGGTTGACGAGCACAGGTCAGTATAGCAGCGTCATCTGCGTAAAAAAAGAGCTTACATTTGGAAGGACTTGGAAAGTCTCGCATAAAGTAATTGAATAATACTGGCCCCAGGACTGAACCCTGTGGGACACCAGCTTTTACTTCTTACATAGGAAATAGACTATCTCCAACTCTGGCCTGAAAGAACCGGTTGGAGAGAAACGAGTGTATCAGAGTAATTATATCTTGAGGAAATCCATCCATAATCATTTTAAAAATAAGACCATCGTGCCAGACTTGGTCGAAGGCTTTGTGTACATCGAGGAAAACGACCCCACAATACATAGAGAGATTAAGGGGCTCATTGATATCCGCTGCGAGCCTCCATGTTTGGAGTTGGCAGGAATGGTTTGAGCGAAAGCCAAATTGTTCATCGCGGATGAGATCGTTGGCATTACAGTACACAATGAATCTCTTGAGAATTGTTTTTTCCAGGATTTTGGAGATTGATGGTAACAAGCTGATGGGCCTGTAGCTAACAGGATTTGCAGGATTTTGTCCTGGCTTAGGAATGCTTAAGACAACTGATTGCTTCCAAGCATCCGGGAAGTAAGTGTTCTTCCAGAGGTCGTTAATCACTTTTGCAATATCTTGAATTGTATTTTGAGGTAAATTTTTTAAAGCACTGTTCTTAATAGAGTCTTTACCTGGAGCTTTTCTCGTTTTTAAATTTTTAATGATGCTTTGGACTTCATTTATATCAATACTTTGTTTTGGGAATTCATTGCCGTGAATATTATAGAAGCCAGTTATGCAGGATTTTACTTTCTCAGACATATCAAGTCCTATTTGCCGACCATCAGCAGGCGTGACAAACTGTTCTGAAAGTAAACTTGCAATAAGCTGCGCTTTATCATCATCATTCATGATGAATTTGCCATTTTGGGCTAACAGGGGTGGGATATTAATGGCTTTATTGTTTTGCAAGGCTCGAACCATGCACCAAATAGAGTTATCGTGGGTCGACAGACTCTTAACTTTATCGCTCCACCTGTCATTACGAAGTGCTTTTACCTCCTCGTGAACTCTTCTAGTGAGCCTATTATACTTGGTCTTAAGCCATGAATCACGAGTTCGGTACCGCTGCCTTCTAACCTTATTCCTTTGCTCAATTAATTGTTTGATTTCTGGGGTGAGATCAAGGTGATCAGCTCGCTTCGACTCTAAGGGTGAAGCACTAGAGTCAATAGCTGCATTTATACGTTTAGTAAGCCTTTTCACATTGGTATCTATGTCGCTCGTACTATGTACGTTATTTAGTGGGTCGTCATCGTTTTTGAGAATTTCTCTAAAAAACTCCCAGTCTTGTTTGAGCCTCAGTTCTTTTTTGAGGTCAATGTTTACGTTGTCAAAATTTAGTGCAACTTGTTTATGGTCTGAGGATAGATCATTGACAGTATAGATACTGAATGATTTGTAGAAGCCCTTCAACAACACTATCAAGTACATCGCTTGAAGGAGAATGATCACAATAATATGTATCATCCACAGGGTCTACTGCAATAATATCAGATTGCCTTTGCACGTAGCCATACAAAAGGACACCGTTTTGGTTATGGCATCTTGAATTCCAGTGCGAGTGCTTAGCGTTCAGGTCTCCCGCCATAATAACGGGAACATTCCCGGAAAACAGCTCGGCAAGCTCATTGGCATCGAATTTGCTTGGGCGCATTATATAGAGCTACTAGTTTCACCTCTCCCAGTGTGGCATCAGTAATGATAGCAGAGGCAGCTTCCATTCCCATATAGTCTCCGGTTGGTTCCTCCCGATGATGAATGCCTTTCTTAATAATAATTGCTGACCCACCTGACGGGGACTTTACTGTAGTGGGAAGAATTCTGTCTTTACGATAGACACAGTAACCAGGTAGCCTGAAGTCGCTGTCTGGCCTTAAGTGTGTGTCTCACATAGAAATGCTATGTCTATATCCCATTGGGTTAGGAAGTTGTAAAACTCAATACGCCTCCGGGGGACCCCCCTGGCGTTCCATATTACGCAACGAAGTTTACCTCGATTTGTAATAGAATAGCATCGATCAGCCATACTGTCAGTTTTTATTCTTAAGTATTCCATTTTCTTGCCCAGTTCGTTTAACAAATTGCATACACTGCCAATTTGTTTATACATTACTTGAAAATCATTCACGTTAATGCTCTTATCTTGTTTGGAGACCATTGAGGCATAGGAAATCTCCGGGGACACTTTAGCACTTTGCACTCTCCTGACTTGCGGATATTTAGGACATTTTGTGTAACTGGAGGTGTGTTGTCCATTACATCGAATACATTTTGGGGGATCTTGTCCTTTTACATTTGGGCAGTCTTTTGACTGATGATCTTTAGCGCATTTGTTACAACGGGGGGATTCCGTACAACCCATAGATACATGGCCAAATCGCAAACAGTTATAACATTGTAAAGGTTTCTTATTACCTCGAAACATTTCAACACTGACAGCTAAGGGCCCTATGTGGGTCACACTTTTAAGTGTCTTATTGTGTTCAGTGTTTGATAACAGAACCAGAATCATGGGCATATCTATTGATCCTTTGGCTTTTTTAAGCCTAATCACTTTCTCAGGAAAGTAGTTAGCCTTTTTCAGGTCTTCCTTAAAACCGTTAAGGTCATAGGTCAAGTCTACATTTCGTATAACGTATTTGATGACTTTTTCCGATTTAAGTTGATGATGCTGAATCTTTAGCACGTTATCAGCCTTAATGCCAGACACCAATTTACTATGCGTTTCCTCATCATGACACCTTATTTTGATCGTCTCTGCTCTGCCTGTGTGTACAGTAATTTGGTTAAACGCCACATGCTTTTGAATCTCGCCAAGGATTTGCTTGATTGGCGGAATATAGGAGCTGCTCTTGGTATCTGGCTTTTCAACATTTTTCCGCTGTTCGGACTTGCTTTCTCGAAAAGCAACAGCGATTGTATCATTTAGATTTTGCAGGTATCCATTTATCCGTATCATTGTATAGCCGTTTGCGATTTGTACTAATCGGGTCTTTGCCATCGTTATCATTACTCCCTAAACCGGAGGGGATAATTTCCATAGGCTGAGGATTCACACTCTCTGTTTCACAAGAGTCTCTTAGATAGTCAGAAGTTACACCAGTAGGCTGATTACCTTTCATTGACAGAGCAGAGAATTGATCTTTGAGGAACTTCTCCAACTTATTAAAGTTCTTGTTGGCTTCATTACGTGCTGCAGATATTTCAGCATTCATATTAGCAATTTTTTCGTGGATTTCAGTTATGTTCCCTTTTAGTGACTCGAATTTTCCTTGTAAATTATCATATTTAGTGCATATTTCTTGGCGCATAACCTCTAGCTTATCCTTAATTATAGCATCAAAAGCTTCGAATCTGTAATCTTTACAGGCATCTTTATATAACCATCAATAGAGTCTATGGATATAATAGAAAATAGTGACTGTTCGACAAACGGTGGCTGTAAGAGAAGTCACTCTGACGGAACTGATGAAGAAGTGGGTGACAGTCCCTGGATTGGTGTCACTAATAAAAAATTCAGAAAAGGCACGAGGTTCGATAACCTAAAGACCGTCTCCAGAGTAAACGAAGAAGTCGTCAGCGCGTCTAGAATGAGGAATCTGAAGAATGGACAAGGTCGCTCGGCTAATGAAGACCATAGAATCACGAAGAGGTATGTACCGCCGATTATCGTGCGGACTCATGGCGTCCCGTTCAAGACGATTTTAACTGAGCTCGAGAAGCATGTTCCAGTTGAAAAGATCACCGTTCATACGGGCAGAGCTGAAACCGTCAAAGTTAAATGTGAAGACGAAGAAACGCACAACAGGTTAGTCTCTGGAATTAAGTCTGACAATATTCTAAAAATTCAGCATCATCAACTGAAGGCCGAGAAGTTCTGAAGTTCGTCATTCGAAATGTCGATGTAACCTATGATCTCGTTGACTTCCAAGAAGACCTAAAAAAAGCCAACTACTTCCAGGAAAAGGAAATCCGACTGAGGAAAGCCAAAGGACCCATTGACATGCCGATGGTTTTAGTTCTGCCCCCGAACAGCGAACACAACCAGTCATTGAAAAACATAATACGTATTCGGCCGCTTGCAGTATCAGTGAAGGCCTTTCGAGGGAACAAGAATCCACTACAGTCCTACAACTGCCTGCGCTTTCAGAATTAAAAAGATGGTTATCCGGACCGCTACACTGTAAATTGACATCTTAAGCCAAGTTTTTCAGTGTAGCGGGTTTAAGATTAGTATGAGCCTTACTCTTCCCATTTATACTCTTCCCACCCCGAGAGCAAAATCTCGATTACACATTTGTTTAAAATGTGAATATATACTTACTTTGCCACTATATTATAATAACGTAAAATAAATAATTCCGAGAGCAGAATGTACATTTCCTTTAGAATCCAAAAGAATAATTATTTTCCGTTTATTTGTGTATATAATAATATTGTAATAAATGGTATAAATTTCACAGAGAATTATTATTTTCATTTTAAATTCATTTGCTGCCTACAATACCATGATAAATATGATTTTAATATACGAATTTTTATACTTCTTATTGTGACTTAACATCATATTTCAATTTTTTGTCTCGACTCTCATGGCGGACATCACTTCAGTTCGCTTCGAGTATGGCCTCGTTCTTTCCACTCTAATTATATTAATCTCGTTGGGGGATGCATAATCTTTAGCAGCGGTCGCCAAAGAATTGCAGTTAGTACACTGCTCTTAATTTAACTCGAAATAATTTATAAGATGAGGTAAGCAACTATAAATACTATTTTTATTTAAAATTATAAAGCACCGCGATACATACCTCCTCACCAAGGCAACGTATTACTCGACGCTGCACTAGAAGCCGGCCCCGTGACGGAAAATACACGAAGATTACCGAATGAATTAATAAAATGAAATAACAAATTAAGGGATGATTATTAATTACTATACACATTTTTTACTCGAAGGCAATTAGCTAATTTTAATAATCTAGTTTTAAAAACTCAGTTTGTTTATTAACTTGAGAATCCATTCAATTGTCGTCTGCTGTCTATTAACATTGATTTCATTCGTGCTGAATAGTGGAAGAAAGAAGCTCCGTTAAGCGCATTAATAAACACACAGGCCACTTAACAATGGAATCTCTGTATGGCTATGTGGGCTCAAATTTTTTCGTTTTCGTGGTTTATTTTGAAAGAAACACAATTTCGCATTTTCTTATTTTGCAAGCATCTGTAGTAACTTCAGATGAGTAATATATTTCAATTTGGTGGAAATCTGTGAGATACATGTTCGTGGGGTTCCCTTGTAAGTCACTTTTTTTTTTAACCATCGAAACCTGATATCGATTTTCGATCGCATATACCAATGCATCTTCTTATTAGTCATTTCCCTCCATGTTTATATGTGGCGATTGCCGATAATGTTAAACGAAGTGATCGTCCATTTTTGGAAAATTAGGTGTACGGCCGTAAATCACAGCAAATTTTCCTACAATGTGCTCTCATTGCTACCGTGGACCCCCACCAAGCTTTTTTGTCATTAACCACTTTTTTAATAATGGAGCTACAATGAAGTTTTTGGACCATTGTATTCCGTTGTTATTAGTGAAATTTGTATCAGGTCGTTGCATATCAAATGTCGGATTGCAGAGCTCATCTTTAATGGCCCTCTAGAAAGGACACCTTCACACGTGCTATTCGAAATAACCCCCTTTGCAATCCAAACATTGTTGACAACGATTTGGCAGCTTCTAGAACCCTCTCCGATAGAATCCATGGTCACGGGACTCAATAAACTCCCGGAATGCGTTTTCGATGTCTGCTTGGGTTAGGAATGTTTTCCTCCAGAGAAAATTGTCCAGGGCTCTGGAAAAGATGGTAGTCGATAGGAGAGAGGTCTTCAGAGTACGGACGTTCCACCAAACTGTAACCATGAGCTTCCTGGGGTACAACGGGGGTTTAGGGAACTGTCGTGGTGGATCACCAACATCCAGCCACTGTCGTATAGGATCCACTTCTCGTCGCAAGTGACAATGCGATCAAGAATCCCCGCTTCTTCAAGGCGCAAAAGCAATTCCGTACACACCTCTAACAGACGCTCTTTTTAGTTTTCCGTAAGTTCATTTGGGACCCATTTGTCCTGCTTTTTCACCTTGCCGATGGTCCTAAGGTATCCACTGACAGTCGACGCTTATAAGCATGTTCCCCTGCAAGGTTCCGAACAGTTTTTGACGGGTCCATTTCCACAGATCGCTTCAGATCAGCGTCATTCATCATAGGTTTTGTTCTCGCGCTTGTTCGTTAATATGGCCGCCTTATTGATTTGACGTCACATGATATTGCTTGTTAAGTTTAAAACGATAATTCTACTCGTATTTGAAAATATCGAAGGCAAAACATGAAAAGCAGCATGAATGTATGACATGTAATTTTATATCTGTGAAGAGGTGAAAACAGTTCTTTGGCTAGGCAAACAGATGCAGGTATCCTCACAGCTTAGATGTGAATGTGTCGGCCTCGGTGTCTCAGTGGTTGCGTGATGGTCTCTGATGCCCAAGTAAGCGGGTTCGATCCCGGCCGAGGACGACGAGGATTTTTCAGGGGGAAATCCTGAGATCATGTACTTCTTCGGAAGGGAAGTAAAGCCCTTGGTCCCGTGTAGTCGTTTGCCGGCTGCACGTTAAAGTACCCTTGCGAGGCAAAATTTGCGGCCCCTATAACGCCGTTGCTGATATGACCATAGTAGTCGAAAGGGACGTTAATACCAAACAAACAAAACCAAACCAAGATGTGAATGTAATCACGTAATAGGAATAAAATTTTTAACAGCAAAGTAAGCAGCTTGCAGTCATATCCCTCAACGTGCGATAAAAAGTAAAATAAACATGGAAATATTTTTGCAAAGCATACATGATTTAAGACGATATTTAAAAAAATTTTCTTAAAATTTTTTTTCTAGCAATGACAATAAATGATATCAGACTGATAATGACGGTATCACTGTGGCTATTGATACAGTAATAGTTTAACGTACAGAATAAAATTCGTTATGGTAATAGATAAAAATACTTAAACAGTAAATAGTAGTAAGAAATGATGTTATCAGAGAAAATAGAAGGAAAAATTCCACGATCTGGATTCGAACCAGGAACCGCGAGTATCACGTTCGTTGCCCACATTGTGAAGACGGTATAACAAAGCTATCACCAGACGTTCATAAGGAGTCTCTCACCAGGTGGTAGAGGCAACGAGCGTGATACTGGTGGTTCCTGGTTCGAAACCAGCTCTGGGAATTGTTCCTACTATTATCTCTTCTTCTTCATCTTCAGCTTTTTCAACTTATATGTGGGGTCGCTGTTTTTGATGAGCTTTTTCCATTTCTCTCTGTCCTCTGTCCATTCCCTTCTGAGTCCCTTTGATTTGAGATCTTCGTCCACAATATCTTGCCACCTTCTCTTGGGTCGTCTCTTTTTCTCCTTCCCTCCACTTTCATGTTCATAGCTCTTTTGCCAGTGTACTCCTCGTCTCTTCTCATTACATGGCCAAACCATCTCAGTCTATTTTCTTGGATTTTGTTTTCAATATCTGTAACCTTCACTGTCCCTCGGATGCGCTCATTTCTAATCCTGTCTAATCGTGTCACTCCGCACATCCATCTCAACATTCTCATTTCTGCCACCTTCATCCTTTTGTATATTGGACTTTTTTAGAGAGAGTGTTTCCATTCCATAGAGCGTTGCAGGTCTCACCACCATCCTGTAAACTTTGCCCTTTAGACGCACAGGGACCTTCTTATCGCAGAGGACTCCAGAGACTTCTTTCCAATTTTCCCAACCTGTCTGTATTCTGCTAGTCACTTCCCTACCCGTCTCACTCCATTCATCAAGGACGAATTTTATGTCTCGAGTTTTATGTCTCGCAGAGGAACCAAGGTATCAGAAGTGGTCAGTTTTCCTGATTGCTGTCTCCATCAGTTTCAGCTCCTCGTTTTTCTGGGCTCTATGTTGCAGGCCATATATTCTGTCTTGCTTCTGCTGATTTTCAGTCCCCTGTCTTCCAGAGCTTTCCTCCAATTCTCTAGCTTTTCTTCGGCCTTTGCTCTAGATCTTGCACATAAAACTATATCATCCGCATAGAGAATGTTCCAAGGCGCTTTTTCCCTACCATAAATTACGATTGAAGCAAGAAGTTTCAATGTAATAATTTGTTAGTAGTAAGAAGAAAAAGAAATACTCGGTTGAAAGTCAGTTTTTAAAACTACAGTTACGATTCATCTTTTCTTTGTAAGCGACTGCTGAAAACCTAGCGACAAGACTAATGATGAAAAGTCTCTCCACTTCGCGTCCGTTTCATTGTTGTAGCTGTTGCCAGATCGACGTCATAAAGCATAACGACAGCAGCACGCAAGCGTTCAGCTAGCACTTTCTCCTTTCTGGATCTATTTAGCTAATGTTTTCCTATTGAGTTTTGTTAATGACAGTTCGTTATCAAAAGCTTCTTTTACGATTTTCTTCATCGCATTTTATCTGACTGCAAAAAAGGTAAGTCTGCAATTTTCTGTTTATAATAACAAGAATAAAAAAAAATTTATACGCCCGAATAATTTTTTAAAAAAGATTTTATTTCATCTAACTTACAAGGCTACGCCGTTGGAGAAACGGATTCAGGTGAGACTTGGCGTATACGAAGAGGGTCCTTGCCTTTGTATGTGTGCAGAGCCGTAGCGCGCGCTGTTCAGCCGTTCGCGAGATAATTGACCTGAAATTTGGGTACCTGAAGCGGCGCACTTATGTACTTTTGTGCGCACATAATTTGTCAGCAACAGCGGTAACGCACACATAATTTGTAAGCGTACACTCAGCATCTCGTAACTTTTTGCAGGTTGTTGGTTCAAGTCCCGGCCGGGGAACTTTTTTTCACAACGGTTTTTTTTTCATTCCTTACTAATAATCACGATTAAAAATGCCCTTTTATTTACTTTGTTTGTGAAGTTTTTTTAAGTAATTTATAAAAATATGCGCTTTTATACCTTTTTATAATAATTATAATGAAACAAACATTTTTAATTATTTTTCAAGTTTCTTCTTTTACAATTTCATCTTCTGCGAAAGAAAAACTTCCGGTAAAATATCCAACAATGAGGATAGTTGTCATTGTGCAACGAGTGAAACTGACGATACTTCAAAGTATAGTGAGCAGTCGAAAAAGAACTTGAAAAATGCGCTCGTGTACTGTGAATTGTTACTCTTCGAAAATGATTTAATTACTCCGGAAGCCTCGGCCACGA
This sequence comes from Rhysida immarginata, assembly GCA_023313115.1. Classification (NCBI taxonomy): domain Eukaryota; kingdom Metazoa; phylum Arthropoda; class Chilopoda; order Scolopendromorpha; family Scolopendridae; genus Rhysida; species Rhysida immarginata. The sequence continues at coordinate 333,904 of JAHWFO010097618.1, forward strand.
TTCCAAATGACGCCATGCTTGAAATGCTCATGATTGGGAAAGCAAATGTACAAAAATATGCTTCAAATGCTCAACGAAATGCGGCTTATAACCGACGAGGAGTTAATTCATGCCCAGGAAGAGTGTCAGGATACGGGCTATTCGGACGACGTATCATTAGACGAGTATGAGCCGGAGGTGAAAAAATCCAAACAAGCCGACAACATCCCGCTCGATTACAAGATTAAAGTCGTTAATCTTGCTAAATTGCATCTGAAATACACTTGCGACTCTGTAGAAGAAAGGAGGCACCCGTTCAAAAAGAATGGCCCACCTTTCTCGATGGGAGAAAGACTTAAAAAACGGAGGCACTACACATGACAAGCACATCATCATCGATTCGTGAACATATGATCATTTCGTCGAAGCTCGGCAGCATTATCAACAAGAAATTTGCAACAATAGGCTCTGGCTGCTGCGAAACAATTTCCAGATTTCGACTTCAAAGCTTCCGATGCGTGGATCAAGAAGTTCAAGCAAAAACACGGCATTCGTTAACGGAAAGTAACCAAATATGTCTCGAGCAGAGAAGTTGCTACGATGGAGGAGACGCTTGAAGCAGCAGAAATTTTCCGAAGCGACGTTCATGACCTCCTGCCATAATTCAGTCCCGATTTTGTCATCAACGCGGATCAAACTGGTGCGTTCACAGACTTACAAATTGTTAAAAATAACTCTGTCATTATATGCAAAGTAATAAATGACTATTCTTCAGGTTGCCAATACTAGTCTGTTTTCAACAGAACACTGACATCAAAGGGCAGCAAAACCGTCTTCATACAACGGAAAGACATGAACAAAGTGACACATTCGTACACGGCGCAGTATTCACTGACGCTGTGGGGAAAAGTGTTGCCACTGGTTTATGTTTGCCTGCAAGAGTCAACTGGAGCATTCGGAGTCAGGGTGCAGAAGTAAGTCGACGAGTATGCTAAGATGTACAGCAACGTCCTGATAACACCTTCAAAATCCGATAAACTAAATACAGCTTTGTACAAATCTTTCATACAAAAATGTATGAAGCCTTACATTGGCGATGAGAAACTTACGTTGCTCATTGACTCCTGGAGCAGTCAAACGAATCCAGAATGACGACATTTTCCGTAACAATGAGAAAAAAACCGACGTGCGCGATCAAAGTTATCCCCCCCGAAATGTACCCCATTAGTTCAGCCCTGCGACGTTTACTTTTATAGGCAAGTGAAAAATCTCAAAGAAATTGCAAAACTGTTCCAAGCTAATTGAAAATTCTCGAGAAGACTGTATAAAAATACAATCTATTGTTCACCACCAGTTATCATCTCCGATTTTCGAAAATAAGATCAAGTATGCTTGGTTTGCGTCTCAACTGTCCGAAGAAAGAATCATTTTTCAAAATGTAAATGAGGTTTGGTTCTCGATGGAAGATTTGAAAGTCGCATGTGAATGTAAAAATGCCTAATTCATTTGTTGCGCTCGTTGTAGAAAAGTATTGTGCTTTCCCTGTTTTTACGACAAATATCACTTTGGAGATTGTATGTTATAAATGTTTTCATAATAAAAAGTGTATATTTTAAAATGTATCTCATTTATTGAAAATGTAAAAAAATTCCCTGCTGTATCGAAATATTAACGAATTATAAGAAAACGCTGTTTATACCTTTATTAACTGTAAAAGAAGAAACTTAAAAAAGAAAATCAAAAATTTTTTTTCATTGTTATTAATAATAAAAAGGTAAAAAAAGGGCATATTTTTTATAACTTACTTAAAACAAAAGAATCTTGACAAGCAAAATAAATAAAAGTGCATTTTTAATTGTTATTATTAGTAAGAAATTAAAAACAAAAACCGTTGTGAAAAAAAAAGTTCCCCGGCTGGGACTTGAACCAACAAACTGCAAAGTTACTCTGTTTAATCTCGTTTTGTTTTTGTTTTTTTTTAATTTTTATTTTCTTTTTGTAAAGAAAAAAAAATAGACAAAAGTGTAGTGTAAATGATTTGAAAATTAAATTTCTTCATTAAAATTTCTCCAATTTTAATAAAAGAATTTATGCCTCAGTTATGATTGCAGTAGTAAATAGCGGATTTGGCTGTAGAGTTAGTCAGCTGCTAGGAAACTTAGACAACATTTGAAAACGAGATTGGGCAGATTTTTACATCATTAGGCAATGTGATATCTTGCGCCAGAAAACTATCCAAAGGGGTAATCACAATTAGTAATTTTATTCGTTATGGATGTACACAAGATTAAACAGAGTATAAAAAAAACACAACTTTAATGAAACTTTCACTATCGCCTAGCTATATCAGTCCATATCTTGAAAACTACTGAACCGATTTTGACGAAACTTGGATTTATCCCTAATTCGAAAGATACTTAATCCAATAAAAAAGAATTATTGCAATTCGATTTCTAGCTTCTGAGAAACACGAGGAAAAACATATACATACATACATACGTACATACATACTGTAACGGCCAGGCGTGCGGGAAAATCGTTTCTCTTATTGTGACGATTCCTCTCAATTACGTTCCTTTAAATTAACAAGAAGCCTTCAAACTTATCATTATTCAAGTTCGACAAGAACACCTTTCCAGCCACCGAATATATCTTAAAATAGATACTGAAAAAACACTATATGTCTGATTTAAAGAACGGGGCTTTATTGAAGAGAATCATCTCTATACTAGATTAATAATCGCATGTCAATGTACAAGAATTTTGGCGTAAATCTTTAATATAAATCTTTTAATCTAAGACTTTTAGGTGTCTAAACCTTTTGGCGCCCGCTCTCCTCAGAAACAAATAAAAAGGAAATTTTATATTTAAAGTTCAAGGACTGACCGCAATTTCACTGTTTCATAAAGGTAATTACCGTTCACATATTCATTTTTATCAGCTTGTATTATATATATTTTAGTCCTCTCTTTTCTCTCTTAAAAGGAAAAAAAATCTTTTCAAATATCGTAAATGTTATTTATCGAAAACTTATATAATTAACCAAAGCTTTGATTATTTTTTTTTTAACTTAATGTATGATTTTTTTCTTCTAGATCAGAACGAAACCATCCAAGGTAAGGAAGACGTCGAGCCATTTTTTCATTACTTTCGAATGTCTTTAAGACGGAAAACGAGGAATTTACTGAAAAGTCTGTTTTTTCTATATCGTTAATCAACTAGCCTTTTTTTTTTACTGTTCATTTTTCCTCCCGGTTATATGGAAACGATAACATTTATTAATCAGGTCGCGTCGAATCAGACTGACGGGGGGTGGGTAAGTAGGGGGGGGGGTACCGGGATAAGGCTACACAGCTAGGGGGAACTGTTAGTATGTTAATCGGGACCGTCAACCTTAACAACTATATACGACCTTCATTTTGTCGATCTCTCATCCATAGTATCCATCTTAGTTGGTATACGATCCATAACCTTCGTAGACTTCCGTCGTGGTAGGAGGAAAGTATGTAAACAAGACTTGAACGACTTGTGTCACGTCATTGCGCTGGATGACTTTACTTCCTATCAAGAAAGAAAAAAAGAATGTCTCCTTTGTGATGTATTTAAGTAAGGCCATCAAACTGATATCTTTACCGGATTTCTTCTTTTATCATTCATATTTATCTCTTTGGTGGAGTTTTCCTTTGTTGTGAGAATTTCGAATCGATTATCCTCATCTTAATTTTCTTTCGGCCTTTCCTCTACGGACAAAGAATCATCTGGTTTTGCTCGAGCTTCATGGTGACTTCTTGTATCTCCCTAGTCCGTCCCCTGAAGAAAGGGGGAAAAAAAGGGCACGACTTCTACGGCCTCCAAGAGAAAAATCTCTCCCAAAATTCTGTTTTATTTCCAAAAAAACTTCGCGAGCTACAACAATACACAAAGTTGAAGTCTTGCAATTCACAACAATGCTGTTTCAGAAACTTACGTTTTGTTTTTTTTTAAAAAAAAACTTTTTTTTATTTAATTACATGTATCTCAATTATTAAAATTTATTCGTTAAAGTCTGTTTCTATAAGCAAATTCTTTCTTTTGTCATTCTGTTAACTGTTTATACACACTCCGAATAAAGAAAATCTTTATAGCTGTCTTTAAATGTAGAGTCCGAATTGACCTGGAGCACCCAAAAGATATAAATTTATGATCGGGCCCAATCGTAGGAAAAAGAAAATACTTTTTTTTTCTTTAAAAAAGTAATGTCTAAGATTTTGGGTGCAACAATACATACATACATACATACATACATACTGTAACATGCTAAAAGATAGGAAAATAAATTTTTCTCCAGTGATTAAGTTTTACTACGATTTATGGTATATTGTCATTGTTACTGTTTAAAATTACGTCAACAAAGGAAAGGCACTAATAATCTTCTGTTACGTCGTTTTTGGAAAAAGGCTTTGTTGGGAGCGCGAGTGGAAAGAATCAGAGAGAAGACGAAGCGAATTTGATAGTGTTAGTCGCAGATTTTGGTTTCTCCTGAAGATGCCGGGATCCAGACCCAAAGAGAGAGGGAGGCGATCCACAGTGGAGGGAAGATTGAAAGACTAACACGGGAAGTTCGTCTTTGGTACGATTTACTGGAAAATAGTTTCGTGAGAATGATGGGAAATTATCTTTGAGAAGAAAATGGCGACCGCACATTCGAAGTCGGAAACCGCATGTAATGAAGATTTATCTGGTAATGGTTGACAATTGGGGCCGACTTTTTATAAATAAGAATGTTTTTTCTGTCTTGGCTTTCCCTTTTTTCTTTTCTGCTAACAGATCTTTGGATCCACTACTTGGTACAATTCCGGTGCGAAAATTGAATCCCTAATTATGTAGTATGATGATTATCCGTAAAAAATGTGAGAAGGTATTTTTCGACGTGGTTAGCGACGGGTCCTTATTAATAATACTAACCTTTCCCCATAGAGAAAAAAACCGTTTCCCCCCTCCTTTTTACTTACCTTCCTCCCCCCGTCGTACAACTTCTGCCTACCGAAGACTTCTAGCGTTTCATACCTACAGACATTGACAAGAATCACGGAGAAGTGAAGAGATGCTGTCTTTTACCAACCCGAATTAACTC